>CM039672.1:147851106-148394074 GCA_022496015.1 Hordeum marinum
GGATTAAAATAATTTATGTATGTGAAATGCTTAAATTTCCATGAACTTTGGTAATATCCAACTTTCATCTATGTTAAAAATATTTGAAATTGTTGTTTGAATCATTTTGCAAATGCCATTCAAAAACGGTTTTCATCATATCTAAATATTCGTAGCTCCGATTAAAATGTTGTACATATGTAACTTGACTGGAAAAACGTGTAGAATCTCATGGCACACATTATTTTCATGTTTAACAAATATAAAATATGCTTAGTTCAGATCTGGACAGAATTCATAATTTGCACATGGGGTCGCTTCGGAAATGTTATATGTTGTTTCCGACCTCATTTAAGATGCCTAGATAGAGTAGTTTATTTATGCTTCACCTCTTGCCATGTTCAAACATTTAATATTGTCGTGTTCCTAACAGGAATGAACTAAGTAATTCAAATGTTGAGTTTCGTTAATATGCAACTCGTTGCATATTGAGTTTCACTTAATATGTAGAAGTTGATTGATGTGCTTTGTCATGTCTTGCATAATTAAATGGACATGCATCATATTGGTTTGCGCATCATGTCATGCATATGTTGGCATGTATCGTGTGGTTGATTGTTTGTTCCGGATTGCTTCTTCTCGATAGAGTTCCAAAAGCGTTTGGAGTGTGAGGATAGTTCGTCTACTTCACAGATCGCCTGCTTCACGGACTCGTTCTTCTTCCAAGCAACATCTCAGACAAGATGACACATTTCCCTGGATACCACTACTATCATTGCTATGCTAGTTGTCCAGCTTTTATAGTTATGTCTTGCTACCTACCACTTGTTTGTCAAGCCTCCCAACATTGCCATGAAAAGCCTCTAACTCTCCACCTTCCCAGCAAACCTTTGTTTGGCTATGTTACCGCTTGCTCATCCCTTCTTATAGTGTTTCTAGCTGCAGGTGCCATTGCTTCCATGTGTCAACATGGACATTATTTTGTTATCGCAATATTATTGCTATTTAATTTAATGCGCATATATAGTTGGTAAAGGGTGGAAGGCTTGGCATTTTGCTTGGTGTTTTGTTCCACACTTGCCACCCTAGTTACTTGTGAACTAGTGTTATGTTCCATAATTGAGCGCTCCTAACATGCTCGGGGTTGTTATGGGGACCCCCTTGATTTTTGTTTTATGATAAAACTTGTCTGGCAAGGCCCAACATTGGTACTACATTTGTCCAACATAATAATACTGAACATGGTTTCTAAAGCATAGGGCGTCATGAAGCCGTGGAGTAACTCAACATAATACAGGGGGGCCAGTGCTGCTGGTGCTGGTCCAAAATAGAGCCACTTGCGGGGCCACCCGGGACAACTTGGGGGATTTCTATCCGGTCACCGTACGTACTGCTCATCCGGTTGTGCCCTGAGAATGAGATATGCGGCTCCTATCGGAATTGTCGGGACGTCGGGTGGCCTTGATGGACTTGTTTTACCTTTCTCGAATGTCTTGCACGTGGGATTTTGACGACACTTCGGGCTATCTCGAAGTTGAGATTTTCCATCGGGATTCCGCAAATACTACGGGTGATTCCGCGGTTGAGGAATGCCAACGCGGCGTGTGGTTAATTTGTGATGGACTAGTTGGAGTACCCCTACAGGGTTGAATCTTTCGGAGAGCCATTCCTCGGTTATGTGGCAACTTGGAAATTTTGTTTAACACCCGGTCATACTAAACTTGAAGTAAACTCAAATAAAATACACCAACTGTGTGCGTAACCGTGACTGTCTCTTCTCGTGAGTCCTTATCCAAGAGAGAATATGGTGGGGTTATGTTTGACGTAAGTAGGTGTTCAGGATCAGTTAGTGATCATTACTAGTTCGTGTCCATTATGTGTAGACCACCATACTTTACTTTCTGTATTCGTAAGTTAGCCACTCAAATAAATGCTTAGTCGCTTGCTACAGCCTCACCACTTAACCATACCTCACCCATTAAGCTTTGCTAGTCTTGATACCCTTGGAAATGAGATTGCTGAGTCCTCGTGGCTCACAGATTACTACAACAATAGTTGTAGGTATAGGTAATGCGATGATTTGATGTGAGAGCATTCCTTGTTTGATTTGGAGTTCTTCTTCTTCATCATCAATCTAGGATGGGTTCTAGGCGGCAGCCTGGGATAGCAAGGATGGATGTCATTTTGTCGTTTGATTCCGTCCGTAGTCAGCCCCTGCTCTTCTATATCATGTTGGAAAATGGTGTTCTATTGATGTGATCTTGATGTAGCTTGTGGCGAGTGTAAGTCAATTCCATATACTCATCTCTTCTGTACATGTACTTGTAATGATATCCATTCTTGCGAAACAACGAGATGCACTTCAATCCTTGTCGAGGCCCTCGGGCCAAAATAAGGATAGGATCGCATCTTGGGTGTGACAAGTTGGTATCAGAGTGTGTACCGACCTAGGAGCCCCCTTGATTGATCGAAATTGGCCGAGTCAAGTCCAGTGAAAAAATATATTTTGAGTCTAGTTATATATCAGAGAGTAGGATTCTTTTATTCCTCTTCTATACTCTGGTGAGGAATTACGACTTAGGAATTTTAATTCTACTCCTCTTCTTGGTCAAAAAAAATTTAGGATCACGCGGATATTTTGGAATCTATATGATGACGATGTGACGGAGTTCTGTACTTGGTGTCTCATGTTACCCAGAAGTAGAGCTCGAGGGGATTCTTGACACATCGTTATCGTTCAGTTTCTTAGTATCTCAGGACGGAGGATGTTCGAAATTACTTCAATACTTTTCGTGGCGAGATAAGTCTGGAGTCACCTAGTACTGGGGAGGCGTCCGGGGTACTGCCATGTTTGGTATCGTTGTGTTTTCGAGGGTCCGAGATAGATGGAGTTCTGAATCCTCTGGTTATGTGTTAACGAATGGATAGAGTTGGAGTGTAGGGCTTATTAGTTGTGTGAGATATTTTGCCTCCCTGTATCCCCAACACCCAACCAAAGATTTCGGAAGTTCTTAGGTGGCAATTCAAGTAGGTACCTAGGATTATATTTTAAACAAGTGCATAATGGGTATGTATTTGTTCTGGCTTGTTTTTAGGCCTCATCCTTTGTTTGTTTTTGAATAGGGTAATTCGAGTTGCTTCGATGTCAAGTGGTGATGTCATATCTTTTCTAAGTAGTGTTCTCATATTTTACGGGAATGCTAATGCTTTTGTTCAACTGGAGTCGTCATGAAATTCTTTTTAACCGGTGCGCTCCTCTTGAAGATATTCAATCATCATCAATATTTGCAAGGTCAATCCTCATGTTTCTTTTCGGAGTTCTTTAATCCGTCCTAAGTTGTCTTTGTTTTTCTCCACCCTCCCACCCTTTTTCTTCAATGATTAAATTCTCATCCAAATGCCTTTCTTTTCATCGATGCTTCCACTATCTTGTGACATGGCGGAGCTTCATACCCATCGAGGAGGACTTCGCTTGGGACATGGCGGAGCTTGGGCTCGCCATAGAGAACCGGCTGATCCACCTCGAGTGGAGCGTGGAGCGACTGAAGACGGGCAACAAGGAGATCATCGCCGCCTTGTGGCTGGGCCATGGAGCTCCGGAGAATCGCATGGCCTTGTGGCTGGAGCATGCCGTGGCCCGGCTCGAGGTCTGGAAGGCGTCGGCGGCTCGAGCCGGCGTGTAGATGGCGCTTCGGTTTGTCACCTCGTGGTACCGCGGTATTGACCTGGACCGGTTGGCCACCATGCGGCACGAGCTCGCTAAGGAGCGGGCGGACCGAGAGCCGGTCGTCGTCCACCGGGCCAACAAGTTCGCATCGTATGTCGAGACGGACGAGCTCCTACCGGCTCTTGGTGATGATGGCGATCCGGTGGCCGAGGATTCCTTTGGCAACCACCAAGGTTCGGAGGACGAGGAGGTCGCCGATGAGAGCATCGACTCTAGCACCGAGATGGCTGGGACCATGGAGGTTGCCCTGAAGGCTAAGGAGGCTGACTTGAAGGCCGTGACTACCTCCGGGCCGAGGGTTGAGCCGCCCAGTGACGCACAGGCTGGAGACGCGTCGGCTGGCGACGCGCCAGTGGCCTGAGCCCCGGGCGTCTTATCGTTTCTTTTGTTATTTCTTTGCACGTTAGACTCAAGTCCATCCACTGGAGGTGTATTGTAATGAATCGTAATGGTCGTGGGCCTTTCTTATTTTAAACTTGTGTTCTAAATGCTTAACGTTTTTGCCTATTATGCGTGTCTGCTCGTCCTTACCCCTTTTTTGCCCCTTTGGTTCTGTCTGCTTGGCCCCTTTTCCCTGTTGGTTTCGGCCCCGCCAGCCCGACAGACGGGAGCCGGTCGGTCTGTAGCTGGGTCGAGGCGTTCGCCTTGAGGGAGCCGGTTCCGAACTCAGGAACCGCGAGTTTTTTGGGTAAGTTGTGCGTAGAGGCGAGGTGGTGGTCTGGCTAGACCTAGCTGGCAACCCCCTTGCGGTCGATTTTTTGTGTGTGCTAAGTTTCGCCACCCCGAGGCCCCGTCAGCCGGACAGCCGGGAGCCGGTCTGTAGCTTGGAGAGGTTGGAGGACTTGCTTAGCTCACACTACTTGGTCGATTTCAGGAGAGGCAACCTAGGACTAGCCGGAGAGCCCCGGGCCCGGGAGCCGGGTCGGGGGGGCGGTGAGTGAGGAGACCTTGGAGGGAAACGGAAAGGGCATACCCCAAGAGCCGGCCTGGGGCACCCATTGCATTCATAGGCCCGAAAGGGGAGGAATACATACATACACTGGTTTTTTCAGCAGTAAAACGGACGGAGGAGCGGCGCGTTCAACATGCGCTCGGTTTCCTCGCCGGAGGTGTCTCTTTTGTGCTTCTGCGGCTTCTGGGCGTTTACCAGGTAACATGCATTGTTGTGCAGCGCCTTGCTGATGATGAACGGACCCTCCCATGGGGAGGACAACTTGAGCTATCCGGTTGTCCTCTCGATCCGCCTGAGCACCAGGTCTCCTTCACGGAAGGAGAGCAGCCGGATCTTCTTGCTGTGGTAGTAATGGAGCTTCGGCTAATAGATTGCCGTCCGGCTCAAGGCCAATTCGCAGGCTTCTTCGAGTAGGTCGACGCCATCCTCTCTTGCCTCCTTTGCGTCCTTCTCCGTGTATAGGGCGACCTGAGGCGAGTCAAACTCGATATCGGTGGGGATGATCGCCTCGGACCCGTACACAAGGAAGAAGGGCGTGTAGCCTGTTCATCGGTTGGGGTGGTCCTGAGGCTCCAAAGGATAGCCGACAGCTCATCGACCCAGTAGCCGGCTGACCTCACCAGCGACGTTGCGAGCCGGGGCTTGATGCCAGACAAGATTAGGCCGTTTGCCCTCTCAAGCTGGCCGTTTCACTATGGATGAGCGACGGAAGCCAGGTCGAGCCGGATGCCCTGCTTGGAGCAGAAATGTGCGAGCGCGCTCTTGGCAAAGTTCATGCCATTGTCGGTGATGATGTTGTGGGGGATGCCATAGCGAACCGTGATGTCATCGATGAACCGAACGACCGTGGGACCGTCTAGCTTCTTGATTGCTCGGGCCTCGATCCACTTGGTGAATTTGTCGCCGACCACCAGTAGATGTGTCATGCCACCTCATGTGGTTTTGAAGGGGCCCACCATGTCTAGCCCCCAAACGGCAAAGGGCCACGAGCGGGGGATGGTTTGGAGGGCCGACGCCGGCAGGTGGCTCTGCGTGCTGAAGCGCTAGCAGCCATCACACTGGTCGACCAATTTCTTGGCCGCCTCCAAGGCAGTCGGCCAGTAGAAACCATGGTGAAAAGCCTTGGACACCATGGTCCTAGAGATAGCATGGTGCCCGCACTCGCCCCGTGGACACCATGGTTCGAGACGGGGACCGGCTCGGGAGCCCCCGGGCCTGGATCGGGGACGGTCAGTGGGGCGTCGACCGTCATCATGACAACCATGGCGTTGGAGCCGGCTGCCTCGAACGCAGCCGGCTCATCTAGTGCTGGCAAGTTAGTCGAGGTCGATGGAGCTGGGGGCGAAGATGCCGAATGGGCAGCCGGAGCCGCCGATGGGTCGGTAGCGTCTGCCGGCACGAAGATGGATTTTGATTCTGGGAAGGCTTGATTGATGGTTTGAGCAGCCACTCGAGGGAGACACCGGCTGGGATGGCCTGCCGGGTGGAGCCGATCTTTGCCAGCGTGTCGGCCACCTTGTTATCCGCCCATGGGACTTGGTGGAACTCACAACCCTTGAATGAGCCGGTGAGTTGTTGTACGAGGAAGCGGTGGCTGGACATGTTGGCGTCCCATTCACCAGAGACCTGCTGTACCACAAGGTCAGAGTCGCAGAAGCATAGGATGCGCCTGAGGCTGATCTCCTTGGCGAGCCGGAGGCCATGGACGATGGCCTCGTATTCGGCCACGTTGTTGGAGGCAGCAAAGTGGATCTGGAGGGCATACTTGAGCTGATCACCTTTTGGGGAGGAGAGGACTACGTCGGCACCCAGGCCAGTCCTCATTTTTGAGCCGTCGAATTGCATGCACCAATGCGTGGAGTCTGGGGGAGGCGGCACGAACTTGGTCTCCGCCCAATCGACGAGGAAGTCGGCCAGCGCCTGCGAGTTGATGGCGGTACGAGGTTCATACCGGATCTCGTGGTCGGCAAGGGCCATGACCCAATTGACGATCCGACCGGTGGAGTCCCGGTAGCTCATGATCTCGCCGAGCGGGGCCATGCTCACCACGGTGATGGTGTGCTCCTGGAAGTACTGCTTGACCTTCTTGCCGGCGAAGTATATACCATATCACATCTTCTGGTAGTGGGGGTAGTTCTACTTGGAGGCGGAGAGGACCTCACTGACGTAGTAGACGGGGTGCTGAACCGGCAAGGATTTTCCCTCCTCTGGCCGCTCGACCACCAAGATGACGCTGATGACGCGAGTGGTCGCTGTGATGTAGGCGAGCAAGGGTTCCTTCTCAGCCGGCGTGGCCAGGATGGGCACGCGGGTGAGAGCTTTCTTGTGGCCGAGGAAGGCCTCGTACGCCTCGTCGGGCCAATCGAACATGCCCGGCTTCTTGGTGTGACCCGGCTCGACCAGAGCTGTCTTGCGAAGGAGCCCATAGAGGGGCATGGCTTTCTCCCCAGCCGGCTGATGAACCGGCTAAGCGAGGCGAGGCAGCTCTCAACTTCTAGACATCGCTGAGCCAGGTCGGCTTGGGCATGCGCTCGATCGCGCTTATCTTCTCTAGGTTAGCTTCGATGCCGCGGGTGGACACGAAGAAACCCAGGAGCTGGCCGGCTGGGACGCCGAACACACACTTCTCCGGGTTGAGCTTGATCTTGTACTCGTGCAGGTTCGCGAAGGTCTGCCGGAGATCATCGAGGAGGCTGAAATGCTTCTTGGTTTTGACGACGATGTCGTCAACGTAGACGTGGACGTTCCTGCCTATCTGAGGTAGGAGGCACTTCTGCTTGCACCGCTGGAAGGTGGCGCTTGCATTCTTCATTCCGAAGGACATGGTGATATAGCACTAGCCTCGAAGGGCGTGATGAAGGAGGTCTTGAGCTGGTCCTCTTGATCCAGCTTGATCTGGTGGTAGCTGGAGTAGGCGTCTAGGAAGGACAGCAAGTCGCAGCCGGCCATGGAGTCAATGACTTGATCAATCCACGGTAGGGCAAATGGGTCCTTATGGCACGCCTTGTTCAGGCTGGTGTAGTCAATGCACATGCGCCAGGTCTTGTTCTTTTTCAGCACCAGGACTGGGTTGGCCAGCCAGTCCTGGTGGAAAACTTCCATGATGAAGTCGGCTGTGAGCAGCCGGGTGATCTCTTCTCCTATGGTATGTCGCTTCTCCTCGGAGAAACGATGTAGGGGTTGCTTGACCGGCTTGACGTCCGGCCGGACGTGTAGTTTGTGCTTGGCGAACTTCCTTGGAACACCTGGCATGTCCTTGGGGGACCATGCAAAGATGGCCCTATTCTCACGAGGAACTCGACGAGCTTGCCTTCCTATTTGCTGTCGAGGCAGGAGCCGATGGTGATGCACTGAGCGGGGTTGGCCGTGTCTAGCGGGATTTGCTTGGTGTCCTTGGATGGCTGGAAGGAGGCCTCGCCGACAGACTGTGAGGGAGGAGCCGGCACTACCGGCTTGCTGGCAGCAAGGGCCAGGAGCCGATCGAGCTGCCGCTTTTCCTCCGCTATTTCCAGGGCCTCGGCCAGCCGGTTGTCGTCTCGAGCGCACTCAAGCGACATCTTGTAGTCACCCGTGATGGTCATGAATCCCTTGGGGCCTGGCATCTTCAGCTTGAGGTAGGCGTAATAGGGGACCGCCATGAACTTGACGAGATCCGGCCGGCCCAACAGCGTGTGGTAGGGACTCGCGAGGTCCACTACCACGAACAACACCAGCTCACGGCGGAAATGGCCGGGGCTGCCAAAAAGGACGTCAAGTGTGATCTTGCCGACAGGGGAACAGGGCTTTCCACGCATGATGCCATGGAAAACCGTCGAGCTCGCCTGCAGGTCTTCTGTTTTCAGCCCCAGCTTGCGCATCGTGTCGAGGTAAAGGATGTTGATGCTGCTGCCACAATCAATCAGCACCCGCGAGAAGTGGCAGGTGTGCTTCTCGGTGGTGATGGTGGGGTCGAGGACTAGGGTGTAGCTACCGGGACTCGGCATCACGGCGGGGTGATCTGGCCGGCCCTAGGTGACCGGCTTGTCCGACCAGTGCATGAGCTGGGGAGTTACCGGCATGGTGGCGTACACCTCACGATGGAGTCGGTGTTGAGCATGTTTGCTCGTCTCTTCACTGGTGAAGATGACATAGCAACCGTCCTGATTGTGGAACTGGTCATGCAAACGACCGTCGTTTTGGGCCGGTGCCGGAGCTGGCGCCGGGGAGATAGCTGGGGCCAGGGCCGATGCGCGGGCAGGCGGCATGGGAGGAGCCGGAAGGCCGTCCCTCCAGGCCAATCATTGTGAGAAGATGCAATACCAGAGCGTGTGCATAGTGGGCTTGGCCCGAGAGTGGTTCTTGTAGGGGAGGTCGAGCATTTTCTTGAAGGTGAGCTTGGGCTGCCAGGTAGCCTTGCTAGTGCGCTGGCGCTGGCTGGAGGGGGCAGCCGGCTCCTGTTCCTCGATGGTGCCTACCCGTCGGCTCCCGTAGCGGGTGTCTGGCTGGTCATTCTTGCGCTTGTTGTTCTGCAACTGCCAGTTGTTGAAAGCCGGTCGAGACGCCGCCGGTGTCGGTGTTGCCTTAGCGGGCGGGGTCGTCTTGACCATAATGGAGGAATCAGCCATGGCGTACTTGTCCGCCTTGGTTATGAGCTCGGCGAGCGTAGCCGGCTCAGAGCACAGGAGCTTGTGCTTGAGGGAGGTGCCGTCACAACAGCCTTCGATGAAGTACTGTATGGCTTGTACCTCATGTACCCCCTCACAAGAGTTGCGGAGTTCGGTGCATCGGGTGAGGTAGTCGCGGAGGGACTCGTCCGGCCCCTGAACGCACATGGCTAGTTGACGGGGGCGGCCAGGCCGCTTGTAGGTGCCGGTGAAGCTGTGGACGAAGGCTTCCTCAAAGTCCATCCAGGTGTTGATGCTGCCAGCTACCATGCTGTTGAGCCAGGTGCGGGCCGAGCCGATCAACATGAGGGGAGCGTAGCAAACATCTACGCGTTTGTTCCCCCTGGCGATGCCGATCACGGTGGTTTAGTCGATCAGCCAGTCTTCTGGCTTGGCGGCCCCATTGTACTGTGGGGTGTCTCGGGGGAGCGTGAAGCTTGTAGGGAAAGGCTCGTTGCAGATTCGAGGGTCAAAACAGGATGGGCCAATCGAGCCCTCCTCCTCGAGGAGGGCCGACTGTTCGAGCCGGTCGATGCGGAGACGGGCATCATTCTCGCTGTGGGGGACACATGGTCCGAGCCGGGCCGAAAGCTCGGGGCGGATGATGGGCAGAACCAACCGTTCCGGCTCGTGCCATAGGGGTGGTGTATGCCCGCAGTTGCGCCGGCTGCCGGCTGTCGGCGCCTCGTGGTGGCGGCCGCTGCGAGGCGGGTCATTGGTGCGCCGGTTTTTTACAGCCGGTTGCTTGTTCCCCGGCAGCTGAGAAGGTCGGGGGTTGCTTGCCGTGACCCGGCGGCCGGAGACGCAAGGGGATCATGAGTGTTTAGCCGGCTAACGGCCAGCAGTCCCCGTGCCCTCATGCTCGAGCCGGGGGCGTTTGGAGGCGGCACCGCCTACCGCGAGCAGATGTTGCTGCGCGTCGGCGGCGTCGATGAGGTCCTTGTTGTGACGCTCACGGGCAGCACGTTCTTCACCCTCCAAGGTAGCCAAATCCTCATAGGCTACCTTGGCGGCCCGTAGGTTGGCTGCGGGGGTGTCGTAGACGGGCATGTTGCCGCCCAAGATTTTGTCGACCACATGACCGCGTTTGCGCACGGTCCCACGCCGGCTGGGCTTAGTGCCATCCAGGGTGAGACCGTAGGCGAAAGCGTATGCCTGCTGAGTGGCCTACATGCGGTGCTGCGTGGCCACGAGGGCGCTGGTGTCCTCAAACAGGAGACGGCGAGGTGCCTCGAGCTTGGCCATGGTGGTGTCGGGGTTTTCCGTCGGGGCAATAGGAGTGCTCAAGTCCTGGAGGTTCGCACCGAGCGGGTCGGAGGTGCCGACGCGAGTCGTGGCGGCGGCGGCCTCGGCCCGCGCACGTCCGGAGGAGGTGGAGGAGATGATGGCCATTGCGCCCACGCGATCGTGGGAGCCGCTGGACTGGGTCACAATGAGTGCGCCCATGGCCGTGGGCGGATCGGCGCAGACGAGCACCTGGCTAGGGTACTCATCGATGGTCGGAGCTTCGGCAAGGCTTAGCCTGCCGAAGCGTTCGGAGAGCGCGTCGATCGAGTATGATGTCGACAAAGCTGCCCGCAGGGCCTGCCGGAGTAAGCCCCACGAGCCCGTGGATTCTCCTGGACGTGCAGCGGCGGCAGGGAATGGGGAGGGGTCCCGCCCAGAGCATGAATCCGGTCGGCGGCGCGTACGGCCCCATTGTGGGTGCCAGCTGTCGTCGTTTTCTCACGACAGATGCCATGGGTAGGCTTATCGAAGGGAGTTGGGGCCGGAGGACGCCGATGGGCTCCGGGTGCGAGATTAGGTACAAGCGGTGGTGACACACGATGTACCCAGGTTCAGGGCTCTCCGTGGGAGGTAACACCCCTAGTCCTGCTTGGTCTAGTTTGATGGATGGGTATGTTTACAAGGTTGCTCCTGGAGCTGTGTCTAGAGGAGAAAGAGGGAGAAGTCGGCTCACCTTCCTTTGCTATGAAGTGTGAGAGTGAGGGAGGTGTCCCGTAGGTGTGTGTGCATGAGACCTGCCGTCCCCGTTGCATGGGGGCTCGGGGGGTTTTATGGGCAAACCCCCCGGCTTACAATATTCCTAGGGTACATAAGTGAGGGGCCCGGCTGGCAGCCTCTCCGGCTGACCAGGGGGTCCCGCCCCTCGAGCCATCTCATCGCCCGTAGGGTCCACCGGCTGAGCGGTCCCATCGCCCGCTGGGGCCCGCCAGCCGACTCCGCGATTGGCCCCCACCCACTTGCTACAGCACAGGTCGCCCAGGTGGCGTCGTCTAGTGCCAGCCAACCGAATCTCCGGTATGACTGGCTGCACTGTAGCCATGCCGGAGCAGGTAATAGAGTGGGTGGGGGCGTGCCAGCACTATTCCCCTGCCCGGTCACGGTCACCAAGATCAACGGCCCGGATGGCCGAACTGTAGCCACGCGCGCCCGTGCATCAGCGGCCATTGTGGCTACATTGGCGTCCGTCATAGCTGTTGTGTCGTATCGGCGTACCCGCGCATAGAGGGACGGGACGGGTGCCTATCCGCCCATAGGTCAATAGGGGAACCGGCTCAAAGGCAACTGGCCATGCTCAGCCGGCCGGGGGCCGGGCCGGCTCCTCGACCAGTCGGCCTCGTCCCAGCCGGCAACGCGTCTGCCGACTATGCACCGGCCAGCCGTAAGTAGCCGACCACGCGCTATTTTCTTGAAGCGGGGAGAGAACCCCGGTGCTTTGGCCTACCCAGGGGTAATAACCCCATCAATCATTTCTAAATCATTTTCATCATTGGCTCAACCTTTCCTTATTCATTATTCTGGAGTGTCCCAATAATTCATTGTGTTGCTTCTAGTCATTATTCTCAGTATTGAAGACTGAAGGAGAGTTTCTCTTAATCTTGGTCCATTCTCTTGAAGATTGTCATCTCATCTTGATGCTTTCCTCTCAATTGTTTCCATTCATGAGAAATTTTCTCCCATATCTATTAGGTGCATTCAGAGTTGTTTCATTTCTCGATCCTCCGAAGGTCATCATTTCAGAAGATTTCTTCATTCTCAGCTTTCAGCTTTTGTTCTCAAATTCTTCTCAATTGTTATCTCTTTGTTCGTCTCTCAATTATTTTGGTGCTTCGGTCAAGTTTCGTGCTAGGAGAATCGTGATCTCTTCATTATCAGGTATCTTTGTTCAATCGTAGTATCCTCGTTCGTTTGTGAATTCTTACTTGTGTTCTCATTCAAGACTGTTCAAGTTTTTGATCTCTCTCTCTTCAATTCCTTGCAAGAACAATAAGTGGTGTGTGAAATCCGTTGCTTGTCATCAATTTAACTTGATGAAGGATAATCATAACATAATTCTTATTCTTATTTCATCAAGGTGATTTCACTCCTTCTTTTGGAGTTCATGATATCAAATTCTCGATGCTAAAGTTGTTCATCTTTTCTTTCCGGAGCTCAAGTTGCTCATCGCGAAGCTTCATCTAAATCATTGCAAGGTCATAACCTTATTCTTCTCAACCTTCATTCTTCTGATCATCATTTGTTTCCGGAGTTCTCCAAGATGTTATTCATGGTGGTTCTTCAAGGATGTAATTCTTTCTCAAAGTGTTCTTGAAGATTCTTGTTGGAGAAGCTCAAGCATTCTTTTCTCGCATTTCTAAGTTCAATTCCTTCTCCATTGTATTTTGAGATGGTGTTATTAAATTCTTGATTATGAGGAGTCTCGAAGGAAAATTGTCAAGAATAAGATAAGTAAACCCATCTTGTCTTCTCAGAGTTATCTTGGGTTGGATTTCACCTTAAGCATTTCCTAAGGATTGTTGCTACTATGATGTCATAAATGATCCAAGTTTTCTCCTCTTCTTCTTGGTGAAAGAAGTTTTTCATCTCTTTTGCTCCCAAGCAATCCTTGTTTTGTCAGTGGCTGGCTATCACCCCATTATTTTGAGATGTTTTCTATAAACCCACAATAAGCTTATTCTTTTCGTTGTCGGTTTTTCAAGAACTCCGTTCAACCTATGCTTCTCAAGTTCAATGGTGGTAGAAGTTGTCATTTTCTTCTCCGTTCTTTTCTTTCCAATGATCCAGTTTATGTTCTTTTCTTCTGGAGACATTGTCATGTTGCTCTCTTTCAACCATCATCTTGTTTTATCAAGATCATGTTATTTCTTGCTTATTTATTTTACGGGAGTGTTGTTTTCCATATTCAAGTTCCTTCCATCTTATCAATTTACCCCTCTATCCTACTGAAGTGCTGCAAAAATTTCATGTGAATTCTTGCTTGTTCCCCATAACATTCTTCATCCCTTTGCAACCTTCATGTTTTGTTGGTTCACGCATTTGTCAAAGAAGCAACTAAGTTTCACCTCTTTCTCTAGCTCTTTCTCTTCCCCTTCTCATTTTTTATCTCGGAAGGAGATCCGCGTGTAGTGTGGGACAGTTGTAACAGCCGAGACCGACGCTCTAGAAGATTCCCCTTTTATTCCATTGTCGTCATGTGATTCGTTTGGTTGTCGCATTCATCATGACATCATTCGCATCATCTGCATAACATCATCACTGGTTTTTGAAAACTTGCATCCGTTTGTAGCTGCCAGGTTCCCTCTGTTTGTGTCGTCGACCGTTTCGAGAACAACCACACATGCATGGGTACGCGGCATCGATAAATTATTCTTTTTAAAGTGCATATGAAATATTCTCTGATTGGGTCGAAAGTTGGCGTGCGGTATTGTTATATTGTAAGTAGACCGCCTGCCAAATTTCGTCGCAATCATAGGTTGTTTGATACCCGAATGATCAACCGTAGCAGCACAGTCATCGGGTTATATATCAGACATTTTCTAGGTTTTAAAACTCCGTGTCGGGCCAGACCACCTCCCTCTCTTCTCAGCCCGCACCCCCTCTCCATAGCCCATTAGCCAAGCCTAGCCCCCCCCCCAATCGGAACCGTTCGATCGTGATCTAACGACTATAGGCAACCCTCCTATTTTTCCTCCTCTATATATATAGTAGACGACCCTAATTTCTAGGGGATGTCCCATCCATTCCCTGTCTGCCTCCACTCTGCACCTTCCTCCTCGGGATCCTCCCGATCCAACTCCACCTGAAGCTGCCACCTTATCCTCCTCGATTTCGTTAGCAAGCCAACCAGCCACCAGATCCTCTCGTCGCCCGAGCCACCTCCTTCCCTGCCCTGGACGCATCTAGCACCCGAAGACCCCTACGTCCGCGCGCCTGCAATGCCGGCCGCTCGAGACCTGCCACACCAGAGCCATCCCATCCTTGCCGATTCCTCGCCGCCGGCAAGATTCGTCGAAGGTGAGCTCCGTCGGCCCTCCTCTTCCCTCTCTTTTCTCTTCTGGTTCATCTCCTTCCCCTCAGCTCGAATGACTTGCCCATCTTCTCTTGTAGGTCAGCACCATGGCCAACCGAAGGTGCCGCCGGCCATATCCTCACTACAACCCAACCCCTCTCTTCCTCTGCTTCATCCTGAGCCCGTCCCCGTCACTTCAATCTCCAGCAAGCTTCCTCGGTGACCAGGAAACCACAGCCATGGAAGGCTGTGATGGGCCTCCAAGGAGCCGCCATGGAGCGTCACTGCCGTCCTTCCCAAGCCAGGGCCCCTCTGCATCGTCCTCTCCTTCTTCCTCTCTCTTTTTCTCCGCTCTGAAATTCCTCTCCGTTCCTCTGTACAGCAGCCCCACCCTAGCCACCATGAGCTCCGGAATGCATGAGGCCTCCTCATCCCCAGGAATGGATTCCCATGGACGGATCTGGCCGTTCCCAGCCTCCTCGATGCACACGCGCACGTACGCATCCAGCCTCGGCAAAGCAAGCCTCTATGGGGTTCGGGTTCGACATGCCCTGCCATGGCCATAGAGGGATTCGCCTCTGTTCTTCACGTGTTTTTGGTTCAGATCCATCGCAATGCATTATTTCCAATAAAGTCTAGTTTCCATCATGAGTAGAAGCGTAGCTCACCTGGTTCGCAGCACTGGATCCTTCCCAAGCGACCAGGGATCGATTTCCTATGGCCGCACCTTTTATCAACATTGTTTTTGCCTCAAGTTGTTGTTTTTACTTTCTTAAGTTCTCAAGCCCTGGTCATGCCATAATTATAGAGATAGCTCTCTTGTCAGCGCTAAGCATATGCAACTAGGAGGTCCTGGGGTCAAAACTAGGTCGCCGCCATTTTGACTCTGTTTTTAATTCTTTTGCATATATTAAAAAGAACTGCTCCATTTTTAGTAAAATGTTGCACTTTCAAAATTCATATGAATTCAACCGCGCATCGAATTAAAATAATTTATGTATGTAAAATGCTTAAATTTTCAAGAACTTTCATAATATCCAACTTTCACCTATGTTAAAAATATTTGAAATTGTTGTTTGCATCATTTTGCAAATGCCATGCAAAATGGTTTTCATCATATCTAAATAACTGTAGCTCCGATTAAAATGTTTTACATATGTAACTTGACAGGAAAAACATGTAGAATCTCATGGCACACTTTATTTTCATGTTTAACAAATGTAAAATATGCTTAGTTCAGATCTGGACAGAATTCATAATTTGCACATGGGGTCGCTTCATAAATGTTATATGTTGTTTCCGACCTCATTTAAGATGCCTAGATGGAGTAGTTTATTTATGCTTCACCTATTGCCATGTTACAACATTTAATATTGTTGTGTACCTAACGGGAATGAACTAAGTAATTCAAATGTGGAGTTTCGTCAATATGCAACTCTTTGCATATTGAGCTTCACTTAATGTGTAGGAGTTGATTGATGTGCTTTGCCATGCCTTGCATAATTAAATGGACATGCATCGTATTGGTTTGCGCATCATGTCATGCATATGTTGTCATGTATCATGTGTTGATTGTTTGTTCCGGATTGCTTCTTCTCGATAGAGTTCTGAAAGCGTTCGGATTGTGAGGATTCGTTCGTATCCTTCACGGATCACCTGCTTCACGGACTCGTTATTCTTCCAAGCGAGATCTCAGGAAATATGACATATTTCCCTAGATACCACTACTATCATTGCTATGCTAGTTGTCCCGCTTTTACCGTTATGTCTCGCTACCTACCACTTGTTTGTCAAGCCTCCCAACATTGCCATGAAAAGCCTCTAACCCTCCACCTTCCCAGCAAACATTTGTTTGGCTATGTTATCGCTTGCTCAGCCCTTCTTATAGTATTTCTAGCTAAAGGTGTCATTGCTTCCATGTGTCAACATGGACATTCTTTTGTTGTCACAATATTATTGCTATTTAATTTAATGCACGTATATACTTGGTAAAGGGTGGAAGGTTTGGCCTTTTGCTCGATGTTTTGTTCCACTCTTGTTGCACTAGTTACTTGTGAACCGGTGTTATGTTCCATAATTGAGCGCTCCTAACATGCTTGGGGTTGTTATGGGGACCCCCTTGATTTTCGTTTTAGGATAAAACTTGTCTAGCAAGTCCCAACATTGGTACTACATTTGCCAACATAATAATACTAAACATTGTTTCTAAAGCATAGGGCGTCATGAATCTCAGGAGTAATTTGACATAATACAGGGGGGCCAGTGCTGCTGGTGTTGTTCCAAAATAGAGCCACTTGCGGGGCCACCCGGGGCAACTCAGGGGATTTGTATCTGGTCACCGTACGTACTGCTCATCCAATTGTGCCCTGAGAACGAGATACGCGGCTCCTATCGGGATTGACGGCACGTCGGGCGGCCTTGCTGGACTTATTTTACCTTTCTCGAACATCTTGCACGTGGGATTTCGATGACACTTCGGGCTATCTCGAAGTTGAGATTTGCCATCGAGAGTCCACAAATACTACGGGTGATTCCGCGGTTGAGGAATTCCAACACGACATGTGGTTAATTTGTGATGGACTAGTTGGAGCACCACTGTAGGGTTAAATCTTTCGAAAACCCGTGTCCACGATTATGTGGCAACTTGGAAACTTTGTTTAAGACTGGGTCATAGTAAACTTGAAGTAAATTCAAATAAAATACACCAACCGTGTGCGTAACCGTAATTTCCTCTTCTCGTGAGTCCTTATCCGAGAGAGAATATGGTGGGGTTATGTTTGACGTAATTAGGTGTTCAGGATTAGTTAATGATCATTACTAGTTCACATCCGTTATGCGTAGACTACCATACTTTACTTTATGTATTCGTAAGTTAGCCACTCAAATAAATGCGTAGTCGCTTGCTGCCGCCTCACCACTTGACCATACCTCACCCATTAAGCTTTGCTAGTGTTGATGGAGTTCTTCTTCTTCTTCTTCAATCTAGGATGGGTTCCAGGCGGCAGCCTGGGATAGCAAGGATGGATGTCATTTTGTCATTTGATTTCGTCCATAGTTGAACCCTGCTCTTATGTATGATATTTCAATATGGTGTTGTATTGGTGTGATCTTAATGTAGCTTGTGTCGACTGTAAGCCAATTCCATATACTCATCTCTTATGTACATGTACTTGTAATGATATCCATTCTTGCAAAACGACAAGACGCACTTCTATCCTTGTCAAGGCACACGTGCCAAAATAAGGATAGGATCGCATCTTGGGCGTGACATTGCTTCTTCTTGATAGAGTTCTGAAAGCGTTCAGAGTGTGAGGATTCGTTCGACTATGCCTTGTTCGTCTACTTCACATATTCGTTCTTCTTCCAAGCGGGATCTCAGGCAAGATGATACCACTACTGTCATTGCTATGCTAGTTGTTTTGCTTCTATCATTATGTCTCGTTACCTACCATTTGTATGTCAAGCCTCCCAACATTGCCATGAAAAGCCTCTAACCCCTCCACATCCTAGCAAACCATCGTTTGGCTATGTTACCACTTGCTCAGCCCTTCTCATAGCATTGTTAGTTGCAGGTGCAGGTTGTTTCCATGTGACAACATGGATATTTTGAGATATCATATTTATTATTGGTATTTAATTCAATGCATATATATACTTGGTAAAAGTTGGAAGGCTTGGCCTCTTGCTCGGTTTTTTGTTCCACTTTTGCTGCCCTACTTACTTGTGTATCGGTGTTATGTTCCATATTGAGCGCTAATAAAATGCTTGGGGTTGTTATGGGGACCCCCTTGATTTTTGTTTTGGCATAAAGCTCTTCTGGCAAGACCCAACGTTGGTACAACATTTGCCTAATAACTAATAAATTAGCATAGGGCGTCATGAACCCGTGGATAAATAATCAACACCCAGGCTAGTGTCCTACATGAGTGTTGGTCCAAACTAGTGATCTGACACCATGTGTCGTTGCTAAAAATATTGTTGATAAGGCCAACCAGAGAAGGTATGTGATTCCTGCAAGACGCGAGGAGAAAAATAATGTATGGCATTGAGTGGCAATTTTCTACATAATGGCAGGATGTCAACACATATTTCGACTAGAAATTGTTAACCTTGGTGCATCAAAGGAGGTTGAGCTACTAGTTAAAACGTCATGCATGCAAACTCATTTACGTGAGTACACAAGGAAAGATCTAATGAGCATACAAGACCAAGCTAGCTTTGTTTTGGAAGTTTTTGATTAGCTTGCCGGATTTTGAAATTAGCTAAATCTTGTTTAGTTAGATTTTTTTTTGGCTTTCTTATTATGATTTGGGAAAATTACTAGAGTTTAATATTGTCTTACATGGTGTTAGAATCCAGGTCTGATTCAAAGTTAGGAAACAAACCGGGTTTACGTCGTGTGCCTGCGAGCATTATTAAAGGCCAGATCGGCCGTATACGACGGACAACTTTTGTTTAGGTTATTTTCCAAAGATGAACAGTTCGGTAACTTGGGATATCTTCAAGGCGTCATTTGACATTTCTTGAATATCTATTCAGGATGTGTTATTTTGGTGTGAGATTGATTCTAGAATTTCAATTTTCTTGTTGTTTCTGTGCTTGTTGTTTCTGTGGTGATTGCATCTACAAGATCGTGAGTGCCACATCCTTTAAGGTGACGCTGTATCATGAAAGATTGGAAAATTATTTGTGACATTGGTTTTGTGTCGACGGTTGACGGTGTCCAAAACTAGGGGTACTCACCACGTCATCTCCCGACAGGTGGGTCAGGCCGAGGAACTCCATGCGGTTCATTAATGGGATAGTTCGGACAGCCCATGATGCATACGAGGAAGACTCCACAAGACTTGGTGATCAATACATGGACTCCTCTTCACCGACGTAGCCGACTAGGACTCTTGTTATCCTAGGCCTCTGGTGTGTTATATAAGTCGAGGCCAGGCTAGTCATTAGGCACAATCAGATCATCATAGATCATGTCATCATACAAGCATAGCTCTTAGGGTTTAGACCATTACATACGGTCTCGAGGTAGATCAACTATGTACTCGATACACCATCATCAATACAAACAAAGGAGGACGTAGGGTTTTACCACCATCAAGAGGGCCTGAACATGTGTAATACCGTCTCCCTTGTCTCCTGTTACCCATCGATCCAAGACCCACAGATCGGGACCCCCTACCCGAGATCTGCCGGTTTTGACACCAACATTGGTGCTTCAATTGAGAGTTCCGCTTTAGGATCGCTAGAAGGATCGATGGCTCGCCTGCATATTGATGTTTTTCTGGACAGTGAATTTATGTTCGTCGTCCCCGTTTCCTCAGGCGTCGCTTTGATGATTGCTTCGGTGGAATTGTGTAGAATTGTATATACAACAACCCTGCAAAATTTTGTCACGTTCCGATGGAGGAATCTACGAAAATCTCCGATATACCGGAGCCATGTCGAATTTGGACGAGAATCTGGATGAGTTTAGGGTGAGGTGTCCAGTATCTATCTCGGACATCTGTTGGCAAATCCCACCTTTCACCAGCTATGTAATTCATATACCGATCGCCCCTCAAAATTTCAGCTCGACCCAACCACCCAAACTCCAGGAAACGTCCGATGAGTACGATGAATTTTAGATCTATTTTCTGAATGAAAACGAATCCGACCTTAGTTCATCTTTTTCATGAACGGGTTGTCAGATGCCCTTTTTGAAGGAAATTTTCTCATTATCTCGGTTAGCCGTCCAAGAGTTCGGCATCATGAGTGCCGAATAATCATCAAGAGAACCTTGTCATTCGCAGGTTGTATGGGTCGGGCGCTTCGTTGCTTCACCACTACAGCATCGACCGCGTCACGAATTCCGACATGTGTTGGCATTGCCGCAATGTCGCTTATTCAAGCCGAAACCCACCATGCCGACCTGCTTTACACGTCGGTTCGCATGGGGATCTAGCGTCATCTTACTGACCTGCTCCGTCACCTCGGCTAGACTAGGGGCTTCATCGTCTCCTCATCAACCTGCTCTGGGGACTTCGACGTCACTAGCCGACCAGCTTCGACACCTTTGGCTGGCCGGAGACTTCAGTGTCACCAACCGACCTGCTTTGACGCCTCTGGTAGCATGAGACTTCGGCGTCACCAGCCGACCTGCTCCGTCACCTCGGCTAGACCATGGGCTTTTCCATCTCTTCATCAACCTGCGCCAGGGACTTCGGCGTCACCAGCCGACTAGCTTCGCCATGTTAGCTGGACTGGGGACTTTGCCTCGCCACATCGACCGTGCAGCGTCGCTACTTCGTCAAGCCAAACTCTTCGCTCAGCCGCCTCGGCACCCATGCGATATTCTTATAATTATTTGCTTCACTTAAATTAACTAAGTAGAAGAATTTTTTTTAAATATTACCTTTATTTGTTATTACTCTTGGCTTGCAATATATTGTTTGTACACGTAATCAACTTCGACTGTGTCATGTGGTCACCTTGTTGTGCCTACATTGTCGTCCCGCCTCCATCAACCCAATTGTGTCGTCTGCATGGTCGACGGACGTGGGGGCTTCATCATCATGTTGTCAAACTACTCCGCCTGCTTGACTGGACAAAGAGGTTTCTCCTTGGCCCTTCGGAAGTGTTGTGTTGTCACTTCATCAAGCCGAGCTCTTCTTCAGCTGCCTCGTGACCTGCTTGGGGGCTGGGACCTTGACCCACTACAAGCTCGACACACCTCACAAGCAACTTAACCATCTAAGTCGCTTTCATGCTCAACTTTTTTCAATTTTTAACTTTTGTTCGGTTTGACCAAGCATTATATTTGTGTTAAATAAAAAAAGTTGTTTATTAAAAACACTTTCTTTTCCCATGATAATTGGGGGCTTCATCGTCACGCTGCCAAACTACTCTCCTTGGCTAGACCAGGGGCCTCATCGCAGCAACTATGTTGCGTTGCCACTTCTCGATCCGAGCTCTTCGCTCGATTACCTCGGGCTTGGGGGATGGGACATCGGCCAAACCGAGGACTACGTCTTCGTACCGCCACAACCCCGAATCGCACCGAGCACATTAACCAGCTAAGTTGTTTTCGTGCTCAACTCTCTTTGAAATTTTACTTTTTGTTCGGTGCAACAAAACATTATATTTTTTGTTCAACAAAAAAACTTTGTTTGTTAAAAAATTTATTTACCCGATTTAACCGGGGGCTCTTAAATTTGTATGAGCCATTTTATAGTAACTGTGTTTTCTTCTTAGTTCTTGCAAAGTCTTTCTCTACTACTCCTTGTTCCGACATTAGCATGTGGTCAATAGCCAGATAGCCTGGTTTCTTTCTAAATTCGCTCGAGTTTAGTTCGCTAAACAGGCCTCAGAGAAACACTCCGCCTTCGGGATATGGAGGTTGAAGCCAAAGGCTGACCCGCTTGGAGTCCGGAGAACGGATGTATCATGTTAAAGGATGACCGAGGCACAAATTAAATTTTAGACCAATTTTGGATTGGCACAATTTTCTTTTGTCTAAACATAAAGTTTTTTTTGCATAAGGTTTTTGTTATTTTCGAGCATAACTCTTGCAGTACAATGCCGCATGCATTTGACGCATCAGCGGTATTAAAGGCAGTATGCGGTTAACACCGAACCCACCAAACACCAAGGTACTCCATGTTGTCCTCGACAAAATGTCCTTGATATTTTGCATTTATATGCATTGATTTCGAGTTGTGTCTTTGGTCTATAGCTGGATTGCCCGGCTCCTGTGCTTACCTCTTACGTTTCCGCTTTGTTCGGTTAAGGGGTAAAGGCAGAACCACTGCGATTTTCACTTTTGGTTTAACTGGTTAAGTGCCTCAGTTGGAGAAAGTCGAAAGTTGACTATCACAACAAGCGTAAATCGGTCAGCGGACCACAAGCGGTGTTCAACCAAATATAGTTGATCGGGGTTATCCGAGTAAAACGAAGGACATTTCTTTCTTGAAAAGGTCAAGTTGTGGGTGGTTCGACCTCGAATAATCCAAGGAGTTGACATATATCGAGGCTATTAAGTTGCCCCCAAACATATGCTCCTATGACTAAGTGAAAGTTATAAAGCCCGAATATCTGATTGCCTTGTTTCCGCTAACACAACCGCCTCCAGGCACCGAGACGTCGGCTAAGGGTTGTCTTGTTATTGCGGAAACACCCTGCGTAGCATCTACAAAGGGGTAGAAGCCAACAATGGGCCACTCTTAAATTATAAACAGTCACAAAGGAGTCAAAATAGCATACAACATAAAAGCATTTGTATTCAATATGCGAGTGCTGCCTTTTGAAATCATCATTATAAACCCATAAATATGCATCAATTTGATTTAAGATTTTGGCCAACCTCGGTTACCTGGCTCCTGTCCTTATCTCCTACGTTCTTGATTGTTTGGCTAGGGGGTAAAGGGAGCACCTCTATGATTGTTACTTCTGGGTCATCCGGGTTAGTACCTCGGTCTGGGTGAAACTGACATCTATCCATCTTAAGACTATAATTGGTCGACAACGACGAATGTGAAAATTATTGTTCATTAAAGACCAAAAAGTTCGAGAACATTCGCCGAAATAAATCCTTAATATTTTTCTACCTACATTGATTGGAGTTGTGTCACACCCTATGTTTTGCCTCTCTTGACTTAGTTATCATGACTCAAAAATCAGGGCCAATTAAAACTTTTTCGGTGCTTGTGATGCTTGACTTGATTGTTGATTTCTTGTTTGCTTTCATGTAATCTATATTCATAAAATCCCTCCTACTCTCAAAACTCTTTTCCTTGATCCCAACTCTTGTCCAATGATCATGCCATGTGAATAGGACTTAAAAATATTTAAAAAATATTTTGGCCAAAAAGCATTTATTTAAATTAGGTTTTCAAAACCCCTTGATTTCAGATTTGCACTACAAGTCCCCAAATTGTGTGGATAATTTTTTGCCAAATGATTTATTAGGAATCTGCTATATATATAACCTTCCAAAACCACAGAATATTATTCTATAAAGATTATTTTCATATTTTATTTAAAAGCTTTTTCTAAAGGCCACAGATGGTCTTTTATAGGGAAAAATTATTTAAATGCTTTAAAAATATTTGGGAAAATTTAGGAAAGCTTAGTGGACATATATTGTCCATATATAAGAGTTTCAAGGCATGGTCATGTTCAAAGTATTTGACAAAACCCTTCAAAACCATTTCTACCTATTCCAAGCATTTGAAATATTTCTATAAGAAATATTCTTAAATAAATCCAAGAAAATTCTAGAATGTCACATATGTTATATGTGGTCATCTTGCCAAGTTTCATCTCAATCCCAATTGTTTTGGTTCACCAAAATATCCTAAAGCCCTTCCTGTCCAGAGCCAAATTTGATCAACTTTACATTGTGAAGTATATCCTATTGATCCCAAACTTTCTGGGCCTTTTCTATTACCCAAATTATGATGCTACATCAAGTGGTGCATCAAGGGGAATAGAATTGCATGATTAGATCTATAAAAATCCATTTCTAGGGTTTACCAAGTTTACATTATCAACTTTCTTCAAATCATCACAAAACTTGTGATTAGGACCAAATGGACTTACCATTTAAACCTCGTAAATCTCAAGGTCATAGGATTCCCCTACCTAGCCCAATCACAGCACAAACACCTTCAGCCAAAAACTTGTGGATAAGCAAAGTGGGCCCAAAAAGATTCCCCTTGCCCCCAACTTTATACCACAGCATATTATATCCCTCTTATACCTCCAATAACTTTTTCTTGGCCTCTGGTCAAATATTTGGGGGGTAAATCTCTCTTATTCCCTCTGTTTTTACCATGGCGGCACTTCTCCTTCCCTTCTGATCATACTAAAGACCCAAAACTTTTCCACAACCTCTCTTGCATACATATGCATCAAACCAAACCCAAATATGGCATGCTCGTGTGGAATGAATGAGCAAACCATCTAAACTAGGTTTAGGGAAGTAATTGTAGCCTTGAACTACAAGTAGCTTGTGGATTGATCTCCCTGACCTGAAAATTGGGGGAGATGTATTTCTTCCATAACCAGAACCACCTGACATGGTTTCGTTCCAAGTAGACCACAGTAGAAACCCCTTAGGTGAGCCTCCAGTTTGCTGTTGCAAACTTACCCCTTGAAAAACTCCCATCTACCCAGCTCCATTTACCCTCCCAATTTACCACTACTCTTCTACATGTGTGCCTCACTCACTAGACAAGTCTGGCTGACCAAAAGGGCATCCTAGACATGCCTTGGCATGGTGACCACGCCGTTGACATGCAACAACGGCACTGTGCCACTTGACCTCGTCAGTTAGCCCTTGTCTGGCCTCAACAGGTTGTCCCCACATGCCAAGAACCTCCCCTCGACCTCCCACGCCCCTCCCCGACGCTCTCAAGCCTCCAAGGCAGCCCTGGCATGCGTGCTCTCCTTGCCCGAGAGCACCTGAGGCCATCCGAGCTCCCCTCGACGCCCCTCTTGCTTTTACCTCTCCCCGAGCCCTCCCTTTCCCTTTTCGTTTTCTTTCCAAACTAGGAAATCCATATTAAATTCATTTTAGCTCCAAATTTGATGATTCAAATTCCTGCATCCTTCTAAAAATACCGCCTATTTAATGGTGTCACTTTCAATATTTTTCTCCACACCTTTGTATCATGTTCAAATTTAAATTCAAATTTGAACTATTAAAACCACTTTGTAAAATCTATAGATCATCCATTATAGCTCCAAATGGAGTGATTCAAGTTCCTATGTGTTTCTAAATTCATGCCCTAATTAGGGAACATTTTTCCTCGTGCCTCTCTACCACCCAAATAATTGAGCTATTTATTCATGTATAAACCACTTTAAAAATCCCTAGGATATTCTTACCAACTCCAAAACCAGAAAAAGCACTTCCTAAATGTTTCTAAAATCATGCCCTATTAAATGGGTGCCTTCATCCATATTTGTAAACATCTTTTGTGTAGACATCTTATTGTGACACCAATTCCTCCATTCCTTCATTCCAAAATCATCGTTGATCCAACTCTAGTTCAACCATTTTATATATTTTTCTCATGACCAGAGAGGTCTAAGAAAAATATAATTCCTATTTATAGAGCACTTTTATTATCGGTTGTTGTGTTTCTTATCATGGTTGTTTCCGACGATAGTTGGCAAAATAGACGAATTGCTCGGAGTGGACGAGAAGCGTGTGAAGGCCTCGAAAACAATCCTAAGCCAGGCAAGCAGCCCTTGACCATGACTATGAACCCTTTTATTGCATGGCATATAGCACTTCATTTTGTTGTATTTATCATGATGGTGTGGTGTCCTCTTTAGTGGGATGCTTCCGATACTTTGTCGTTGACAATTGCATTCTGCATGACCCTACCACCTTATGAGGGTTGTGTGGGTGGGTGTAGATAGGATGCTAATAGATGCTACGCAAGTGGGATGGTATTTATGCATAGTGGTGGAAAGGAAGTGGTTCTTTCAAAGACTTTTCGAAAACCCCGTCGGGTGCCACTAATGCCCGAGGGAGATGATGATGAGATGGGTGACCACTTGAGAAAGAAGTGGTGTACCGGAACAAGTGAGTGTTGTGGTTTTCGAAAACGGATTGGTGTAAGTTGCGACCGTTATTCCAACCTTACATGTACGACCACGATACCCCTTATGGGACCAGGCTTTGTTGGTTAGTATGGTTGGTGCTAGCAAGGAGCCCACATTACTAGTGGAAAGAGTGAAGTGGTCACTCTTGAGACGGGGTCATGCCAGAGTGGAAGGTCATGTGCTGTCTTTACAGGCACCGGGCACACCGTTGCGTGCCCTCATGGATGATACGAGTGATGTACATCATGAGGGATGGCACCAACGAGTGGACTCTTTGTTTAGTATCACCATGGGAAAGGCATTGTTAGGGTGCTTACCTCGGGTATGTTATATACCGTGAGTCGTGGATGACACGGAAGTTCCCCGAGTCTTGTGGGTAAAGTGTGCAACCTCTACAAACTGTAAAACTATTTGAATAGCCATGTCCATGGTCAAGGATAGTTGGATGACCGCTCTTGTGCTACATCCAGATGTTTTCGCAAACTTGGTCTGTGTGTGTGTGTGTGTGTGTGTGTGGTGACAATGATGATACTTGAGTCGAGTCGGTTGACTTGGCATGATGACCGAACATGAGATGTTCAGACGGTACATGAGACAAGTTTGAGGACTTGGTGTGAGGGTTGAGCATGAGACGTCCAAGCCCCTACTTATGATGATGACTATGACGTGTTCCTATGAACACCTATATATGGTTGATGCATGCTTACTTAAGTTACTTGATCATGTCATTGCACTCAAAACTCTACAAAACTTACCTATTAGTGCTATACCATGCATTGTTATTGCCTTATTCCAAACATGGGTTGCTTGCGAGTACATTCAAAGTACTCATTGGCTTGCCACTGGTTATTTTATTGGCCAGGCATGAAAGATCAGGTTATGATGAAGATTACCTTGGTGATGGGCATGCGAGCTAGGATGCTTCCCAGTCAGAATTCATGTAGGGTTAAGGGAGATGGCATGGGTTCACGCTATTGTTGAAGGTTTCCGCTGCAATCATATGAAGTCTTGGTCATGAAGGCCATATTTGAGTAAACCGGTATGTAATGGATGTAAGACTCATGTTATTCAGTTTTTGTGTGTTCAGTGAGCATTGATCTCTGGGATCACTGTGCACGTACATTCAGTGATCACGACTTATGAGTCGGGGTCCCCATAGAGCTGGTATTAGAGCCATCCTGACTGTAGGACGCCCTTAGTTAGCATGGACATTAGTTAGGACCAAACTATTTTTCCAGACCCTTCAAAATCACTTACAAAACCTCTATATTTCTTACCTCTCCTAAATTTTCAAAGGAAGCAAAGGTTTTTTCCTTAGCATTTCCACCATCTTTCTCATAACTCCCCTTTCTACTTTTCAAAACTTTGCAAATGGTCGCCACTACCCTTGTGCCCCTAACCACGGGATTCCTTGTAACCCTCGTGGGTAACCTGGAAGGAAAGCACCTTGCTAGAAGATTGCCGACATATCTTGGACCCAAGTTTGCGACACTAGACAAGGAGCTACCAGCAGAAGACACCTTCTCGAAGGATGAGGATGTCAAGACTTAGATGATAGTGACACCCTCGACACTGCCCCAGGATGATGCCACCTTAGTCTTCGATGACTAGGGCACAAGACATGCAATGTCATGATATGCATCGCTAATAGAGCAACCCTGTCCTTTTCGTTGTTATATCGGTAACCACCGGTGGATGAGAACCTCGCCATTTGGCCCGCCTCACTATAGTGAGCAAGAAAACGGTTCTCATCATCCCCCTCTCTTGGTGCTGATGATAACGTCAACATGACCGACAGGATACAACTCTAACATGCCTTGTTAATGTCATTGCATAAAATATTACCTACCTGGGAGGCTCGACATCTCAGAAGACAAGAAGGCATTGTCACGAACACAAGAACACCAGAAGACCCTGTCTACAACAACCATGAAGAATCACCACCATCGTCAATTCAACAGACCCGAAGTCGTCAAGGACTCTCTAGGCGCAACCAAGATTGTTTCGATGAACAACAACTAGAGTCATAGCGACACCCGAAGAAGACCTAGAAGACTAAGCGGACTCCTCTCCAAGACACAAAGAAAGCATGACTAATGAGTCCGAGAACCCCTAGGGTAGGATAGGTCGTGTGTCCCCTATGCGAGGTCGAGTCCGTATGATGGTTCAAATGGAACCATGATGTGTGTTGCTTGTTTTTCCTGTTTGTGCTTTGGTGTGAGTCACACTTCTGCCCGAGGCAACAAGTGCGCAACTATATCACTACCTTACCTTGATGCATGTGTTTGGCCTTTCTGGCACTTGCTTGATTGCACTTCCACTATACCACCCCCTTAGGATCCCTCCTCTATGCTAATTTTCCTCTCCCCCCTCTCATTGACTGAAGACCAGCAAGACAAGATGCACCAAGGATCCACCTCGACAAGCAACCGACATCGAAGGCTTGGACTACAACGAACTCAACAAGACACAACCCCGTGGAGTTATGCTTTTCCCTCAAGGTTGGAAATCTTCCCTTGCCCAGCCTAGACCTCACAAGCTTCCCTAGCACAAGCCTCTGATCACGTGTTTAATACACGGATTTGCCAGAGCACTTATTGAGCTTCAATAACCCCTACCTTGCAGTGGGTTCATTATGGAGCTAGTGATCATAGTGAACAAACATCCTTCATTGTTATGCTAGGACTATGACCTTGATGCCATAGGAAGGATCATTCTAAGGTTATGCAACTTATGGACAATGATTTTATTAGGGCATAATAAATGTCTTGAGGAAATAGTTGAGACCCTTTGGTGGATTACGAGGCTTAATGTTGGTAGACGAACTTTGTGGGCCCAAATTGATAGAGTAGCATAACTTGCTTGAACCTTGAGCAAATTCAATTAATAGGACAAATATGATCACAAGCTAAAATTATTGGTGGATAAATGACTTGACTTTGGCAATAATATTGATATTGGATTGATGGTGATATGATAGCAACTGGAGTAACTAGTAGGGAATTCTTACTAGATGTAAACCTTGGATCTAAATAGATGATTCTAATAGGTGCTCGAGATCAATCAAACCACATGGTTCGGAATAATTTGGATTTAGTCCAATGATCTTGATAATGATACCATGTTTTTCGGTGGATGATGGTAGAAGGAATCGGATGATGTTAGGGATAATTCGGGGATCTATATAAGCCCTACTTTGGAGTGTAGTTGGCCATGAGATTGAAAGTTCATGACAATAGTCCTTGCAACGATATGTGGATTATATGAACTCGAGGAGATTATGTTGGACGCCATCGGATTTGTAACAGTATTGTGTCATGTAATAGAGGATGATTTTCGTGGATTGATTAAATTGGTTCATGGGAAGGAAACAAGATCTTGGATTGGTTTATTACATGTTTCCTTAGCATAGTAATACAGTACCTTAGACCTTGGATGGGTCAGTAGGACACTTGGATTGGTAGCGTCGTGATCAAGCTTAGTGGCTTGTAAATTATCTTGAGGATTTTTATATTGGGATATACCTGAGTTAGCTATACTATACATGTGAGATTTTGGTTTAGTCCTTCCCTCGAACTTTGGAGATGAATACCATGAGTAATATTGGAGTTGACTTATATGAGATGATACCTTCGAGGATATAAGGTGATTTTGTTGGAGTATTACGCAATACGATTGGCATCTAATAGTTGTGCTCAAAATAAAATGTTAGACGTTCACTCACATTCTAAGCTCCTTGAAACCCTGAAGCCTTACCAATCCATAACAAGGTCGGAAGTGACCATATGTCTTGGATCTCAGTCATAAGGATACGGTCGACACTCCAAATTGACCACCACCCACCCTTTCCATAAAGAAGGTGGACACGGAGAATGGATCACGATGGACCACAGACCCCTCTACTAGCGACCATCCGGGACAAATGCCTGCTCCTCTCACGTATCCCATGAGCAATGTGTTTATGTGATACTTTGGGAAATATATTGTTGTCCTTCGAGATAACATACCTATTTCCCCAATAAGAGGAGGAACACCTTAGTCCTGTTTGGACCAGCCCCAGGCACACCAATAGCCATGACTCTCGAGTATAAGGTTTTTCCTGGAAGGAGTTGAATTCCGCAAAGCACCCTCCCTACAAAAGAATACTTTCTTGCCCAAGCAAGATGAAGAGCCACTGCGGTTGCGGAACCACGACAATGACGAAGAAGAAGTCAACCACCACTCCTCTACCGACTGCTTCAGCTAGACTATACCCAAAAGCATCTATGTTCAAGCCCGATGAAGCCTTGGACATCTAGAGGATTAAAGAGCCCCTTGCTTTAAGTAATCACATATTAGTTCCTGACTAAGAAGGAATCGAGGAGCTGATAACACCCCTTAATCCACCACCTTAATGGTGTACGTTGAGCATGACATCCCTGCTCCCTTCAGATGCCTGGAACGGAGTAGAACGACTATCGTGACCTCATTACTAGCCCCTTTTTGGTTCAATCAGGGACATGAACCTGACTCGACCATGGTAAGCCACCTGTCAAGGGTAGTTCACCCCACTTGCCAAGTGTTAGACCTTGGGGGTTAGATGGCTGATCTATACTCTGAATAGTCAGCTTATTTAGAACCCCACTGAAACTTTCCTAGATGGTAGAACCCGTTTTGACACCAAGTCTCTAAGCTCAGTCTTAGGGGCGAGACCCAGCACAAACCTTGCCATGGAGTGACGAATAGACCAAACACCCGAAGACCTCGAGAAACATGCGTCCATGACGATGAAGACAAACGACCAAAGAAGAATGAAGAATCTACCTGAGCAACTTACTCAAGCAGAAGATCTCGATGAGAAGCCCACAATGATGCACCTTAGCACTCTCAAGGATGGAGACCACCTACGACTGAAGACCCCTGCTTTAAGGAAGATAAGGACTTCCCCGTCAACGAGAAGCTGCACCAAGACTCAACCTTTCTATTCTAACGCGAGACATCTAGATGTAACTGACCAACGTGAGCAGTCCTACGACCAGCACATAGACACAATACTTGGCCAGGTATTCCGACTTTGGGATACCCACGCAAGCCAGGCCCTTGATAGAACCTCATCCACCAAACCCTTAACCATTAGGCAAGCCTAGCAGGATGCTGGGACCCATTCACCCTAAGGCGAAGTCAACAATGCACTCGAAGACATGTCATCAGACACTTTAGGATCCAGAAGGACAACCACACCAGAGCAGAAGCAACATGGAATGTGAAGACTACCTCACCTCTGAATTTTAGCATCTCTTCTACGCCTAGCCTAGTAATCTCGGGGACGAGATTCTTGTAAGGGGGGTAGGTCAGTCACACCCTGCGTTTTGCCTCTCATGACTTAGTTATCATGACTCAAAAATCAGGGCCAATTAAAACTTTCTCTGTGCTTGTGATGCTTGACTTGATTGTTGATTTCTTGTTTGCTTTCATGTGCTCTATATTCATAAAATCCCTCCTACTCTCAAAACTCTTTTCCTTGATCCCAACTCTATTCCAATGATCATGACATGTGAATAGGACTTCAAAATATTTTTACAAAATTTTATTTTGGCTAAAAAGCATTTATTTAAATTAGGTTTTCAAAACCCCCTGATTTGAGGTTTGCACTTCAAGTCCCCAAATTGTGTGGATACTTTTTTCCCAAATGATTTATTTGGAACTAATATATATATATAACCTTCCAAAACCACAAATATTATTTTAAAATATTAATTTAATATTTTATTTAAAAGTTTTCTTAAGGCCAGAAATGGTCTTTTATAGGGAAAATTATTTAAATGCTTTAAAAATATTTGGGAAAATTAACGAAAGCTCAGTGGACATATATTGTCCATATATAAGAGTTTCAAGGCATGGTCATGTTCAAAGTATTGGACAAAACGCTTCAAAACCATTTCTGTCTATTCCAAGAATTTGAAATAGTTCTATAAGAAATATTTTCAAATAAATCCAGGAAAATTCTAGAATGTCACATATGTTATATGTGGTCATTGTGCCAAGTTTCATCTCAATCCCAATTGTTTTGGTTCACCAAAATATCCTAAAGCCCTTCTTGTCCAGAGCCAAATTTGATCAACTTTACATTGTGAAGTATCTCCTATTGATCCCAAACTTTGTGGGCCTTCTCTATTACCCAAATGATGATGCTACATCAAGTGTTGCATCAAGGGGAATATAATTGCATGATCAGATCTATAGAAATCCATTTCTAACCATTTCTAGGGTTTACCAAGTTTACATTATCAACTTTCTTCAAATCATCTCAAAACTTGTGATCGGGATGAAATGGACTTACCATTTACCCCTGCTAAATCTCAAGGTCATAGGATTCCCCTGCCTAGCCCAATCACAACACAAACACCTTCAGCCAAAAACTTGTGGACAAGCAAAGTGGGCCCAAAAAGATTCCCCTTGTCCCCAACTTTTTACCACAGCATACTATATCCCTCTTCTACCTCCAGTAACTTTTCCTTGGCCTCTGGTCAAATATTTGGGGGGTAGCTCTCTCTTATTCCCTCTCTTTTTACCATGGCATCACTTCTCATTCCCTTCTGATCATACTAAAGACCCAAAACTTTTCCACAACCTCTCTTGCATACATATGCATGAAACCAAACCAAAATATGACATGCTCATGAGGAATGAATGAGCAAACCATCTGAACTAGGTTTAGGGCAGATATTGTAGCCTTGAACTACAAGTACCTTGTGCATTGATCTCCCTGACCTGATAATTGGTGGAGATGTAGTCCTTCCATAACCAGAACCACTAGACATGGTTTTGTTACAAGTAGACCACAGTAGAAACCCCTTAGGTGAGCCTGCAGTTTACTGTTGCAAACTTACCCCTTGAAAAACTCCCATCTACCCAGCTCCATTTACCCTCCCACTTTACCACTACTCTTCTACATGTGTGCCTCACTCACTAGACAAGTCTGGCCGACCAAAAGGGCATCCTAGACATGCCTTGGCGTGGTGACCTTGCCGTTGACATGCAACAAGGGCGCTGTGCCACTTGACCTCGTCGGTTAGCCGTTGTCTGGCCTCAACAGGTTGTCCCCGCAAGCAAAGAATCTACTCTCAACCTCCCACGCCCCTCCACGATGCTCTCAAGCCTCCAAGGCAGCCCTGGCGTGCGTGCTCTCCCCGCCCGAGAGCACCTGAGGCCATCCGAGCTCCCCTCGACGCCCCTCTTGCTTTTACCTCTCCCCAAGCCCCCCCTTTTCCCTTTTTTCCAGACTAGGAAATCCATATTAAATTCATTTTAGCTCAAAATTTGATGATTCAAATTTCTGCATCCTTCTAAAAATGCCACCTATTTAATGGTGTCACTTTCATTATTTTTCTCCACACCTTTCTGTCATGTTCAAATTTAATTTCAAATTTGAACTATTAGGACCACTTTGTAAAATCTATATATCATCCATTATAGCACCAAATGGAGTGATTCTAGTTCCTACGTGTTTCTAAATTCATCCCCTAATTAGGGAACATTTTTCCTCATGCCTCTCTGCCACCCAAATAATTGAGCTATTTACTCATGTATAACCCACTTTGAAAATCCCTAGGATATTCTTACCAACTCCAAAACCAGAAAAACCACTTCCTAATTGTTACTAAAATCATGCCCTATTAAATGGGTGCCTTCACCCATATTTGTAAACACATTTTCTGTAGACATCTTATCGGGACATCAATTCCTCCATTCCTCCATTCCATAATCATCATTGATCCAGCTCTAGTTCAACCATATTATATATTTTCACATGACTAGAGAGGTCTAAGAAAAATATATTTCCTATTTATAGAGCACATTTATTATCGGTTGTTGTGTTGCTTATCATGGTTGTTTCCGACGATAGTTGGCGAAATAGACGATTTGCTCGGAGTGAACGAGAAGCGTCTAAAGGCCTCGAAAACATTACTAAGCCAGGCAAGTAGCCCTTGACCTTGACTACGAACCCTTTTATTGCATGGCATATAGCACTTCATTTTGTTGTATTGATCATGATGGTGTGGTGTCCACTTTAGTGGGATGCTTCCGATACTTTGCCGTTGACACTTGCATCGTGCATGACGCTAACACCTTATGAGGGTTGTGCGGGTGGGTGTAAATAGGATGCTAATAGATGCTACGCAACTGGGATTGGATTTATGCATACTGGTGGAAAGGAAGTGGTTCTTTCAAAGACTTTTCGAAAACCCCGTCGGGTGCCACTAATGCCCAAGGGAGATGATGATGAGATGGGAGATCACTTGAGAAAGAAGTGGTGTACCGGAACAAGTGAGTGTTGTGGTTTTCAAAAATGGATTGGTGTAAGTTGCGACCGTTATTCCAACCTTACATGTATGACCACGATACCCCTTATGGGATGGGGCTTTGTTGATTACTATGGTTGGTGCTAGCAAGGAGCCCGCATTACTAGTGGCAAGAGTGAAGTGGTCACTCTTGAGACGGGGTCGTCCCGGAGTGGAAGGTCATGCGCTGTCGTTACAGGCACCGGGCACACCGTTACGTGCCCTCATGGATGATATGAGTGATGTACATCATGAGGGATGGAACCAATGAGTGGACTCTTTGTTTAGTATCACCATGGGAAAGGCAATGTTTGTGTGCTTACCTTGGGTATGTTATATACCGCGAGTCATGGATGACACGGAAGTTCCCGAGTCTTGTGGGTAAAGTGTGCAACCTCTGCAGAGTGTAAAACTATTCGAATAGCCGAACATGAGATGTTCAGACGGTACATGAGACAAGTGTGAGGACTTGGTGTGATGGTTGAACATGAGACGTTCAACCCCCTACTTATGATGATGACTATCACGTGTTCTTATGAACACCTATCTATGGTTGATGCATGCTTACTTAAGTTACTTGATCATGTCATTGCACTCAAAACTAGCTTTTTGCAAAACCTACCTATTAGTGCTATATCATGCATTGTTATTGCCTTGTTCCGAACACGGGTTGCTTGCTATTACATTCAAAGTACTCATTGGCTTGCCACTGGTTATTTTATTGGCCAGGCATGAAAGATCAGGTTATGATGAAGATTACCTTGGTGACGGGCTTGCGAGCTAGGACGCTTCCCAGACAGAATGCATGTAGGGTTAAGGAAGATGGCATGGGTTCACGCTATCATTGAAGGTTTCCGCTGCAATCATATGAAGGCTTGGTCATGAAGGCCATATTTGAGTAAACCGGTATGTAATGGATGTAAGACTCATGTTATTCAGTTTCTGTGTGTTCAGTGAGCATTGAACTCTGGGATCACTGTGCACATACATTCGGTGATCACGACTTATGAGTCGGGGTCCCCACAAGTTGGGGTTTCATGATCATGGTCAACATGATATCCTGGGAAAAGGAACTTATAAATGAACTATTTCTCCCAAAAGATGTTTCTTACATAGTAATATGACATATCTCTTTGGATGCCTTTGTTTATAAAACTGTATGGCCAGATTGCCTTGTTTGCCATAAATCTTTGCCTTTATAAAGGCTTTATAAAGTAGGACAAGCACTCCGCATCTACTGGCTGAGGAGGTTGAAGCCGATGGTCGGTCAGCAAAGTCTTGTACAATGTGGATCTGAGCATTAATGATATAAAGTACTTGGATATATAGAATCATTACACATAAATTGTGTCAAACATAAAAAAGTTTGTGTCAAACAAATATCAATCCTTAATTCGACCACCCATGCTCAAATTAAGGCTCGAGGGCTACTACATTGCTTGTGCAATGCAGCAAATTCAAATTGAAATACGGTTTCAGAGGAGATTCAATCATTAGGTTGGTCACCCGCACCCAACCCGAGTCTCAGAAACTACTACGTATCGCGTTTACATCCCTAACGAATGCCGCCGAGGAAGAACTTGATCCTCAGGCCGATTTTGCAAATCGACCTAAGTCTCAGGGCTACTAGGATTAGTGGTTTTATTTTGATTATTATTTTTCCCTTCAAGGGCATCTTAGGTTTTAGACCGACACGCACCTTGAGGGATAGTGGTTGTATATCTTGGCAGAGAATAAATTGCACCAATAAAAAATATCCACAAAAAATCAGCCCGCGGTCGGGGTGGTGCGCCACCTCAGAAGTAGCCCGGCATAAAGCTCGGGCGCAAGTGGCTGGCTCCATAGAAGGCATTTCTGGCATTAAGCTCGGCTGAATTCATTCAATCTTGTAAAGACCGAGGTAGTTTATGACACCTCGGATGCTAATCATCATTGGAGCTCAGATGTGGTCTGACGTTGGAGCTCGGAAGGATTCCGGCATAAAGCTCGAGATCAAAGACACTTTGGAAGCAGTTTGGAATAAATCTCTAATGCGAACGGTTGGCTCCATAAAAGACTATCCTGATATTTAAGCTCGGATGAACTACTTCCAATATTCAGAGACCAAGGTATCCTATAACACCTCGGATGCCGACCAGCGTTGGAGCTCGGGCTCAAAAAGACACCTTAGATACAGTTCGACGTCGGAGCTTGGACACAAGAGGGTACCGCCACATGGGAAACACTTCGACCCGAGTTGTGGAGTAAAAATAATGAGGCATTAATACATGACGATAACTTAAAGGGGCTCCTCGGATGCTCGACTTGTGAACTCTTTGGATTCACCTCACCGATCCTCGAGATCAGTGATGGGAAGATTTATTGAACTAGTTTTCAAGACGACGACCGAAGACGAAGAACTTTTCAGAAGAAATAAGGAGTGTCCCTAACTTGAAGACCGGTTCACGGGGGCTATTGACGGTGTCCTGGACTAGGGGGTACTCACCAAGTCGTCCCCCGATAGGTGGGTCACAAGGAACCCCGGGGCAGTTCATTAATGGGCTAGTTCTGACAGCCCATGATGCATACGAGGAAGATTCCACAAGACTTGGTGATCAAGACAAGGACTCCTCCCCACCGACGTAGCCGACTAGGACTCTTTTTATCCTAGGCCTCTAGTGTGTTATATAAGAAGAGGCCAGGCTAATCATTAGGCACAATCAGATCATCATAGACAATATCATCATACGAGCATAGCTCTTAGTGTTTAGACCACTACATACGATTTCGAGGTAGATCAACTCTATACTCGATACACCATCTGTCGGATCAAGAGTGGGGTGTCTAGAGGGGGGGTGAATAGACTACTAGCAGGAATTTAAAACCTAACCTTTTGCCAAGTAAATTGGTTGGGAATTTTTAACTATTTTAGCAAGTCTAGCAAGTCTAATAGCCCTACACATGCATGTCTACAAGTATGGCAGCGAAAAGTAAAGACATTGCACATGTAAGTAAGGAGATCGGGTAGGAAGATCAAACGCAATAGGAGACGCAAGGATTTTTCACGTGGTTCCGATAGGTGGTGCTATCATGCATCCACGTTTCCGGAGTCTTCAACCCATGGAGGGTAACAGTCGCGAGAGTCCATGGAGTGCTCCACCCATAAGGGTCCACGAAGTAGCAACCTTGACTATTCCATATGGCTTCCGTCCACGAAGGACTAACCTCACTTTGGGTAGATCTTCACAAAGTCGGCAATCACCTTACCCTTACAAACATCTTGGTTCACTCCACAACACGAAGTAGGAGGCTCCCAGTGATACCTAACCAATCTAGGAGGCACCACCCTCCAGAAGGTAATAGGCTCGGTAATGACGATGAACTCCTTGCTCTTGTGTTTCAAGATGATAGACTCCTCAACACACAATCACTTTCTCACAGATTTGGCTTGGTAGAAGAGATGGGATTGGTGGAAAGCAACTTGGGGAGGCTAGAAATCAAGATCCATATGGTTGGAGTGGAAGATCTTGACCTCAAAACAAGGGTAGGTGGTTGTCGATCAGAAAACTGAGTAGGATAGGTAGGGAATAGTTCTGAGTGCTTCTTTTTTGAGTAGGTAGTGGTGGGGGTATATATAGGCATCCCCAAAAATCCAACCATTACACACAAAATGACCAACTCGGTGACACCGATGTGTAAATCTCGGTGGTACTGAAGTGACCAAAAGTGGCAACTTTTGAATCTCGGAGGGACCGATATGTGAATCTCAGTTGTACCGACAAGGTGACCAACGGTCAGATTTTGCCAATCTCGGTGACACTGTTTCACCATTTTTGGATGGACCAAAAATGTGAACTTGTGTAACAAAAAGTTGGTAACCCAACTCGGTGGCACCAAAAGCAGTGTCAACTGCACCAAAGTGTTAGGGTTTGGCTGAGTCTATCTAGGGTTTGGACTCGATGGCATCGGGAAGGAATGTTGGTTGCATCGATTTTGCCTATTTGGCTTTGGACAGACTTCGGTGGGAGGGTTTTTGGATGTTTTGGTGACTATCACTTGTGCACATTTGAGCATATTGTTCATCATAAAAACTTTACCCTTTTAAAAGTATTGGCTTTCCTATGGACTCGAAGTGATTTCTCACAAATGTAAAATGTAGAGTCCTCTTGCTTGAAGCTTGGCCAACCTATTTCCTTGCATCTTGGGGTAATTCCACAATCTCCACAATCCTATGGCCAACTCAACTCTCCATGGACTATTATCTCAAATACACTAGATAGAGGTGTTAGTCCAAGAGATAATGTATGTTGTCATGAATTATCAAAACCACCAAGGGAGCATGTTGTGCTTTCAATCTCCCCCTTTTTTGTAATTGATGACAACATACAATCAAAGCTTCAATTAAATATATGCATGGATGCAATGAATACTTTGAGAAACACATGACCTAGATTTGCTCCCCCCTAAATGTGTGCAGTCCTTTAAAGGATAGTTGCTTTGGAACGCATGGACACACATATGGATGAAAGGGATATAAGGAGTCATGTGTATCTTGGATATAGGCATCAATATATGTGAATTAAATATATATCCTTGACCAAGACTTCACTCTTGCAAACAATATGTGCAAGAAGCAAGAGATCATGTTGATCAAAGATATGATGCATATACTTACCTTGAGTTCTTGAGCATTCTAGTAGTAGAGACACACTTGAGAAAACAATGTTAGGAAACACAAGAGTATTCTACTAAACAAAATCAATAGAACTCAATGAATACCAAGATATGGAGAACATATAAAGTATGATAATCATTAAGATTGATATGTCTCCACCTTTAGCATTAATCTATTATATCTTTTCTCCCCTTAGATATCAAAATTCTAGTACATCCCCCCCTGAATCTCAGCATGTAGATATTGGCATTGGATAGGGTGAGAAAAGGAATTCTTTGTTCACTTGAGACTTTTCTCCAAAAGTAGTGTTCTCCCCCTACATTGTTGTTCTCCCCTTGTGTATATAAGTGTGAACTTTTGATATTTTCATCTCCCCCTAAGTCATATCTCCCCCTTTGCATCAGCATGTAACTCTCCCTTTAGCACGAAGCTTCGATATTCTCCTCCTTTGGCATAATATACCGAAAAGGTTAAACTTGGGAGGAGGGACAGGGATCATTGACAAGGGATCCTGGAGAACGAGGGTCGCTAAAAGTAGGGTTCATTAAAAGACTAAGGGAATCATAGAATGTAACTTCTCTCCCTTTGGAAAATTTTAATTTTCTTCTCCTTGGAGCTAGGGATCCTTCAATAAAGAATTTCTCCCCCGAAGTGTTATTTGTTCTTCTCCCCCCCTATATATATATATAGTTTTTTTAATGAAGGGGTCATCGAAGGAACAAGAATATCACAAGAACAGAAACAAATAAACAATATTAAAGGAACACAAATTTCGAAAGCAAAGAAAATCGGTGACTCCGGGATAAATAAATCGATGGTATCGAGATTGTGTAGTGCAGCTTATCTGCAAATTCAGTAGAACCGAGTTATTTATATCGGTGACTCCGAATGAGAGACCAACTTTCTGTTTTCATAGAGACAAACGAAATAGTGTCAAAAAGAAAAATGTGGAAGTTTTACAAAGGACATCAAATAGATAAGATTTGAGTGGTTACGAGAGATCATGCAAATAGAGAGCAAACCACGCAAGATTCTTAACTAAATGATGGGCAGTGACTAGGTCACCTATATTAGACTATATTGACTTAGGAGCCAAGCAAGAATGCTTGATCATAGGTCATACTGATTGTTTAAGCTCGAAATGGTGTTGCCGTTTTTCGATTAAGCATTTTGATGTCTTCATGTCATTGAGTTACTTTAGCCCATGACTTGGAGGAAAGCCTTTTCAAGGATATGAGTACATACCTTTGAGTGATGTTGATGACGTTGCTCGTAGGTGAACTTGTTGAGGATGCTCGAGGTTGATGAAGATCATCTTGAATTTTGGAGCAATACTTCTCGTTCTAGTACAATAGTCACCTAGAAAGGTTAGTCATGCAAGTAATAACAATGGATATATCCAATTTACATGATACTACTTAAGATTTTGCAACTAAGATCAAGTATATGTCAAGGATATGTTTTTGTTGTCTTCTTCCTTCCATCATCAAGAGGGGTTATGGATACTTGGTAACGACTAGATTGCTTATGATTGGAGTTGATGGCAATCTTGTGGAATGAAGTTCTTCCAAGTTCCAACAAAAGGTTAGATGTAATACAAGGCAGCATAGAATTCCATGGCATAGGATAACTAGTTATGGGTACATGGAAATGACAGGATAGCTCATGCACTTGCTTGCAACTGAGTGAAGCTAGCTCAAGTTTGAAGCATCAATGATGTTCAACTCACTCCTCAAATGACAAAATGTTTTCTCATCAAGTGGCTTGGTGAAGATATCGGCTAATTGTTTGTTATTACGAACATGCTTAAGATTGATATCTCCTTTGGCAACATGATCACAAATGAAATGATGTCGAACTTGAATATGCTTGGTTCGAGAATGTTGCATAGGATTATGTCCAATTTTAATAGCACTTTCATTATCACAAAGTAATGGAACATTTTAAACATAAATTCCATAATCCTTAAGCGTTTGTGTCATCCATAGTAATTGTGCACAACAAGATCCAGCAGCAATATACTCAGCTTCGGCAATAGATAGAGATACCGAGTTTTGTTTCTTGGAGGACCAAGACACAAGAGATCTACCTAAAATTTGACAAGTACCCGAGGTGGATTTTCTATCAACCTTGTCACTGGCATAGTCCGAATCGGAATAGCCAACAAGATTAAAATAGGATCCCTTGGGATACCAAATGCCAAAGTTTGGTGCTTGTATCAAGTACCTCACCATATGTTTCACAGCCAAAAGATGACACTCTTTAGGTGCAGCTTGATATCTAGCACACATGCAAACACTAAGCATAATATCGGGACGAGATGCACATAGATATAACAATGAATCACTCATAGATCGATAAACCTTTTGATCAACCGGTTCATCCTCCCTGGTAAGGTCAACATGTCCACTAGTGGGCATATGAGTTTTCATACCTTTGCAATCTTGCATGTTGAATTTCTTGATCAAGTCCTTGGTATACTTAGTTTTAGAGATGAAATTTCCTTCTCTTGATTTCTTGATTTGCAAACCAAGAAAGGATTTCAGCTCACAAATCATAGACATCTCATACTTCTCGAACATCAACCTTCCAAATCATTCACTAAATTGAGGGTTAGTGGAACCAAAGATAATATCATCCACATAGATTTCGCACACAAATAATTCTCCATTAACTCTCTTAGTGAACAAGGTTGCATCAATTTTACCAATTTCAAAACCTTTTTCGATGAGAAACTTCGTTAAACATTTATACCAAGCACGAGGGGCTTGCTTAAGACCATAAAGAGCTTTGCGAAGCTTGTAAACCTGATTAGGTTTCTTAGGATTCACAAAACCAGGTGGTTGCTTAACATATACTTCTTCTTCAATTTCACCATTTAAAAATGCACTTTTGATGTTCACTTGATAAAGCATGATATCATGGTGATTAGCATAAGCAAGAAGAATACAGATAGCTTCAAGTCTAGCGACGAGGGCATAAGTCTCACCGTAGTCCATACCTTCGACTTGCATATATCCTAGGGCTACAAGACGAGCCTTGTTGCACACGAGTTGACCTTCTTCGTATTGTTTGTTTCGAAACACCCATTTGGTTCCGATGATGTTGTGCTCATCTTCGGGCTTCTCCACGAGTATCCACACTTCATTCCTCTCAAAGTTGTGTAGCTCTTCATGCATAGCATTCACCCAATCCGCGTCTTCAAGAGCTTGTTCTACCTTCAAAGGCTCAATGCTAGAGATAAAATAATAATGCTCACAAAAGTTAGCTAGACGGGTTTTAGAGTGAGGGATTCTCCCTGTTTGTATATTACCAAAGATTTGGTTTAGGGGATGGCTTTTCGTCACTTGAGCTCAGACTCGTGTCAGCTTTCGATTATTGGATGGTGGAGCTTCTTATTCTTCAACATCATCTCGTTCATCTTCGTTGTTGTTGAAGGTGTCATTCCCTTGAGGTGGTGGTGAAGGTGGTTGTGGTGGATCTTCATGATGCACTTCCTCTTCTTCATCATCTCGTCGTGTACCGCTTGTGGATGCCTCCATGTCGTGTTGAGGTTCACCTTGACGTGAAGTGGGGGCTTCCACTTGAGTTGATGAAGTAGTTTCCCTCACCTCCATGGGACGAATCTTGCCGATGGGTAGATCTAGAATGGCTTCCGAAGGATCCTTATCACCTACATCATTTGGTAATTGTTTGAATTGTGAACCATTAGATTCATCAAACTCCACATCTACCGTCTCTTCAACTTTTCGATTGAAGTTGTTGTAGACACGGTAAGTGTGAGAGTTTGATCCGTAACCAAGTAGGAATCCTTCATGAGATTTAGGAGCAAATTTAGTACGATGATGCTTATCAAGAATGTAGCTCTGTAAGCCAAATACCCGAAAGTATCCGACTTGGGGTTTGTTACTGGTGAGTAGCTCGTATACCGTTTTACTGAGAAGCTTGTGCAAGTAAAGTCGGTTTGTGGCATGACATGCTGTTTCAAAGGCTTCTACCCAAAAGTGTCTTGGCATCTTGTATTCATCAAGCATCGTTCTTGCCATCTCAATGAGTGTACGGTTCTTCCTATCAACAACTCTTTTTTGTTGAGGTGTGTACATAGCCAAGAACTCATGTGAGATGCCTTCTTCGTCATGAAAGGTATCCACATGGATGTTCTTGAACTCCGATCCGTTATCGCTCCGAACCTTCTTGATCTTCACTTCAAATTGATTTTGTGCTTCGAGAGCAAAGTTCTTGAAGATTTTTTGAACCTGCAATTTATCATCAAGAAAGAATACCCATGTAAATTTGGCAAATTCATCAACTATAACTAGACCATAGGAATCTCCACTGAGACTCTTGTAAGCATTGGGACCAAAAAGATCCATATGAAGTAACTCGAGTGGTCTCCTAGTAGTCATGATATTCTTAACGGGATGACTTCCACCTACTTGCTTTCCAGCTTGACAAGCACTACAAAGTATATCTTTGTCAAATATAACATCTTTAACACCAAGTATATGACCACCTTTGATTAGCTTATCTAGATTGTGCATGCCTACATGTCCAAGTCTTCTATGCCAAAGCCAACCTTTAGAAGATTTTGCAATTAAACATGTTCGAGGCTTGGATCTTTTAGTGAAATCAACAATGTATAGATCACCTCTACGGAAACCGATAAAGACCATTTTATGATTATCTTGACGAAACACTTGGCAATCTACTTTCGTGAATAAAACATTAAAACCGAAGTCGGCAAGTCTAGATGCGGAAAGAAGATTGTAGCCAAGAGATTCAATAAGCATAACATTTTGAATAGAGCTATCATGGGATATAGCCACCTTACCAAGGCCAAGTACCTTACCCTTAGAGTTCTCTCCAAAGGTCACGTACCGTCGAAGACCTTGATTAGGTGTGATCTCTTGGAACATGTCTTTATCACCAGTCATATGATATGTACATCCGTTATCAAGAATCCACTCTTTTCCTCCAGACATGTAATCCTTAAAGTTTTCCATGAGGCTCAGATTGTTCATGATCTTCTCATGCTCGATGTCTTACAACTCATCTTATTAATAGTAGCCGTGTTCCACACTATCATCATCAAGTGGGAAATCCTCATCATAAAGAACAAGGGATTCGTTAGAATAGTGGTCATGACAATGTTCAAGTTTATGAATGTGAATGGCTTCAAAGATAATGTTGTTGATAGTGGTGACATCTCCTTTAGCACGCATAAGATCACGGAGCTCAAATAGGCATTTATCAAAGTTTCGATCACTAGGCTTCATTTTGTGAAAAGCCATGGTTTTATGAAGAATTTCATCAAGATTTCCTAAGGAAAGATTTGGATATCGTTTCTCCAAATCAGTCCATAAGGTATAGGCACATGCAAAGTTCTTCAATTGAGAAAGCACGAACCTTGGTAAACCTCTAACGATAAGATTGACAGTTCTTAGGTTACCAAGCATGTTAATTTCTTCTCCGTGTGTGGGATGCAATTCATCAATAGGGAGCACATTGGGATTTTCAATATATTTTGTCAAATGGAATCTATTAAATCAATCAATCATGTAATTCTTACATTGACAATAGTACTCTCCATCAAGAATGGGCACTCTACAACTCAAACTCTCTACTCTAGACACATCCATCTTCCTCCATAGTGATTAAACCGAAGCAATGGAGACCAAAGCTCTTATACCACTTGTAGGATCGAAAGTGGGGTGTCTAGAGGGGGGTGAATAGACTACTAGCAGGAATTTAAAACCTAACCTTTTCCCAAGTTAATTGGTTGGCAGATTTTAACTATTTTAGCAAGTCTACCAAGTCTAATAGCCCTACACATGCATGTCTACAAGTATGGCAGCGGAAAGTAAATACATTGCAATGTAAGTAAAGAGATGGGGTAGGAAGATCAAACGCAATAGGAGATGCAAGGATTTTTCCCATGGTTCCGATAGGTGGTGCTATCGTACGTCCACGTTTCTGGAGTCTTCAACCCACGAAGGGTAACGGACGCGGGAGTCCACGGAGGGCTCCACCCATAAGGGTCCACGAAGTAGCAACCTTGACTATTCCATATGGCTTCCGTCCATGAAGGAGTAGACACACTATGGGTAGATCTTCACGAAGTACGTGATCTCCTTGCCCTTACAAATTTCTTGGTTCACTCCACAACACGAAGTAAGAGGCTCCCAAGCGACAGCTAACCAATCTAGGAGGCACCACCCTCCAAAAGGTAATAGGCTCAGTAATGACGATGAACTCCTTCCTCTTGTGCTTCAAGATGATAGACTCCTCAACACACAATCACTCTCTCACAGATTTGGCTTGGTAGAACAGATGGGATTGGTGGAAAGCAACTTGGGGAGGCTAGAAATCAAGATCCATATGGTTGGAGTGGAAGATCTTGACCTCAACACAAGGGTAGGTGGTTTTCTCTCAGAAAACTGAGTAGGATAGGTACGGAATAGTTCTGAGTGCTTCGTTTTCAAATAGGTAGTGGTGGAGGGGTATATATAGGCATCCCCAAAAATCCAACCGTTACACACAAAATCACCAACTCGGTGACACCTATGTGTAAATCTCGGAGGTACCGAAGTGACCAAAACTGGCAACTTTTGAATCTCGGAGGGACCGATATATGAATCTCGGTTGTACCGACAAGGTGACCGATGGTCAGATTTTTCCAAACTCGGTGATGCCGAGTCACCATTTTTGGACGGACCAAAAATGTGAACTTGCGTAACAAAAATTTGGCAACCCAACTCGGTGGCATCGAAAGTAGTGTCGGCTGCACCGAGGTGTTAGGGTTTGGCTGAGTCCATCTAGGGTTTGGACTTGGTGGCACCGGGATAGGAATGTTGGTTGCACCGATTTTGCATATTTGGCTTTGGGCAGACTTTGGTCGGAGAGTTTGTGGATGTTTTGGTGACTATCACTTGTGCATGTTTGAGCATATTGTTCATCATCGAAAGTTTACCCCCTTTTAATAGTATTAGCTTTCCTATGGACTCAAAGTGATTTCTCACAAATGTAAAATGTAGAGTCCTCTTGCTTGAAGCTTGGCCAACCTATTTCCTTGCATCGTGGGGTAATTCCACAATCTCCACAATCCTTTGGCCAACTCAACTCTCCATGGACTATTATCTAAGATACACTAGATAGAGGTGTTAGTCCAAGAGACAATGTATGTTGTCATGAATTATCAAAACCACCAAGGGAGCATGTTATGCTTTCACCATCATCAATACAAGCAAAGTAGGACATAAGGTTTTACCTCCATCAAGAGGGCCTAAACCTGGGTAATACCGTCTCCCTTGTCTCCTATTACCCATCGATCCAAGATTCACAGATCGGGACCCCCTACCCGAGATCCATCGGTTTTGACACCGACAACGGTCGCATCAAGTGGCATTCAGAGCAAGGTTGATCATGGTACATTTTTTTCTACTATTTGATTTAGTTGTTTGAAAGATGGTGAACTCACGGCAGGAGAAATCTGATCATGAGGAGGGCGATGAACTTCCAGAGAATTAGGAGATGAGTGATTATTTGCGTATCCATCTGATGTCGATCAAGGGAGCCAACTAGAAGCTTGGGACAAGGGTTGATAAGTTGTCTGAAAATATTGTAGGCATCGAGGACAGGTTGAACGAGCATTTGACTGCCAGCGATCGATAGTGCACTGATAGTCTACACGTCGTGACTAAGAGTCTTAATCGGCTCACCGCAGCACTTTGGCGCCTTAGGCGAGATATGTGGCACCTGACGGTCCCGCTCACCACGATGACGTTGTAACCATAACAACGACAATGATGGTGATTTTTTTAAGGGCCCTACTGCCCGTGGAGGCTTACCTCACCAACCATGGCATGAGGTTGGGGCTCACTGCCATGCTGGGTGGCACAGCAACCATGGCGGCGATGGTGCCTAGGAGGATGATGGTTTAGGTTGAATCAAGATAACAGTACCTGAATTCTTGTGACGTTTTTCTGAACCAGAGAAGTATTTGGAGTGGGAGATGCGCGTAAATCAGATTTTTGATTGCCATAATTACTCCAAAGAAAAGAAGGTTCATGTTGCATCAATGGAATTTACATAGTATGCTCTTGTATGGTGGGATAATAAGTACCGTACTCACGAGTGACCGGCGACATGGGCTGAGATGAAGCAAATCATGTGGGAATGTTGTGTGCCTGCTTATTACACTCGCGAGATGCATAGTAGATTGTGTCATCTAGTGCAAGGTACAAAATCAGTTGATGAGTACTACAAAGAGATGCAAGTTTTGATGATCTACACAGCTGTACGCGAGTCTGTGGAGGCAACCATGGTATGTTTTTTAGGGGTTGGAAGAAAAGATTCATGATCGTGTTGATTTAATGCAATATAATGATATTCATGAGTTACTTCATCAAGCGGAGCGTGCTGAACATTGGGTATTGGAGAAGCAAGCTTCAAAGACTCGTCCAACTTATAACATTGGGGGACGTGGTTCTTCTCCTATTGATGGTGGGTTTAGTGCTAAACCGACTACTTCTTATAAGTTGGGAAGCATTTAACAAAGCAAAGTGGAGGCTGCATCAAAGGAGGTTTCTTAGTTTCATCTAATGCTACTTCATCTCATCATCGTTATATTATTTGCCACAAGTGTGGAGGGCGCGGACACATGAAGCATGAATGTTCCAATCAACGAAGGGTTCTACTTGTTGATGCGGAATATATTTCAGAATCTAAAGATGAGATGCCTAAGTTAGAGGATGGAATCTAAAGAGGTCATGGTCATACCATACTATGTTATCCTCAAGATAATCTTGATATGGAGAGTTTGATATACCATAAGGTCCAGCGAGATGACAAGACCATTGTTGAACAAGGACAACGGCGGAGTATTTTTCAAACTGCATGTACCATCAAGGAAGAAGTTTGTAAACTAATAATTGATGGTCGCGGTGCTATCAACATTATTAGCAAGGATTTGGTCGGGTCCTTTTCGTTGCCAACATGGGAGCACCCAAGACCATACTCTATGAAGTGGATAAATGATGTGGGCGAAGTGACAGTAACCCATAGAGTGAAGGTGCCTTTTTGTGTTGATGGCTATGCTGATAAGGTGGAATGCAATGTCATGCCGCTACATGTTTGTCACCTTATTTTGGGCGTCCATTGCAGCATGATATTAATGCTCTTCATCATGGGCAAACAAACTAGTACACTTTTATGCATAAGGGTGAGTTCTATGCTATTCTTCCTAAGGATGTAGAGAATATTAAGTGTATTGTACAAGTGTTCAAGAAGAAATCTGCAAGGCCTAGATAAAAACCGGGGACAGTTTCCTTTCAAGGGAGAGAAGATTATGTGACACCATGTGTCATTGCTAAAAATATTGTTGATAAGGGCAACCAGAGAAGGTATTTAATTCATGCAAGACACAAGAAGAAAAAAGAATGTGTCGCATTGAGTGGCAATTTTCTACATAATGGCACGATGTTAATACATATTTCTACTGGATATTGTTCACCTTGGTGCATCAGAGGACGTCGAGCTACTAGTCAAAATGTCATGCATGCAAACTCATTTACGTGAGCACACAAGGAATGATCTATTGAGCATACAAGGCAAAGCAAGCTTTGTTTTGGAAGTTTGTGATTAGCTAAGTTAGATTTTTTTTCTTTCTTATTATGATTTGGTCAAAGTACTAGAGTTTAATTGTTTTATATGTGGTATTAGAGTCCAGGTCCGATTCAAAGTCAGGAAACAAACCGGGTTTACGTCGTGTGCTTGCGAGCATTATTAAAGGCCAGATCGGCCGTGTACGAAGGGCACAACAGTTCAGTAACTCGGGGTATCTTCGAGCCGCTGTTTGATATTTGTTGAATAGCTATTGAGGTTGTGTTATTTTTTTTGTGAGATTGATTCCAAAATTTCAATTTTCCGCCGATCTACTAAAGATCGTCCACGTACTTCCGCTATCGGGTGTGCGTGTTGTTTTTGTGGTGATTGCATCAACAAGATTGCGAGCGCCACATTCTTTCTGGTGACACCGTATCATGAAAGATTGGGAAATTATCTATGCCATTGTTTTTTGTCAACGGTCGCATCATAAACCACTAGTTGGGCCACCTCGGGGCAATGCGAGGGATTTCTATCAGGCGGCCGTATGCATTGCTCATCCGGTAGTGTCCTAAGAACAAGATACATGGCTCCTATCGGGTTTGTCGACATATCGGTCGGTCTTGCTAGATTTTTTACCTTTATCGAATGTCTTGTGCATGGCATTTCGAGGATACTTTGGACTATCTCAAGGTTGAGGTTTTCAACCGGAAGTCTGAGGATACTATGGTCTATCTCGCGGTTGAGGTCTTCCACGCAACATGTGGCTAGTTTGTGATGGATGAGTTGGAGCATCCCTGCAGGGTTAAATCTTTTCGAGAAGCCATGCGCACGGTTATGTGGCAACTTGGAAATTTATTTAACATTTGTCATAGAAAACTTGAAGTACACTCTAATAAAATACACCAACTATGTGCGTAACCGTGACTAGCTCTACTCGCGAATTCTGAACCGAGAGATAACACAGTGAGGTTATGCTTAACGGTAAGTAGGTGTTCTTGATCACTTAGTAATCATTACTAGTTCACGTTCATTTATGCATAGGCCACCCCTCTTATTATTGTACTCATAAGTTAGCCACTCAAATAAATGCTTAGTTCTTGCTGCAACCTCACCACTTAACCATCCCTCACCCATTAAGCTTTGCTAGTCTTGAGACCCTTGGAAATGATAATGTTGAGTCCCTTTGGCTCACAGATTACAACAACAATAGTTGCAGGTACAGGTAATGCGATGTTTTGACGTGAGCGAGATGCCTGTTTGATTTGGAGTTCTTCTTATTCTTCGTTGATCATAGGATGGGTTCCAGGTCGGCATCATAGGATAGCAGGGATGGATGTCGTTCTTTTTATCGTTTGATTTCATCTATAGTCGGACCTTGCTCTTTTGTATAGTGATTCAATGTATGTTGTATTTTAGATGATCATGATTTTGCTTGTGGAGAGTGTAAGCCAATTCCATATACTCATCTCTTCTTTACATGTACTTGTAATGATATCCATTCTTGCAAAACAATGAGATGCACTTCTATCCCTATCGAGGCCCTCGAGCCAAAATATGGAGAGGATCGCATCTTGGGCGTTACAGTTGGTAACATTGGTAATGATAAACATCGTGGAAATGCCTATGAACTATTAACTTGCTATTGAACCATTCTATGTTTGGGGCTTTGACTTTACAGGACCTTTTCCTTCCTCAAATGGGTATACTCATATTATAGTTGTTGTTGATTATGTTACTACATGGGTAGAGGATATTTCAAATAGTAGCACCAATCATAACACCTCTATTACAATGCTTAAGGACATTATCTTGCCAATGTTTGGAGTCCCTAGATATTTAATGACTGATGGCAGTTTACATTTTATTCGGTGCTTTCCGTAAAAGTTTAGCTAAATATGATGTTAACCATAGGCATCCCCTTATCATCCTCAGTCTAGTGGCCAAGTTGAATTGAGTAATCAAGAAACAAAATTAATTTTGCAAAAGACTGTTAATAGATCTAGGAAGAATTGGTCTAAGAAGCTAGATCATGCGCTATGGGCTTATAGAACAGCTAATAAGAATCCTATGGGTATGTCCCCATACAAAATGGTCTATGGAAAGGCTTTTCATTTACCTCTCCAGCTAGAACATAAAGCTTATTGGGCAATTAAAGAACTTAATTATGATTTTAAACTTGCCGGTGAAAAGAGGTTATTTGATATCAGCTCACTACATGAATGGAGAACACAAACCTATGAAAATACTAAGATGATTAAATAAAAGGTTAAAATATGGCATGACAAGAGGATTCAGAAATGAGAATAAAATGTAGGAGACCTAGTGCTTTTGTACAACTCTCACTTCAGATTTTTTTTTGCACGAAAACTTCTCTCCAAATGGGAGGGACCATACATTGTTGAGGAGGTTTACTGCTCTGGTGCTATAAAAATTAATAAATTTTAAGGAAAAAACTCGAGAGTGGTGAATTGGCACGGAATCAAGCATTACATTTTAGGTGCACCCATTGATGAGGAAACTAATGTCATCCAAGTTTTGACACCAGCAGAACACATCAAGGAGGCCTTTTGGAACAATCTAGAAACCTGAAAAAGGGGAAGGTATGTGGTACGGTAAGTAAACTGACTCCAAAAATTCCAAAAAAAATATATTTATATCAGTTTTGGTATTTTAGAAAAATAACAAAAATAAAAAGGAGCCAGGAGGACCCACGAAGGAGGTACAAGCCAACAGGGCGCGCCCTGATGGCTTGTGGGCCCCTTGTGTGCCTTCTGGACTCTGATTTCTTCCCGAACTCGTATTATGCCCTACAAATAATTATTATATATACTCTCATATGATTTTACCACCGCATCACGAGTTTCTCCTTTGTTCTTATTTCGAGCTATTTTTCTGACATATCTAAGAATATGTCATCTCAAGATTCAGATGGGGAGAGCTATGTCTCCCACTATATTGCAGACCCAAAGATCTTTAGGGATATTTACACCTACTTATGGTCCACGGATGAGGAATGACATAGAGGATGCCGGTCCGGACGCCAGTTTAGATGAAGATGAAGCTCCACTACCTTAGCCTAGAGATATGCACGTGGAATTCAAGAAGTCAAGTCTTCCTAATGGAGGGAACAAACCCAATACCGAATTTATCCCTTCTTGTTGTTTTAGGATAGCAAGGAAGCCTTATGCAAAAGAATATTGAAGCTCGAGCAAGAGAACGATGATTTAAGAGAAGAAAATTTCATCCCCAAGTGTAAACTGGAGAAGAAGAATACTACTACATCACTACCACCACCTCCGAAGAACACTTGACTACATGGGTATGAGCACCATCCTTGGCTTGTCCCAAGCTTGGGGGAGGTGCCCGGTATCGTATCACCATCACTTTTATCACCATTAACTGTCTTAGTTCGATCCTTAGTTTTCGTGATTTAGAGATTTAGAATTTTAGATTTGCTTTGTTTAGAATTTTGCTTTGAGATCTACCTACCCTTGCAACCGAGTGTGAGAGTTATATAATAAAGTTAGTTGAGTTTGTGTGCCTTACCATCGCATGCACCCATCATCTTAGCATGGAAATAAAAAGAATAGAAAAAGATCATATGCTTATCTCATGAGAAATAATGACTTCACATAGAAAAGAGGTGTAAGTAATAAAAAGTGTTGAAATTCAACAACCATACCATTACTACTTGGTATAATCTATGCAAAAGTATGGTAGAGAAGAGGAGATTTATAGATAAATATACTATCTTGAACACCTTCTATGATTGTGAGATCCCATCAAATATTACATAATGACCAAGTGTTGAAGTTGGACATGGAAGACAATATAATGATCATGATTGTTTACATTTGCACGGAAGTTATATGGTATTGGATCCCTTAACACGTGATGCTTGCTTAGGATCTTTTGCTAGCCCAAAATTTCTCATTAAGTAGAGATACTACTTGTGCATCCATAACCCTTAAACTTAGTTTCTTGCCATGAGAGTCCACCATAACTACCTATGGATTGAATAAGATCCTTCAAGTAAGTTCTCATTGGTGCACAAGGCAATAAAAATTGCCTCTAAGGATGTATGATCTTTTATTGTAAGGGAAAGTAAGCTTTGTATGATCTTATGATAGTGAAGAAATAAAAGCGACAAAGTGCATAATAAAGTTCACTATCACAAGGGGAAATATAAAGTGATGTTATTTTAGATTTAAGAGATTTCACATATCAAACAAATAAAAGCACATGACAACCTCTGCTTCCCTCTACGAAGGGCTTATCTTTTACATTGTTACAATATTTTATTTTCATGCAAGAGTCAATAATATTCCCCCTTGTTCCTATTTATAAACTCTTTAGTGGCAAGCATTGTGTGTTAAGGAAAGGTCCATACAAATATATCTAGTTGAATGTAGATGATCAGGATCCATTACTGTTGACATTATCCTTGAGGTAAGTAAGTTGGGTGGCAAGAATAATAGCGCCCCCATCTTCCTATATGTCCCACGAAATCACTGGTTCCAAAAATATGCAATGTGTGTGAACAATCATAGAAGGCTACATTATAGTTGAATATGTGAACTTGCTAGAAATACAAGCTCTTACATAGACACTTCTGTCGATTACGATAGCTATGATTATCTCAATGAGTAATGGCATTGCTTGTCGGTTCTCAACAAAGATTATGCTTCATACTTCTTCAGTTGTGAATAGATTGATACTTGTTTATGAGAAGATATGATGAAAAGCTTGCTGCTATAATGATATTCATGATGCTCTCATCTCTGTATTCTGTTTTTATCCACACCTCTCTCTCTCAAATTATGTGGTCATTATTTTAGAGTTCGGCTTTCGCTTGAGGGCAATCTAGGTCTAAGCTTGGGGGAGTTGATACGCCCATTTTATGTCATGATTTCTCATTAATATTATTGATACTATTGTCCATTATTCCCCATTATCATACAATTCTTATGTTCTTTCTCTCTGGTTATGCAAGGTACATCACAAGGAGGGAAATATCTGGAAACTGGAATTCTAGACCGGAAAAGCAAGAAAAAGGCAGAAAAACGCAAGACTCCAAATAATATGAAACTTCATGGAGAATATTTTTGGAATATTTAAGAATTTCTGGGCCAAAAATATATCAGAGGGGGTCCACCAGATGGCCACAAGCCAACAGGGCGCGGCCCCCCTGGAACGTACCCTGATAGCTTGTGGGGTCCCTTTTGGCCCTCGGACGCCCCTCTTATCTTATATGATGTATTTTACCCTAGAAAAAATCATAAGCAACCTTTCGGGACGAAGCGTCGCTGTCTAGAGGCGGAAACCTAGGCAAAGGCCCTTTTGCACTTCGGCAGTCAGATTCTACAGGGGAAATTCCTCTCCGGGAGGGAGAGATCAAAGCCATCATCATCACCAACGCTTCCTCCTTTGTGGGAGGACCCATCTTCATGAACATCTTCACCATTACTATCTCCTCTCCAACCCTAGTTCATCTCTTGTATTCAATCTTTGTCTCAAAACCTCAGATTGTTACATAAGGGTTACTAGTTGTATTAACATCTTGTAGTTGATGCTTGTTGGATTACTTGGTGCAAGAAGTTATGTTTGGATCCTTAATTATTATTATTATAACTCTAATCTTGAACATGTTGATGAGGTGTGAGTAGTTACTATTGTTCCCGAGGACATGGGAGAAGTCTCATTATAAGTAATCTTGTGAAGTTGGTATCCGTTCGATATTTTGATGATATGTATGTTGTTACTTCTATTAGTGGCGTCATGTGAACATCGACTACATGACACTTCACCATGTTATGGCCTAAGGGAAGTCATTGTGGAGTAACAAGTATATCATGGGTTGCTAGAGTGACATAATCTTAAACCCCAGTTTATGTGTTGCTTCATAAGGGGCTAATTTGGATCCACACGTTTCATGCTATGGTTAGATTTATCTTAATTATTTTTTCGTAGTTGTGGATGCTTGCAAGAGGGGGTAATCATAAGTAGGTTGTTAGTTCAAGTAAGATAAGGATCTTAGCACCGGTCCTCCCACATATCAAATTATCAAACTAGCGAACGTGAATCAACTCAACGTGATGAATATGACTAGACAGAAATTCCCATGTGTCCTCGGGGGTGCTTGCTTAATATAAGAGTGCTTTCAGGCAGTCCTTTGCTACAAACTAGATTGGGCTACCTTGCTGCACCTTGGTTACTATTGTTACTTGTTACTTGTTATGATTTATCTAGCTATAAAACTATACCCTATTGCCACTTACAACACTTGCAGAGAATACCTTGCTGAAAACCGCTTGTCATTTCCTTCTGCTCCTCATTGGGTTTGACAATCTTACTTATCGACAAAACTATGATGGATCCCCTATACTTGTGGTCCATCAACTACTAAGTTGTGTGACTTTTCAAATACTAATAATAATGATTTTATTAGTACTCCTATACCACCCACTACTAGTGCGGATGCCTTTGATATTAATGCTAAGTTGCTAAATCTTGTCATGATAGATCAATTTTCGGGAAGTCCTAATGAGGATCCCTCTTCTCATCTTAATACTTTTGTTGAACTTTGTGATATGCAAAAGAAAAAGGACATGGATAATGATGTTGTGAAATTTAAATTATTTCCTTTTTCATTAAGATATAAAGCTAAGGCTTGGTTTTCATCTTTACCACGTAATAGTATTGGAACATGGGATAAATGTAAAGATGATTTTATTGCCAAGTATTTTCCTCCTGCTAAGGTCATCTCCCTTGGAAGTCAAATAATGAATTTTAAACAACATGATTAAGAACATGTTGCACAATCTTGGGAGAGAATGCAATTGATGATTAGAAATTGTCCTACTCATGGGTTAAACTTGTGGATGATTATAAAAATTTCTACGCGGGACTAAACTTTGTGTCTAGAAATCTTCTAGATTATGCTGTAGGTGGTACCTTTATGGGTGTGACCTTAGGAGAGGCCATCAATATTCTGGACAACATTATGAAAAATTATTGTCAATGGCATACGAAGAGAGCTCTAACCGGTAAGAAGGCACATTCTGTTGAGGAAATCACTACTTTGAGTGAAAAAGTGGATGCTCTTATGAATATGGTTCCTAGCAAAAAATTCTCATGTTTATCCAAATGATATGCATTTGTATACTTTGATTGAGCAAAACAGTTATGCTATTGATGTGAACTTTATCCCGAGAAACAATTTCAACAACAATGCTTATAGAGGAATTTCAATGTTAGGTTGTACCCCGGTAATTCCTCGAACAACTATGGAATTCTTATGGTAATTCCTACGGAAATTCTTCTACAATTACTAATAGAATACCCTATGATCTTGAGAACACAATTAAGGAATGTATTGGTTCTCAAAATACTTTTAATACTATGGTAGAAGAAAAATTGTATATCATTGATACTTTGGCTAAAAACATGGATATAATTGCTCTTGATGTAGAAACTCTCAAAGTAAAACTTTGCCACCCAAGCATGATTTTAATGATACTATTAAATCTATACAAATATATATGAATTAAAGTAAGGAGAGGACCGCTAAGTTGAAAGCTAAGCGGGAATTCTTAGAATAATCTCTTCCACCTGGTTTTTACCAGAATCATGATGAAGATCCTTAAAATGATTGGTACTTATCCTATTTAATATTTTCTTACCTATCTTAATATACGTTATAAAGGGACTGGAGATGAGTCAACTTTATCTATAGAGCATCTCGTTTTCTTGGAGGGTGGTGATTTTAATACTAAAAGTCAAAAAGGTGGGTTTGTAGAGGTCAAAACTTTAACTAGTGATGTGCCCATTATCTTGGATTACAAGGACTTTAATTATGAAAGTTGCTCTTTAGTACAATGTATTTCATTGTTGCAAACCATTATTAGCTCACCCAATGCTTATGAACAAAACAAGGCTTTCACTAACCATATAGTGGAAGCAATGATAAAAGCTTATGATGAGAAACTTGAACTTGAAGTTTCTATTCCTAATTGCATGATGAATGGGAACCTACTATAAAAATAAATATCAATAAATATGAGTGTAATGCTTTGTGTGACCTTGGTGCTAGTGTTTCAACTATACCTAAATCTCTTTGTGATGTGCTTGGTCTCACTAATATTAAGGAGTGTTCCCCAAACTTGCATCTCGCGAAGTCTACCCTTAAGAAACATTTAGGTAGAATTAATTATGTTCTTATTATTGAAAATAAGAATTATGTGCACGTAGATTTCATTGTGCTTGATATTGATTGCAATCCTACTTGTCCAATAATTCTTGGAATACCTTTCTTACAAACTATAGGTGCAATCATTGATATGAAAGAGGGAAACATAAGGTTCCAATCCCATTAAATAAAGGGATGGAACACTTACCTAGAAATAGAATTAAACCACCTTACAAATCAATCATGAGAGCTACTTATGGGTGGAGTGTCAAAGATGACAACACTTGAAACTACAGATTATGCCTAGCTAGGGGCATAAAACAATAGCGTTTGTTGGGAGGCAACCCAACAGTTATCTTTATTTTTGTTTTTACTTTCTGTTTTGGTCTGATAACATGATTATTGCCTCTGTAATGATAATTTTTTTATGTTTTCATTAGTGTTCGTTCCAAGTAAAGCCTTTGGAATGACTTACATGATGAGTAGAATTGATACGGTGCAAAACAGAAACTTTAGCGCCTAGTGCAGAATTTATCTGATTTTACTGAAAAGCCTTTTGATCTGATTTTTTACATAGTATTGCTATAAAATTCTTCACATCATCCTAAGTTCTTAGAATTTTTAGAGTTACATAAGTATAGGTTCTTGACAAATCATTACAGGTTGTTCTGTTTTAGACAGATTCTGTTTTTGCTTGCATAGTTTGCTTTTTTGATGATGCTATGGATTGTTTTGGGGAGTATAAGGCATGGAGAAGTTAGAATATAGTACCTATTATGAAATAATTAAATGTAAATCAATTTACAATAGTACCTAAAATATTTTATATGTTTCTTATACTAACGGATCTCGCGAAGTTTTGTTGAGCTTTGTGTAATTAAAGTTTCAAGTTTTGGGTGTTATCACGATGGTCAAAGGAATAAGGAGCGGCAAGATCCTAAGCTTGGGGATGCCCAAGGCACCCCAAGGTAATATTCTAGGAAGACTCAACCATCTAAGCTTGTGGATGCCCCAAAAGGCATCCCCTCTTTTGTCTCAATCCATCGGTATGTCACTTGAAGCTACATTCTTATTTGTCACATCATATGACTTTTGCTTGGAACATTGTTTGCTTTTTGTTTGCTTTTATTTTTAGTTTGCCACAATCATGATTTGCTGGACACAACTATTTGAGATAGACACACCTTCATCGTGATTTGTTAGAATAATCTATGTGCTTCACTTATATCTTTTGAGCTTTGGCAATCCCTACTCCTTGCATTGACATCTATCGACGGGCATCTCCATTGCCCGTTGATACGCCTAGTTGATGTGGGATGATCTTCTCCACTTTTATCCCTTTTGATATCTACCACTATATTCTATTTCACCCTTATGCTTGGTCCATGGTTCACGCTCATGTATTGCGTGAAGAATAAAAAGTTGATGCACTTTCAAAAAGTATGATTCAATTGCCTGACTTGGACACCGTGGTGCTTGACATTTGCATTAATGTGGTGCTGACGGAGCCATGCCTTGCAAATAATATAAAATGAATGGGGGGTAAACATTCTTTTAGGATCGTATACTTTGAAAGATTGATGATTTTGTTGCTTATGATTATAAGTATTACTATGTTGATGTTTGTTAATTCATCGTTTCTCAATGAGCATACATGCAAAATATTACATATTGGGTAGCATGTCACATCAAAAAAATTCTGTTTTTATCATTTACCTACTCGAGGACGTGCAGGAATTAAGCTTGGGGGTGCTTGATATGTCTCCAATGTATATATAACTTTTTATGGTTCCATGCTATTATATTATCATTCTAGTATACTTTTGAGTAATAATTTACCAATTTATATTATTTTTGAGTACTAACCTATTGACACAGTCCCCAGTGCCACTTCCTGTTTTCTGCATGTTTTTTACTTTTCAGGTGTACAGTACCAAACAAAGTCCAATTGCCCCGAAACTTTTTATGAATTTTTCTGGACCAAAAGAAGACCTGGAAGCTTCAGGAGAAGACAGGAGGCCGCACGAGGGGGGCACAAGCCAACAAGGCGCCCCCAGGGGGTGGCCGCGCCCTGATGGGTTGTCCCTCCCTGGTGGGTCCCCCGATCCTGTTTTGCGGCCTATAAATTCACATATATTCCCAAAACCCTAGGGGCAGCCCTGAAACACTTTTTTCGCCGCAAGTCTCTCTTCCACTGCGATCTCATTTGGAGCTCAATTCCGGTACCCCATCAGAGGGGGGATCGATCAGGCGGGCTCTTCATCAACCTTGTTGCCCTCATGATGATGTGTGAGTAGTTCACCACATACATATGGGTCCATAGTTAGTACCTAGATGGCTATCTCTCTCTTGATCTTCAATGTAATGATCATCGCATATTCGCTTTGATCCATCCGATGTAACTCTTTTGTGCGTAGCGTTTGTTGGCATCCGATTAATTGTGGGATTTTTTCAAATTGTTCATGAAAAGTATTAGAGTCTTCTCTAAAATTATTATGATTCTTATTTGCATGATCATTACAGCTTCATAATTCTCTCCGATTTATTGGTTTTCTTTGGCCAAGTAGATTGATCTTTCTTCAACGAGAGGGGCGCATTGTAGTGGGTTCAATCTGATGAGTTGCTATATCCCAGTGACAGAAGGGGACAAGATACGTCATTGTGTTGTTTCCACTAAGGATAACTCAATGTGGTTTATTCATTTTGCTTGAGTTTACATTGTCTACATCATGCCATCATTCTCCATGCATTACTCTGTTTGTTAGAACTTAATACGTAGAGAGGCAAGAATAGAAGCTCTTTAGAAGTGGAGTAACAGTATAGGTGCAAACAGGAGTCGGCCTATTTGTGTTGGATGTGATGCCTATATACACATGATAATTTCCATGAATACTGCATAACTATGCACTTTTCTATCAATTGCCCAACAGTAATTTGTTTACCCATCGTATGCTTATTTTCATGAGAGATGCCGCTAGGGAAAACTATGGCCCCCGGGTCTATTCACTTATATATATTTACAAACCTATCAATACCTTGTTGTTCTTATTTACCTTTTATTTTATATTGCAATTTGTAATTATCTACTATTGTCTACACACTTCACTTGCTTGCAAATAACGAGATTAAGGGGATTTACAACCCTCTTGCCCGCGTAGGGTACAAGTTGTTTGCTCTTTTGTGTGTAGCCGCCGAAGACGGTTGTGGATTGATATTACTATTCCTTCGATAAACCTTGGTTTCATAACTGAGGGAAATGCTTACTCGTCTTTTACTGCAATTATCCATTCCTCTTCATCATCTCCTTCATCTTTGTTGTTGTCGAAGTGGGCATCTTCTTGAGGTGGTGGTGAAGGAGGTTGTGGTGGATCATCATGATGTACTTCCTCCCCCCCTTCATCTCGTTGTGTACCGTTTGTGGATGCTTCCATGTCATTTTGTCGGTATCCTTGATCCGAAGTAGGAGCTTCCACTTGAGTTGATGAAGTACTTTCCCTCACCTCCATGGGACGAATCTTGCCGATGGGCAAATCTTGGATAGCTTCCGAAGGATCTTTGTCACCTACAACATTTGGCAATTGTTCGACTTGCAAACCATTAGATTCATCAAATTCAGATTTATCGTCTCTTCAACTTTTTGAGTGAAGTTGTTGTAGACACGATAGGTGTGAGAGTTCGATCCATAACAAAGTAGGAAACCTTCATGAGACTTGGGAGCAAATTTAGCATGACGATGCTTATAAAGAATGTAACACTTAGAGCAGAATACCCGAAAGTATCCAACTTGGGGTTTGTTACCAGTGAGAAGCTCGTATGTCGTTTTATCGAAAAGCTTGTGCAAGTAGAGTCGGTTTGTGGCACAACACGCTGTTTCCATGTCTTCTGCCCAAAAGTGTCTTGGCTTCTTGAATTCATCAAGCATCGTTCCTGTCATATCAATGATGGTTCGGTTCTTTCTCTCAACAACTCCATTTTGTTGAAGCGTGTACATAGCAAATAACTCATGTGAAATACCCTCTTCATCAAGAAAGGTATCCACATGGGTGTTCTTGAACTCTGATCCATTATCGCTTCGAACCTTCTTGATCTTCACCTCAAATTGATTTTGTGCTTTACGTGCGGAGTTCTTGAAGATATTTTGTACCTGCAACTTGTCATCAAGAAAGAATACCCACGTAAATCCGGAAAAATCATGAACTATAACTAGGCCATAAGAGTTTCCACCGAGATTCTTGTAAGCATTGGGACCAAAAAGATCCATGTGAAGTAACTCGAGTGGTCTCCTAGTGGTCATGATGTTCTTGACCGGATGACTTCCACCTACTTGCTTTCCGGCTTGACAAGCGCTACAAAGCCTATCTTTGTCAAAGATAACATATTTAACACCAAGAATGTGATCGCCCTTGATAAGCTTATCTAGATTGCGCATTCCTACATGTCCTAGCATTCTATGCCATAGCCAACCTTTAGATGATTTTGCAATAAGATAACTACGACATTGGGCATTTTTAGTGAAATCAACAATGTACGAATCACTCTACGAATCCCGGTAAAGACAATTTTATGATTATCAAATCAAAACACTTGGCAATCTACTTTGGTAAATAACACATGGACACCGAGTCTACTAGTCTGGATACGGAAAGAAGATTGTAGCCAAGGGATACAACAAGCATCATATATTGAATAGAGCTATCATGAGATATGGCCACCTTACCAAGGCCAAGTACCTTACCCTTAGAGTTGTCTCAAAAGGTCACGTACCTCCGAGGACCTTGATTAGGCATGATCTCTTGAAACATGTCTTTGTCACCAGTCATGTGATCCGTGCATCCAGTGTCAAGAATCCACTCTTTTCCACAGGACATGTAATCCTTGAAGTTTGCCATTAGACTTAGATTCTTCATGATCTTTTCATGCTCAATGTCAAAGAACACATCTTGATAATAGTAGCCATGTTGCTCATTGTCATCATTTGGTGGAATATCCTCGTCATAGAAACCAAGAGACTCTTTAGAATCCTAACCATGACAATGTTCGAGCTTATGAATGTGAATGACTTCAATAATAATGTTTTTGATAGTTGTGACATCTCCTTTAGCATGCATAAGATCATGAAGCTCAAATAGGCATTTATCAAAGTATGGATCACTAGGCTTAATTTTGTGAAAAGCAACAGTTTTGTGAAGAATCTCATCAAGATTACTTAATGTAAGATTTGGATATCGATTCTCCAAATCATTCCAAAGTATAAGAACATGCAAAGTTCTTCAATTGATAAAGCATAAATCTTGGTAAACCTCTAACAATAAGATTGATGGTTCTAAGGTTACCAAGCATGTCAATTTCCTCTTCGTGTGTGGGATGCAATTCATTAATGGGGAGCACATAGGGATTTTCAATATGTTTTCTCAAATGGAATTTGTCAAATAGATCAATCATGTCACTCTTCCATCGACTATAGTACTCTTCGTCAAGAATGGGCACTCTACAATACAAACTCTCCACACTAGACTCATCCATCTCCCTCCACGGTGATGAAACGAAAGCAATGGAGACCAAAGCTCTTATACCAATTGTGGGATCACTAGAAGAGTAGCTCTAGAGGTGGGGAATATACTACTAGCAAGAATCTAAAATCTACACAAGGTGCAAATTTAAGTGTTGGCAGATTTTAGCAATTATAGCAAGTCTAGCACACCCTACACATGCAAGTAATCAAGTATAGCAGCAGAAAGTAAAGACATTGCATATGTAAATAAGGAGTAGATAGGGAGATCAAATGCATGAAGGACAAGAAGAGTTTTCCTGTGGTTCTGATAGGTGGTGCTATCGTACGTCCATGTTTATGGAGTCTTCAACCCACTGAGGGTAACGGTCACGAGAGTCCACGGAGGGCTCCACCCATAAGGGTCCACGAAGGAGAAACCTTGACTATTCCATAATGGCTTCCGTCCATGAAGGAGTAGCCTCACTCGGGGTAGATCTTCATGAAGTAGGTGATCTCCTTGCCCTTACAAGCTTCTTGGTTCATTCCACAACACAAAGTAGGAGGCTCCCAAGTGACACCTAACCAATCTAGAAGGCACCACCCTCCAAAAGGTAATAGGCTCGATAATGTCGATGAAATCCTTTCTCTTGTGCTTCAAGATGATAGATTCCTCAACACACAATCACTCTCTCACAGATTTGGCTTTAGTGGAAGAGATTGATTGGGTGGACAGAAACTTTGGTAGGCTAGAGATCAAGATTCATATGGTTGGAATGTAATGGCATGATCTCAACACATGAGTTGGTGACTCCCTCTTAGAAAATCTGATAGGATAGGTGGGGATCTGTTCCAAGTGCTTCTCTTGCGAGTGAGTGGTGGTGGAGGGGTATATATAGGCATCTCCACAAAATCCAACCGTTACACCTTAAATGACCAACATGATGACAACGATGTGTGACTCTCGATGGTACCGAGTTGCTCCAAAGGTAGCAACTTTGGAATCTCGTTGAGACCGATATATAAAACCCGGTTGCACCGATTAGGTGACCAATGGTCAGATTGCACAACTCGGTGACGCCGATCCAAAAAATTTGGTGGGACCGATTTTGCGAATCGAGGTAACAGAATGTTGGCAACCCAAACTCGGTGGCTCCGAACCAGAATCGGTTGCACCGAAAAGGTAGGGTTTGGCTTGAGTCTGTCTGAGTCTGGGAATCAGTGGCACCGAGTGGGAGTTGTTGGTTGCACCGATTTTGAGTATTTGGATTTGGACAGACTATTGTGGAAGAGCTTGTGGATGTTTTTGGTACTATTACTTGTGCACGTTTGAGCATTTTGTTCACCAACAATACCTTACCCCCTTTTAATAGTATTGGCTTTCCTATGGACTCAAAGTGATTTCTCACAAAGTAAAATGTAGAGTCCTCTTCCTTGAAGCTTTGTGAATGCTATCTCTTCTCCTTCTTCATGGGTATACTCTCCACACTCCTTTTTGCCAACCCATCTCTGTGTATGGACTTTATCTGAAATACACTAGATGAAAGTATTAGTCCAAGAGGCAATGTATGTTATCACGAATTATCAAAAAAAACAAGGGAGCATATTGTCCTTTCAATCTCCCCCTTTTTGGTAATTTATGACAACATACAATCAAAGCTTCAAATAAAGATATGCATGTATATAATGAAGACTTTGAGAGACACATGACTTAGACTTGCTCCCCCTAAATGTGTGCAATCCCTTTAAAGTAAAGGGGCGTTGTCTGACCCATTCTATGTTTGCACTGGCCATGCGCCCAACGGGCAGACGCATTTCATCTGCCCCCCACAGAATTTTTTGCAAACACATAGACAATCAATATTTTCGCGCCGCAGCCGTAGTTCATGCCAGCGGCCATAGTCCATGTCGTCCAGAGCGCTAGTGATACGTCTCCAATGTATCTATAATTTTTGATTGTTTTGTGCTGATATATTATCATTCTATGATACTTTTGGGGCATTTGTTTATCAATTTATGATATTTTTGAGCACTAACCTATTGACCCAGTGCCCAGTGCCACTTGATGTTTTCTGCATATTTTTGAATTTTCATGTTTACAATACCAAACGAAGTCCAATTTCCACAAAACTTTTTGATGATTTTTTTTCTGGACCAAAACAAGACCAAGAAGCTTCGGGAGGAGGCCGGGAGATGCACGAGGGTCCCACAAGCCAATAGGGCATGCCCCTTAGGGGGCGCCCTGATGGCTTGTGCCTCCCTCGGGCCTTTCCCGACCCCCCCTCTCTGGCCTCTCTTGAAGCCCCTCTCTGGCCTATAAATTCTCATATATTCCAAAAACCCTAGGTCAGCACCCGAAACTCTAGATGCATGCTGCATAGCGGTCGATGAGTGGAGTAATAGTGATAGATGCAGGCAGGAGTCGGCCTATTTGCTTATGTACGTGATTCCTATATACACATGATCATTGTCGTGAAAACCGCATAACTATTCCCTTTTCTATCAATTGCGCAACAGTAATTTGTTTACCACCGTATGATATTTCTATGAGAGATGCCACTAGAGAAATCTAGGGACCCTGGATCTATTCACTTATATATTCACAAATTCTATTACTAATTTGTTGTTATTTATTTGCTTTTATTTTATTTTGCAATTTACAATTATCTACACAACTTTCTTGCAAATAACGAGGTCAAGGGGATTGAGAACCCTCTTGCCGACGTTGGGTGCAAGTTATTTGTTCTTTTGTGTGCAACTGCCGAAGATGGTTGTGGATTGGTATTGGTATTGGTTCGATAAACCTTGGTTTCATAACTGAGGAAAATACTTACCCGCATTGTGTTGCGATAACCCGTTCCTCTTCACGGAAAACCCAACATAGATCACAAGTATCAGGAAGGATTTCTGGCGCCGTTGTGGGGGAATACCATCACCGGGGAATACCATCACCAACTATCAAGTAACTTCACACAAATTTTCATTCACTTGTTCTCCTTTTTTTGCTGTTATATTTAGTTTATGCCATAAATACCAAAAATGCAAAAATATTTATCTTTGCTAGTTACTAGTTTACTTTCTTGTTTGCTTTACTTGCTAGTTTACTTGTCTCGCTTGTTGCTATGCTTGTTCAGACACCATGTCGGAAGATAGAGTCCACAATATTTCTTACTATGAAAGAATGTCGGAAATAGGTTCTTTGCTTCGGAAGTTCAAGAACATTCTGTTTTGCTTGATGCTATTAGTAGGCAACTTGATGAAGTGAATAAAGAAGTGTCTAACCTCCAATCACAATTTTCTCATACTAAATAATTGCTAGGAAAAATATCCGACAAGCAAACCACCCTAGTAAATAGGATAACTGCTAAACCGGAATCTTTCCTTATTACGGATCATGATGAAGAGCTTAAAATGATTGGTGTTTCTCCTATTGAATCTTTGTTTACTTCTCTGAATATAAATGATACCGGGACTGGAGATGAGTCAACTCTAGTTGAGAAGCGTCATGTTTGCTTGGAGGGTGATGATTTTGATGCTAAAACTGGAAAAGAAGTGGGTTTGGAGATGTCAAAACTTTAACTAGTGATATGGCCACTATGTTGGATTACAAGGACTTTAATTATCATAAATGCTCTTTATTAGAGTGTATTTCCTTGCTACAATACATAATTAGCTCACCCAATGCTTACGAACGAAACAAAGCTTTTACCGAACATATAGTAGAGGCTATGATAAAAGCTTATGATAAGAAACTTGAACTTGAAGTTTATATTCCTAGAAAATTGCTGATGAGTGGGAACCTACTATCAAAATAAATATAAATAAATATGAATGCAATGCTTTGTGTGATCTTGGTGCTAGTGTTTCAACCATACTTAAAACTCTATGTGATGTGCTTGGTCTCACTAATATTGAAGAATGTTCCCTAAACTTGCATCTTGCGGATTCTACCATTAAGAAAACTTTGGATAGAATTAATGATGTGATTATTATTGAAAACAAATATTATGTTCATGTACATTTCCTTGTGCTTGATATTGATTGCAATCCTTCTTGTCCCATAATACTTGGAAGGCCTTTCTTACAAACTATAGGTGGAATTAATGACATGAAAGAGGGAAATATAAGGTTCCAATTCCCATTAAATAAAGGAATGTAACACTTCCCTAGGAAGATAATTAAGCCACCTTGTGAATCAATCATGAGGTCCACTTATGGGTGGAGTGTCAAGGATGACAACACTTGAAACTATGCATTACGCCTAGCTAGGGGAATAGAACAATAGTGCTTGTTGGGAGGCAAACCAATATGTATCTTAAATTTTGTTTTTACTTTATGTTAATTTGTGATAACAAGATTATTTCCTCTATAATGATTATGTTTGTATGTTTTAATTAGTTTTCATTCCAAGTAAAGCTTTTGGGATGACTCACAAGATGAGTAGAAACGATGATGAAACATAATAGAAACTTTGACTCAAGTACATGAATTTTCATTCTTTACTGGAAAGTGATAATGATCTGAAATTTTTACAATGTATTTATATACAAATTCTGAATTTTTTCCTAATTTTACATACTTTTTAGAGTTACCGAAGTATGGGCTCTTTACATATTTCTACAAACTGTTTTGTTTTAACAAGATTCTGTTTTTCTTGCATAGTTTACTTGTTTTGATTATGCTATGGATTGTATCCGGGGGTATAAGGCATGGATAAGTTAGAATACAGTACCTATTATGCAAAAATGAATTAATAATTAATTTATAACAATACCTAAAGTATGCACAATGTTGCTTATACTAACGGATCTCACGAAGTTTTGTTGAGTTTTGTGTGATTGAAGTTTTTAAGTTTTGGATGTGATCACAATGGACCACGGAATAAGGAGTAGCAAGAGCCTAAGCTTGGGGATGCCCAAGTGACGAGGAGCATACCATGATCACCCCCATGGTCCCATCACCAACACCTCAAGCTATGAAACGACCCATGACGAGAGCCCGTGCACGTGCCATTGCAAACGAGGTGACATAGCTCCTATATGATTCTCCCTTTCATGTTCTTGGAACGTGGATGCTACCTCAAGCGGAGACTCTTTGCGGGATCAGGTACAATGGAGATGGTTTAGAATATGCTAGGAGTGAAGCACAATCCCCCATGGATATGGACACGGAGAAGCATGGACAAGAGCAGCAAAGGAAGGCAAGTCCACCTTCCAGGCCCCGGACATCCGGCCCCTAGAGACTCCACCAGTGCCAAGGCAAGGTCACAAACGCCAGACATCCGGCCATGGACCAGACATCCGACAGCGCTCGGACATCCGGCTCGTGGCCCTAGAAATCCGGCCCCTATGCAATAGAACCAAGCTCAATCGGCAACTTCGGCCCGGACATTCGGCGTCCCCTAAAGCCTCGGACATCTAGCCTCCCTCGCTCGGACATTCGGGCCCTATGCGGGCAGACGCGGGTTGGAGTCCCTTGTACCCTCTTTCTTGCCCCTTTTTCCACTAACGCTATATAAAGGACCCCTCCCCCACTTTATAGGGTTAGCTAATGTTTGCACTTGAGCTTAGATCCATTACTTGCTTCTCCTAGGGAGTTTGCGCTCCTTTGGGAGTAGATCCAAGTGATTCCAAGGCCCCTCTAGAGGGAAGATCCCCCGTGGATTCAAGGCCTCCTCTCTACAGTGAGGAAGAACTACCGGTTACTTGTATCCGTCTGTTGTTTGTGGATCTAATTACATCATGTGTTTGCTTGTTCTTAGTGGGTGTTTGATCGGATTTTGTCCATGAGTGTTAGTATTCTCTCTTGATTTCTCCGTTTCCCCCTCCAAGTGTGAAAAGATCGACGCACACAGGCATGCCCCGTATCATATTGGTATTAGAGCAACATTGATTCACACCTTGGAGTCCCTCCCTCCACTTTCTAGCCAAATTTTTCTTTGATTTGACCTAATTTCAAAAATTCCCACAAAAATAGACATATCAAATTTTCTTGGATTCGTTGGATTTGAGGAGATTTTGTTGATTTGGATCTGTGGATTTCGTAGTGGACGAGTGGATTTACATTTCCCCATCACCCTCATCGATTTCCCTCGCCAAATTACCCCCAATTTGCAGAAAACTTTTCGTGTTCATACCCTAGTTCATAGGGATTTCTGAGATCCAATCGGGATTAGGGCCCCCGGACATGCGGCCTGGACCCCGGACATCCGGCGCATTGTCCTGGACATCCATCCCCTGGCAGCCATCAAAACTGTCTTGCCTGTTTTTGGCAGATTTTCTCCCGTTTCCACCATTTCTTCCACAACTTTTCCGCAATTTCTTCCGCAACCTTTTTGCATTTGAGATTTTGAGTCGCAAGCATCGCCACTTCCTAAGGTGTTTTGGCTAATTAGGAGTGGTTCTTCATTGACATCGCCACTTATCATCGCCTCGGATCATCGCCAACCAACTTTTCATTGACACCACACCATAAGCAAGGACGGTAACCGCAATGACACTTTTGTTATACCCTTTCCATTGCATTGTTCACCGAGCCTATTTGCGTTGCTTGCCTATTGAGACTAGCCACTGAGTATTGCCAGGCTATGCCACTTGTGCACTTTAGGGATACATACTCTGCATAGCTACAAATAGAGTGCATATATCATCGTATCTTCTTTTGTGTTACAATAGTACCCGCATACATCATTGCTATATTGGTGTGCCTGTCCCGCATAGTGATCATTCCAAATATCATCATCCAAAAGAGAAGCATGTCAAAGCTTTTCAGCAAAGGCAAAACAGCAATAGCATCGCATAGTTGCATATCATATTCGATCATTTGAGCGAGAGATTTTGTGCCAACTGTCGTGGGAACGAGTCTGGCAGTAGAAGATAGGGGTACGAAAGGAGAGGGCAGAGTCCTAGATATGGCGAGGGTGTACGCATGGATGTATGAGTTCAGGCCCCTCTCATGGAGGTGATAGCCCTATGTCTCAGTGCTCAGGAGCTCTTGTCATGTGGAAAGAATAAGTTACAGCAGGTGTGAACGCTTGTGCCAGAGAAGAGGGTGGCTTATATAGAGTACGCTGCCCCTCATAAGTGCCCGGCATCCAAGGGTCCAATCGTAGGTATAAAGATGAGCATTACTGGTAACGTAGATCATAATTGCTACTAATGATGACTAGCCTAACGTCTGCCTGTTGGCCTCCCTGGAGTGGCTTCTGGTTTTCCAGCATCGACTGGAAGCGAGGTCTTCTGAGTGAAAGGTGACTGTCGAGTGGAGGAAGAAGATATCGAGTGCATTAAATGTCGAGTGACTTGAGCACCATGATGAATCCAGTCGGAACCTCTCTTGTAATATTTAAGTCCTCCAATATAGTGTCCTTAGGTATGGTATGTAGGTCAGGCCTAGGACCCTACCATAGGTACATAACCTCGTCATTATCCCCTGAATGGATCGGGGTTCGAGTGAGAAAGGGGATCAATGCCAGTTTTGATAAGGCACCAAACTTCCTAATGTACTTCGGGGCTTCAATGAAATTTGCGTCGATTGAAATCTTTGTCGTTCGCCCAGATCAATTCAGCCTTCAAAGTGCCTGAATGAAGTCTAAGCATCATTTATATTCTGAGTGACTTGAAGGGATCCTTAGACGTGACGGGTCGCTCTGTTAGACCCGGATTTCACGGGATTCAAAAATTTGGCAAGCGCTTGTGTCCATGATGATGATGCCACAACTGGGGAAAGTGGGAACATGATGCCTCGATTCACACGTCGCCCATTTCGCCATGTACCGCGCGATGTCTGCGGTCAAGATATGCAGGGATTTAGCGGGCCCACCAGTCATTGAGACACTCGATAGAGTATAAAATCCCACCGTACCGCGGTCCGCACAGTCTTCCTCCCCCAAATCTCCTCTCTTCCTCTGCCTCCCCCGCTTTCAGTGCACTGCTCTACTACGCCTCGATGACCGCTGCCTCTGCGATCATGAAGGGGAAGACCAAGAAGCTGGACCGTGCCAAGAAGGGGGTCGTGAAGGGCAAGGCAAAGAAGTCGTCGAGCGTGCGGTTCACCGCGCCGGCGGGGTGGATCCAGGGGGATTTTCTCCCGTTGACGGTCACCGCCGCGGACGTTGAGAATCTCGTCATTGACGGGCTAGTAGTTGAGGGCTCGTGGAGGCTGTTGAAGGGGGAAATCGAGTCGGAGCCGCGCAAGGGGGAGCGGGTCCTTCTCCTCACCCATGTCGAGAGAGGTTTGTCCATGTCCCCCATCCTTTCTTCCGAGGGTTTCTGAATTTATTCGGAGCCCAAGTCCATCTTTTTCCTCCAAATGCAATCTCTTATCTTACTGCTTTCATCACAATGTGTGAATGTTTCTTGGGTTGCCCCCCCCATTGGGGCTTGTTCAAACACATCTTCACCATCATATCTCAGTCGGTCTAAAAGGCCAATCTTGAGGATGATAAAACCCATGTCATCCAATTATGTGGTGGCTTGGGGATCCAAAAGAGGGCTAGGAATTCCTTTCCTTCCATGACCTTCCCTGAATCTGTTAGCGGTTGGTAGTCGACCTGGTTCTACTGCAAAGATGTAGCATCTCCCAACATGTCGACTAGTCTTTCCCCTTTCACATTAGATCGACCCGTTGTTCCCAAATCCTTGACAGTGTTAGAGGGGGGGAAGTCCAAGTGGGGATCTTAGTGAATGTCGTAGTGGCCATTGTCCGTGGCAGAGTGACTAGCATGGACCTTCTGGAGACGTTTCACAGTCGACGAATCCAGCCCCTCCAAGAAAGGGACCATGCTATGTGGCATTACTCAGGCCCGGAAGACACGGCTCGGACGCACCCAGAGGAAGTCCCACAGAAAACTGTCGAGCAATGGCTTCGGAGCATTACTGAAGCCTGTGACAATCGCCTGGGACCCAAGAGGATCAAGCCTTACTCTGTTGATCATCCACCAAAGAATCTGGTAAGTTATATCTTTGTCGATTGTCGTACTATTCTGTCGAGTGGTTGAATCGTCGGTCGACTAACTTTGATGTTTGAATGTTGTAGGAATGAACAAACACGTACTCGCCCGTGCCAAACGAGAATCAGCCCAAAGACGGAGGGGAGAGCGAGGGTGGCAGCGTGGACTTCGATTATGTTGACGATAGTGAGGATGACTACAAGTGGTCAGACGAGGAAGAAGGAGAAGTCGAGTATCCTCCGCGCACTCAAAATCTCTCCCAGCTGCGTCAAGACCACATGGCTGTCCTAGGCAAGGCTGTGGCGTCGAGTGAGAGAAGTCTGAAGCGGGACTGAACCTCGACAGTCGAGTCAAGTGAACGAGCCGCGAAGCAACCCAAGCCCGATGCACCGAAGCCTCAAAAAGCTTTGCCCCGCATGAAAATCCTTGTGCCCATTGTCTCAACATAAGTGTTTGCTTTCTTCTTTTGTTGTTGCATTGGATTTCAAATTCTTGTTGACCGAGTGGAATTTGGTCTACCAGGGCCACTACCTCAGTGATGTCGCCTCCATGCGATGGAGAGGAGCAAATGGATGTGGACACTGCTGACACGGCCACTTCCCAATGAGGTAAAACGAATCTCCACTCAATTCTATTTCCTGAAAATGATTTGTCGATTGAATAAGCTAACGCTGTCGATTGATGTTTGCAGAGATCATTCAACTAGAGGACGATGAAGAGCCACCTCAGGGTATGGGGGTGAAGGTGTGACCTCAGGCACCCCACGTGTACGTGCCCAAAGAATGCCATCAGCGCAAACACCTCAAAGGTTGACTGCTGGGTCGTCCCAGGGGATAGGCAAATTGTCCCGATCCAAAACCGAACTTGCGGCTCCATTGTCAAGTGCTCCAGAAGCTGCTTCAACCATTGTGGCCTCGACACCAATCGGACAACCCCAGACGACCTCAGTTATTCCAGCTGCAGCATCAATTTAGCTGGTGACCACCTTTCCTCAGCACCACGTCCCGGAAGACCAAACCGGAGCTGCAAAGCAAGCCATGATCTAGGCGGAGCAGATAATGCTACGCACAAAGGAGGCGTACGAGGCCAGCAAGCTGGCTTATGATGCCAGCGCGGCGCTTCGCACCAACGTCTGAGTAAGTGCGATTGTAAGTGTATTTCCAATTGAATTCCTGTCTTTCTTGATTGTACACCCACTGGGTGTTTTTTTTTTGTAAAATGCTTGTACATTTTCCACTCAAATAAATCAGGTCTTAGTCAAGTAGATTTCAGTCCAGTGGGGGAACATTGAGTGCACCCATTAGGTTTAGTCCCCAAGATCGTTGTCAAATGATGATGACATCGGTAGGGGTCTTAGAGTTGTTTTGCTAACCGCTCGACGGATCGAGTGATAGAACGTCCAGTGGGGGCACGCTGAGTGCACCCACTGGCTGTAGTCCCCGAGACCACCGTCGAGTGCTTGCACTGGCAGGGATCTTAATAGAGACCGTATTCACATGCTTGCGCACATTTTTTTATTTTCTTTCCACTCGACAGATCGAGTGTGAGCAAGTCCAATGGTGGGCACACTGACTGCACCCACTGGGTGTAGTCCCCGAGACCGTTGTCGAGTGCTTGCATTGGCAGGGGTCCGATAGAGAACATCTCATGATCGGACAAGGCAGAGCTCATCGAGTGATTTGAAATCGTTTCATGGTCGGACAGGGCGGACCTTGTCAAGTGATTTCGGGACTAGTGGGGGCACGCTAAGTGCACCCATTGGGTGTAGTCCCCGAGACTACTGTTGATCATTGACGATGAGCAGTAGTCTTAAGAACTTGAACTCAGGGTTCTTTGTCGTACGCAAAGTGCGCTTGCCACTCGACATGTTGAGTGAACTCTTCACCTTAGCATTACCACTCCGAAGCTACCTTGTAGGTTTCATGGATATCATTGCCATCAACCATGATATGATGCAGGTTTCATGGACATCATTACCATCAACCATCATATGACATTTTTTCAGGAGTGTGGGGTGGGGCGGCAGGCCGCCATCCAGTCGACTATTCTTGACCATTTGCATGTCGGCTGAACAGTTTTTTTGTTGATTTCAGAGAGCTTGCGAACTTGGCACCCAGTACAAGGACTTGGAGAAGGAAAAGGACCAGCTGCAATTTGATCTAGAGATCTCCAAGAACAAACTGGATCGTGCGCAGACTGAGTTGAAAACCCCGGGAGGTAATTTTCTTCGACCCAATGCACTCTTACTTTCACCTTCCATCCTTTGAACTGAGTGCTTTCACTCGTACAGACGTGCGTGATGAAAACCGTCGACTCCAAGCGCGACTCAACAATGCTATTTCTTTAGATACCATGAAGAAAGCACTAGAGTGCAAGAACAAGGTGTTTGCTGATGCTCAGAAGATGGCGAGGGAGAAAACTGAAGCCGCTGAGAAGAAGCTTGCCGCAGCCAAGAAGATAGAAGAGGAAAAGTCAAGGCTGAAACTGGAACGAAGTGAGATGATCAAGAAGACTGAATAGCTGACTAGGAGAAGCAATGGACTGGAGAAGCACTTGGGAGATTTTTCGAAGAACATGTTCATCATGCTCGACGGTAACTTCCCTTGTCGAGTGAATTTCCTTAATTCCCATAGGCTAGTAATGTGACCACCTTTCCATTCTTTCCTTCATATAGAATTCTGCCAAGACTTCAAAAACAAGACCAAAGAGATCGAGCCCAATCTGGATCCCACTAAGTCACCTATTGGAGATGTTGTGTCCATGAACATATTTTGCCTCAACGTACGTCTCCAGGGAGTTCAAGCGTACATCATTTGACTGAAGGCTGCACTGGAGAAGATTGACAAGGAACTGCGGCCTGAAGACACCCTCCATACTAACCTTGCATCCATGATGACTCATCTGAATGAAATCCCCAGTCGAGTGCAATCTTGGAAGAAGTCAGCTGCCCGCTGCAGAGCCGATGTGGCGCTCTCGCTTGTCAGAGTCCATTGCAAGGAGGCGAGAGAGGATAAGTTGAAGGACCTCCGAGTGATTAACACAAAGAAACCTCAGTTTGAAGACTTCATGGAGACCTTCATTGACGCAGCCACTCAGATCGCGGACGGGATCGACTTGGACACCTTCGTCGAGCCAGCAAGTCCGTCTGTTGCTTAAAAAACTTTATTCGCAATAAAAAACTTTATCTGCCTTGGAATGCTGAGTGAAACTATATGGTCGTAAAACATCATTCCGGCCTTAAGCCTGAGCACCATTGCTTGCGCGCAAAACCTTTATTCGCGCTGAAAACTTTGGATTTATCTTCATTTCGCTTTCAATCATTTGTTTGACTGTGTTTGTTTTTGTGAACCCCTGGATGAGAAATAGATTCATCACTCGGGCTAAGTTTTTAGCTTAGGCGAAAGCTGGTTCGCGGATAAGCCCTCGAGTGTGAGGATCGCTCGAGACTCGGAGAAGTTTGGAACTTAGACGAAGACTGACTCGTAGCTAAGTTTCCGAATGAATGGAATGTTATCCACTCGAAAAAGTTGTTTAACTTAGGCGAAAGTTGGTTCGCAGCTAAGCCCCCGAGGGTGAGGATCGCTCAACACTTGGAGAAGTTTACCACTTAGACGAAGACTGGCTCGTGGCTAAGTTTCCGAGTGAATGCACTGCTATCCACTCGGAAGGGTTTCTAACTTAGGCGAAAGCGTGTTCGTATCTAAGCCCCCGAGTGTGAGGATTTCTCAACACTCAGAGAAGTTTTGAACTTAGACGAAGACTCATTCGTAGCTAAGTTTCCGAGTGAATGGACTGCTATCCACTCGGAAGGGTTTTTAACTTAGGCAAAATCTGGTTCGTAGCTAAGCCCCCGAGTGTGAGGATCGCTGAACACTCAGTGAAGTTTTGAACTTAGACGAAGACTGGTTCGTAGCTAAGTTTCCAAGTGAATGGACTACTATCCACTCGGAAGGGTTTTTAACTTAGGCGAAAGCGTGTTCGCAGCTAAGCCCCCAAGTGTGAGGATCGCTCGACACTCGGAGTGTTCCCAAATGTGAAATTGCACGATCGGAATCGACGAAAGACTACGTAAGTCATATTTGCATAATTGGCATTGTCTGAGGTACTTTTATTACATCAACACAACTCTGCTTTCAGGTATAGAAACAACAAAGCAGATCCACATTCCAGGCTCGCGGCTCATTGATCTTCTTCTTGAGGTTGTAGAGGTGATAAGCTCCGTTGTTCAACACCTTAGTGACAATGAAAGGTCCTTCCCACACTGGAGCGAGCTTGTGAGGGCATTGTTGATCCACTTGGAGCACCAAATCACCTTCGTGAAATGATCGACTCTTAACGTGCTTCGCGTGGAAATGCCGCAGATCTTGCTGGTATGTAGTTGTCTGAATCAAAGTCATCTCCCGTTACTCTTCTAGGATATCTACACCATCCTGTCTTGCTTGCTCTTCTTTAGCTTCAGAATAAAGATCCACCCGAGGGGAATTATGGAACGGGTCACTCGGCAGGACGGCTTCGGCTCCATAGACCAGGAAAAAGGAGTTCTTCCAGTCGACCGATTGGGAGTTGTTCTCAAGCCCCATAAAACAGACAGCAGGATGATGCCATTGGCTCACTTAGCTTGAACATTGGTTTGGGGATGTGCAACTGATGCATAATCCACCTGAGTGCCTTGGGAGAAGCAGAAGTGTCTAAACTCTTCCGAGTCAAAGTTTGAGCCATTATCTATGATAATACTGTGAGGAACTCCATACCGATAGATTATCTCTCTCCTGAACTTGATCGCAGTGCGGGAGTTCAGTTTCTTTATAGGTTTGGCCTCAATCCACTTTGTAAACTTGTCGACTTCAACAAGCAAATGAGTAAATCCACTTTGTCCTGTCTAAAAAGGACCAGCCATATCTAGACCCCAGACAGCGAACGGCCAAACGAGTGGAATGGTCTTTAGGGCAGACGCGGGTTTGTGAGACAAGTTTGCATAGAACTGGCACCCTTCACAGTGATCAACAATGTCCTTGGCCTTCTCATTGGCACACTGCCAGAAGAAACCAGCTTGATACGCTTTAGCGATAATTGTACAAGAGGATGCTTGATGGTTGCAAGTTCCCGAGTGGATTTCTTCCAGGATTATTCGACCTTCTTCAGGGGGAATGCATCATTCTGTCACACCAGTTAAACTTTCTCTATACAGTTGATCATCCATCACAGTAAAAGATTTGGACCTGCACACAATCTGTCGGGCTTCAACTTCATCCTCGGGGAGTTCTTGCCTCAAAATATATGCAATATAGGGCACTGTCTAGTCGGGAATGATGACCAAAACCTCCATGACCAGATCAATAACCACAGGAAGATCCACCTCAGTCGAATCAGATGTGCTCATAGCTTGTGGGGGCTCTTCGGTGAAGGGATCTTCCTGCAGCGAAGGAGTATGAAGATGCTCTAAAAATACATTGCTAGGGACAGGTCTCCGAGTGTATCCAATCTTTGCAAGCTCATCAGTTGCTTGATTCTTCACTCGGGGAACATGATGGAGTTCCAGACCTTCAAATCTCTTTTCAAGTTTTCTAACAGCATTGCAATATCCAGTCATGGCGGGGTTTCGGACATCCCACTCTTTCATCACTTGATTGACCACCAGATCCGAGTCGCCATAAACCATCAAGCGGTTGACGCCGAGTGAGATGGCCATACGCAACCCATACAAGAGTGCTTCGTATTCTGCTTCATTGTTGGAGGAATCAAAGTGAATTTGTAGGACATAACTGAGTTTTTCAACTTTTGGGGATACCAATACCACGCCCGCACCGGACCGATTCAGCATTTTCGATCCATCAAAGAACATGGTCCAATGTGCCGAGTGAATCTGGATTGGTTGCTGCTGTTCAACCCACTCGACCAAGAAATCAGCCAGTACTTGAGACTTGATTGCCTTCTTGGCTTCGAATTTGATGTCAAAGTACAATAGCTCAATCCCCCATTTAGCCACTCGACCAGTCACATCTCGATTGTTGAGGATCTCAGACAATGGAGCATCATTGACGACTGAAATTGAGTGATCCTAAAAGTAATGTGCCACCTTCTTTGCTGATAGATAGATACCATAGACAATCTTCTGGTAATGCAGGTACCTTTGCTTCGAAGGAGTCAACACTTTAGAAATGTAGTAGCCTGGACGTTGAACCTTGTAGGCCTTGCCTTCCTCTTCCTGCTGGGCAGTCAAAACTATATTGATGACCTGATTAGTGGTCGTGATGTACAGGAACAAAGGCTCTTTGCTGTGAGGAGCAGCAAGCACCGGCTGGGTGGAAAGCAGGGCTTTGAGCTGGACAAATGCTGCTTCAGCCTCTAGAGTCCACTCGAACGTGTCAGACTTCTTCATCAGTTGTTACAAAGGCAATGCCTTCTCACAGAGACGGATAATGAACCGACTCAATGCTGCCAAGCAACCTGTGAGCTTATGAATGTCGTGCACTCACACGGGACTTTTCATTCGGCTAATGGCGCTGATTTTCTCGGAATTGACGTTGATTCCCTGTTCGGGAAAGAGAAACCGAGTAACTTGCTGCCAGGAACACCAAAAGTACACTTAGCCAGATTCAGCTTGATGTCATACCTCCTTAGATTGGCGAATGTCTTAGCCAAGTCATCCAACAGGTCTGAACCTTTGCGGGACTTGACGACAATATCATCCATGTAAGCTTCTACATTCCGAGGGATCTGGTCGAGTAAACACTTCTGAATCATGCCCATGAAAGTAGCACCGGCATTTTTCAAACCAAAAGGCATTGTGATATAGCAGAAACACCCAAATGGGGTGATGAAGGCTGTTTTTATTTCGTCCGGAACAAATAGACGGATCTGATGGTAACCGGAGTATGCATCTAGAAATGATAAATGCTCGCACCCCGTAGTCGAGTCAATAATTTGATCAATGCAAGGGAGCTGGAAATGATCTTTCGGGCAGACCCAAATTATATGCTTGAAGTCAATGCACATGCGGAGTGACTTGTCCTTCTTCGGGACCATAACGACACTCGAGAGCCACTCAGAGTGGTAAATCTCCCAAATGAACTTAGCCGCCAAGAGACGAGCCACCTCTTTGCCGATTGCTTTTCGCTTCTCCGCTGCCGACCGACGCAAATGTTCCTTCACTGGCTTGACTTTCGAATCCAATCTCAGTTGGTGCTCAGCCAGTTCCCTGGGAACCCCCGGCATGTCAGCTGGCTTCCATGCGAAGATGTCCCAGTTAACACGGAAGAACTGGATGAGCTCAACTTCCTATTTATCATCGAGTGTCAAAGATATGTTGGTCGTGGGAGCGGTAGGATCTGTCGGGTGAATGTGCACCTTTTTTACTTCCCCTGTCGACTGAAAAGTTGACTCTGAAGCAGGCTTCTTAGCACGTAGCAACTCAGCAGGGTCAACACTCTTCTTGTACTCTTCTAGCTCGACCATAGCCATGTGATGATCGGCAATTTTGGAGCCCTGCTGGAGGCACTCCTCAGCCCTCTGTCAATTGCCGATGACTGTGATCATACCCTTGGGACCAGGCATCTTCAGTTTGAGATACACGTAACATGGACGGACCATGAAACGGGCATAAGCTGGTCGACCAAGGATGGCGTGGTACGCCCTCTGAAAGTCCATGACTTCAAACGTCAATTTTTCCTTGCGAAAATTCTTATCTGTCCCGAACACTACATCCAATGCAATATGGCCGAGTGACTTGGCCTTCTTCCCTGGGATTACTTTGTGGAACTGCATGTTGCTCTTAGTGAGTCGGGACATCGGAATGCCCATCCCCTTAAGGGTATCTACGTACAAATATTCAGTCCACTCCCTCCGTCCATGAGGACCTCTCGAAGTCGAGTGCCTCCCAAAATGGGATCTACCACCAAAGCCTGCCGACCAGGTGTGGCAACATGAGCAGTGTGATCTGATTGATCAAATGTGATGGCAGTCTGAGACAACTTCAGGTACGTGGGGGTTGTAGGCACAACCATGTTGACTTCTCTGTTTATAACCTTCAATCAACTTTTGCTCTCAACATCAGCAAAAATCATCAGAGTGGCATTGACATCAGGAAAAGTTTCTTTGTCTTCATCATCATTTCGGGGGTTTTCTCACTCGACTGACCCTCCTTGAACTGCTGGATCAGTAGACGGCACTGTCGAGTGGTATATTTGGGTAATATCAAATTACCATCCTCATCTTTCCTCGTGTGGATTGCACACGGTAAATCCATAACGTCAGTTCCCGACTGATTTTTTCCTTTATTGGGGTTGAACTGTCCCTTGGACTTCCCCTTATTCTTTCCTTGCGCCACCAGAGTGGCTGCCTCTGCTTGAGCAGGTCCATCAGCCTTCTGCTTCTACTTCCGACTGGAATTGCCGCCGGCATCGTTGTCGACTGCTTTTCCTTTGCCACTATGGAGGCAGTCTTGTTCTTCGCCATTGGCGTATCGAGTGGCGATTTCCATCATCTCACTCAGCGAAATATCACCTGTTCGCCCAAACTTCAGGTAAACTCTTGGTACTTCACTCTGGCGTTGAAGGCACAAACAGCCCGATGCTTGGAAACATTGTCCACTGTATGATGCAAAGTGGACCAGCGGTGAATGTAATCCCACAATGACATGTTGGGCTTCTGAACACAATGTTGCAAATCGATCAAACCAGCCGGGCGCCTGCAAGTGCCCTTGAACGTTCTGATGAACACTCGGGCAAGATCTTCCCAGTAGTGGATGCTAGAAGGAGCCAAACGATTTAGCCATGCATGGGCCAAACCATCTAACCTCAAGGCCAAATGCTTCATTGCAATGTTATTGTTGCCACCACAAATCTGAACAGCCACTTGGCAATCATCCAACCATGTCTCTAGCTTTGACTCGCCAGAAAACTTGCCAATCCCACCCGCCAACCTGAAGTTGGGGGGGATCTCTACAGAATGAATAGCTCTGCTAAAGCACTAGGGACCAGAAATAACAGCATTGCTGCCACTCGGGTAATCTCTGTCGAAATCATCTCTATGGGCTCTGCCCCTATCGATTCGCCTCTGAGTGAGGACATCTCTTGCATCAAACCTTGGATTCCTCCCGTCACCAAATGGGTGCCTATCTTCCTGGTGCCGGGGCACATACGGACCACTTTGCGGAGGAGTGGGCACTCGACGGTGGTCATCACGGTGAAACTGATCTCGTCCCTGATCCCTGTACTGATCTTCACAGAAACTTCCACCCTTGTGATGCAGAGGCAAACCAGGACTGTGTGCCAACTGAACAGTCTCTGCTCTTGGTGAATTACTCTGTATTCTATTGCGCGACTATGAAACAACTGAATTTTGTCACTAAGTTGTGTCAAGCAATCCTCTGATATGCAGCAAACCTCTGCCAGCCTCTGAACATGACGGTTGAATTAAATCTGCTATCCTGGCTGCTGCTGCAACATTTAAGACTTGAGTATGGTATACCTCAACGTTGTTCTATGAACCACTCGGGAACAAGTGTCGTCAGCGTCGACTAGGAGGTGGTGGATGCTAGCGAGCATGCTTGTCGAGTTCCCTCTGAAGCTCTTCGAGCCGAATGCGCATGGCGTCCAAGGCCTGGGCCTCAGTGGTCGCACCGACGATGGGTGTATGGAGGACCTCCTCATCCCGGTGCGGCTGCTCATTCGACGCCCCACCAGCCTCTCGCCTATCGTAGCCAAAACTAGGCGGCGAGTTCTGATGTGAACCAGCCATAAGAACCTCCACTATAGGATCGCAGCTCTCGCACTCGGAAGGAACGTCAGACCGATCCGACTCTTAGTTGAACATGCCATGAAGGGACTCGGCAGGATCGATCACCGCAATCTTCGGAGATGAAACTTGGCCAGCAACAGCATGCCTCACCCACCGCTGGAGCCGTGAGCGACCGGATCGCTTGCGACGGTGTATGGCAGGGAGGGACGTAGAATACGGAGTTGACGGCTGCCACAGTAGAACTCCGCAGGAGCTTGCGCAGAAGTGCGCCTCCCTGCAGATCAAGAGCACCTCAACATCGAGAGTCACCTCTTGGAAGCATGCCGAATCGTCGGTGATGAAGATGAGCGCTCCGGAACGGATCTCATGGCCCAAGAACAAACCACCACCCGAAGACATGACGAAGGGGGGAAATGCAACCTCGCGGAAGTTGCTTAGATGCCTGCCCCACGGTGGGCGCCAACTATCGAGGGAACGAGTCTGATAGGTGTACACATGGATGTATGAGTTCAGGCCCCTCTCATGGAGGTAACGGCCCTACGTCTCAATTCTCGGGAGCTCTTGTCGTGTGGAAAGTATAAGTTATAGCAGCTACGAACCCTTGTGCCAGAGGGGAGGGGTGGCTTATATAGAGTACACTGCCCGTCATAAGTGCTCGACATCCAAGGGTCCGATCATGGGTATAAAGATGAGCGTTACTGGTAACATACATCATAATTGCTACTAACGATGACTGGCTTAATGCCTACCTGTTGGCCTCCCTGGAGTGGCTTCTGGTCTTCCGGCGTCGATTGCAAGTGAGGTCTTCTGAGTGATAGGTGATTGTCGAGTGGAGGAAGAAGATACCGAGTAGATTAAATGTCGAGTGACTTGAGCACCATGATGAATCCAGTCGGAACCTCTCTTGTAATCTTTATGTCCTCCAATATAGTGTCCTTAGGTAGGGTACGTAGGTCATGCCTAGGACCCTACCCTAGGTACATATCGTCATCACCAACCACATAAATAGCAAAAGTTGGGTATAGGAAGATGTCTAGGTTTGCTTCGTATAGGTGTGCACAAGTCTATATCACGCCCATTCGTGCAATCGTGCTAACGTCTCTCCACTATTGTACACCTTGAGCTTACTGTGGATTCCACATTTTGCGCTCATTTTTCGGTGTTACAATCCCACATTCCCTATACGTGTGTGTTTTTGTGCTTACTATTTGCTAGAAGTCTACCTCGTCTCATTTATGGATTTGCGGCTCAATCTCAACTTGATTGAATCTTATTCTCGAATTACTTGAATCTTTGTGCCACAATCCTAACCAAGCTACTCCATAAGCATTATTTGTGTAGGTGTGAGCGGGACAATCTTCGGTACAAATTCTACTACTTTCATGCTTGCACATTGGTTGTACTTGATCCACTCTCAACCTTTGGAATGGTAATTGGTATTGTCTCCTCACTCTTCCACTTATATCTTGTTGAGTGTTATGGATAGGAACATAATGTCAAACCCGACATTCGAGAAGCACGACGACGACGCGAACAATTACGTCACCAAACTATACTTCTTCACCACACAAAAGCGAATGCGCCAAGCACATGATGTCATCACAGACCGCGTCGATCACCTCGCCACCAACATACGTGAATGCGAGGAGCGGACGTAGGACTTCATGACAACCCAAATGGATGAGATTCGTGGCTTGGTGGTGAACCGTGCATCATACACTTCTACCCCAACTCGATGGCGCACCGCAAGTCGCCACTTATCCAAGGACTCCTATGGTGAGAGTCCTCCTCCTCGAGCTAGACCACAACAACGTGATTCACGTCGCCTCTCTCAAGACTCAAGCAATCCCTTCCACGACAATGAGCCTCAAGGTCGACATCGCGAGCGTGACCACCGTCACCAACAAGAGCAAAACGCATACGAGCAAGAACGCCAACTTCACCGCCGTGAGGAAGGCTGGCGCTGTGAAGACCAAGCAAATGAGGCACATCGCGCGCTTCGTGAATCAACACATGCCTTGCAAGAACGCAACCGACTAGCTCATGAGGAACAAGAAGCTCAACATCGAGAACGCCAAGAGGAAGCCGCACGTCAAGAGGAGCACCAAGAATGCCAACAACGAATGTGATGACGACGTCAACAACACCCAAGGCAAGAGGAGCAACACATTGATGAGCTCCATCAAGAGCAATATCAACATGACAACAATGCCCCTCCATGACAAGAAGTGCGACATCAAGATCCAAGACAAGAACCTCCATGACAAAAGATGACAACTCAAGCTACACGGACAAGTTGTCTTCATCATCCTACAACACTCCTACAAGCAAAGCAAGAGCGTCATCCTAGACACCATCACCGGATGACACGAAAACAAGCTCCATCAAGGCCAAGGACACAAGATGTATGAGTGTCCTACAAGGTGGACCATGATCCTTCAAGATGATGGTTCCTATGACTCCATGAGTGAAGATGAGATGGAATCTTTGGAACAAGTGGCTATGCACCGACAAGTCAATGAAGATGAAGACTCTCAAATCTTTTGTGACAACGATCTGAGCCCCGCTCTCGTTGTCTCAAAGGTTTTGACTCTACAACAACAAGAAGAAGAGGACCAATGTTGCCACATCTTCCACACCAAGGCCGGTATCCAATGAAGAACCGTCAAGGTCACCATCTATGGAGGAAGTTTCTAGAATTTGGCAAGTGAGGAACTTTGCTCCAAGTTACACTTGGTCAAGAAAACGCATCCTCTCCGCTACAAGGTCCAATGGCTAAGTGACTCCGACACAATACATGTCGACCACACCGTGCAAGTTTCCTTCAAGATTGGAGCTTACGAAGGCACCATGGAGTGTGATGTGGTGCCCATGTCCGTTTGCCACCTACTCCTTGCGAGAACTTGGCAATTCGACCCGAGTTTCATACACAATGGGCGCACAAATTAATATAGCTTCAAGATGAAGGGCACCGAATCTGTGCTTCACCCTACATCTCCAAGTCAATTAGTCGCCGACAAGCAAGCTTCATCCCATCGTGGAGAGAAAAGTGAGAGAGTGATCCACCTCAAAGCAACTGAGCGCCACGAGCCAAAATTGAGTGACTCCACGATGAGGGACATGAGTGACCTAGCCCTTTTTGCCACCAAAAGACATTTGTGGGATGTGAGTGAGAGCCCATCGATCGTCCTTCACTACGTGATAGTGTGCAAGGATGATGTTACCCGTCCTAACCCTTCACAACATATTCCTCTTGTGTTATCTCAATTGTTGCAAGAAATTCAAGATGGTTTTCCCAATGAGCTACCATCGCAACTACCACCAAAACAAGGGATCGAACACCGCATCGACCTCATCCCCGACACATCGCTCCCAAACAAGGCTCCCTACTGTGTAAACCCTGACGAAACACAGGAGATACAAAGGAAAGTCCAAAAACTCCTAGATAAAGGGCATGTGCGTGAGAGTTTGAGTCTGTGTGTGGTTCCACTGATCCTAGTGCCTAAATAAGATGGTAGCATGTGCATGTGTTCTGATTGCCGACCTATAAATGCTATCACCATTAGCTACCGTCACCCTGTCCCATGCTTAGATGACATGCTAGATAAACTTGGTGGTGCCACTATATTTTCCAAAATAGACTTGAAAAGTGGTTACTACCAAATTCGCATACAAGAGGGTGATGAGTAGAAAACGGCTTTCAAAACTAAATTTGGTCTCTATGAATGGTTAGTGATGCCCATGGGCTTATCCGAAGCACCGGGTACGTTCATGCACATGATGCATCATGTTTTGCTCCCCTACATTGGATATTGTGTTGTGGTCTACTTTGATGACATCCTTGTTTTTAGCAACTCTCTAGAACAACACACCACACATGTTAGGGATGTTTTGCAAACTCTTCGTAAAGAAAAACTTTATGCAAACATGGACACATGCATTTTTGGTGTTGACAAAGTTGTTTTCCTAGGATTTGCGGTTTCCTCTAAGGGTGTCCATGTTGATGAAACTAAGATTGAGGCAATTAAAAATTGGCCCACACCAACCAATTTGCAACAAGTGTGTAGTTTCTTAGGACTAGTCGGTTTCTACCGTCAGTTTGTGAAGGACTTTAGCACCATTGCCACTCCTCTACATGCTTTGAGCAAGAAAAATGCACCTTTTGTTTGGGGACCATCCCAAGACACCTCTTTCCATGAACTTAAGAATTTGCTCACTCACGCACATTTTCTTGCCTTGCCTAACTATGACAAAACTTTTGACGTGCATTGTGACGCTAGTGGTAATGGCATATGAGGCGTGCTTATGTAAGAAAAGTGCCCAATTGCGTATTTTAGTGACAAACTTTCTGGCGCTCAATTGAATTATCCCATCTATGAGTAAGAATTGTATGCATTGGTGAGGGTCTTACAATCTTGGGAACATTATTTGCGACCGCATGAATTTGTTATTCATACCAATCATGAAACTCTCAAGTACCTAAAGGGTCAAACTAAGTTGAACAAATGACATGCTAAATGGAGTGAATTTACTAAGTCTTTCCCTTGTGTCATCAAATACATTAAGGGCAAAGAAAATGTTGTGGCGGGTGATCTTTCCTGCAAATGCATGCTCGTTACTCAACTTGAGTTGAATGTTATCAGTTTTGAGCACATAAAAGATTTGTATGAGCATGATGTTTCTTTTGCTATTCCTTATGCCAATTGTCAAGTGAAAGCTTGTTGGGAAAACTATTATATGAAAGATGGCTATCTTATGTGTGCTAACAAACTTTGTATTCCGAAGTCTTCTCTTTGTTTGTTGCTTTTGCAAGAGGCTTGCGGTGGAGGACTAATGGGTCACTTTGGACGCGACAAGACATATGCCACCCTCTCCGACAAGTTATATTGGCCTAAGATGCTTCGTGATGTCGCACGCTTCACCAACTGATGCTCTACATGCCGCAAATCTAAGTCAAAAGCTCAATCCCATGGTCTTTACATGCCTCTTCCTATACCGTTTCAACCTTGAGAACATATTAGCATGGAATTTGTGCTTGACATACCATGAACAAAGAATGGCCATGATTCCGTTTTTGTTGTGGTAGATCGTTTTTCCAAAATGGCTCATTTCATTCCTTGCCACAAGATACACGATGCTTCACATATTGCCAATCTCTTTTGTAGGGACATCTTACGCCTACATGGAGTACCCAAGACCATTCTCTCGGATTGCGACATCAAGTTCTTGAGCTACTTTTGGAATACCCTTTGCGCCAAGCTTGGCATCAAGCTACTATTCTCTTCGGCGTACCAGCCACAAACCGATGGCCAAACGGAGGTGACAAACCGGACGCTTGGTACTCTCCTCCGCGTGTTGATCAAGAAGAACATCAAGGAACGGGAAGATTTCCTCCCCAACACCGAGTACGCCTATAATCACGCACGACACGTCACCACCAACAAGTCTCCCTTCGAGGTGGTCTATGGATTCAACCCTTTGTCCACATTGGACATTCTCCCGCTATCGCTACAAGAGCATGTCAACATGGACGCAAGCACAAGGGCAAGCTATATCAAGAAGATGCATGACGATACAAGGCGCACGATTGAATGACAAGTGGAGCACATCACCGCCAAGCGCAACACCAACAAGAAACACATGGTGTTACAAGTCAGCTATCTTGTGTGGTACACCTTCGCAAGGATCGTTTCCCCACCGAGCGCAAGTCCAAGTTTCTAATTCGGGCTGATGGACCCTTCAAGGTGTTGGCACGCTACAACAACAATGCCTACAACATTGACATTCCACATGCCAAGTACAACGTGAGTGACACATTCAATATTGCGGACCGATCCCCTTTCCATGGTGATGACGATCTTGATCCGAGGTCGGATCTCTCGCAAGGGGGCAGATGATGTGGAGCATCCCATGATCACCCCCATGGACCCATCACCAACACCTCAAGCTATGAAAGGACCCATGACGAGAGCCCGTGCACGTGTCATTTCGAATGAGGTGACATCCCTCCTATATGATTCTCCCTTTGATGTTCTTGGAAAGTGGATGCTACCTCAAGCGAAGACTCTTTGCATGATCAAGTACGATGGAGATGGTCTAGAAGATGCTAGGAGTGAAGCACAAGTCCCCATGGAGATGTACACGGATAAGGATGGACAAGAGAACCAAAGGAAGGCAAGTCCACCCTCCAGGACCCGGACATCCGGCCCAGGACCCGGACATCCGGCCCAGGCCCCGGACATCCGGCCCCTGGAGACTCCACTAGTGCTAAGGCCATCTCACAGGCGTCAGACATCTAGCCACGGCCTGGACATCCGGCAGCACCCAGACATCCATCCCCCGGCCCCCGAAATCCGGCCCCTGATATGTCTCCAAAGTATCTAAATTTTTTGATGATGGCATGCTATTATATTATCTGTTTTGGATGTTTTATATGCATTAATATGCTATTTTATATTATTTTTGGGACTAACCTATTAATCTAGAGCCTAGTGCCAGTTTCTATTTTTTACTTGTTTTTGAGTATTGCAGATATGGAATATTAAACGGAGTCCAAACGGAATAAAATCTTCAGAATGATTCTTTCTGGAAGGAAAGAGATCTACCAGACTCAGAGTGCATGGCAGGGCCTCTGCTAGGAGGTCACAAGCCAGCTAGGCACGGCCACCCCCTGGCCGCGCCTGGCAGGCTTGTCACCTCCTGGCAGGTCTCCTGACCCTATTCTTCGTCCTATAAATATCCAAATATTCCCCCAACACCAAAAAGAGCCACGCAAATTTCTACCGACAGAAGCCTCTGTTCCTGAGAGATCCAATCTTGGAGCCTTTTCCGATAATCTGTCGGAGGAGATCCAATCACAAAGGGCATGTACGTCAACTCCATTGCTCCTTCGATGATGCATGAGTAGTCCACCACAGGCCTACGGGTCCATAGCTAGTAGCTAGATGGATTCTTCTCTCTCTTTGATCTTCAATACCATGTTCTTCATGATCTTCATGGAGATCTATTTCATGTAATACTCTTTTGTGGTGTGTTTGTCAAGATCCGATGAATTGTGGGTTTATGTTCAGATTATCCATGAATATTGTTTGAGTCTTTTCTGAATTCTTATATGCATTTCTTATCTTTGCAAGTCTCTTCGAGTTATTGGTTTGGTTTGGCCAACTAGATTGGTAATTCTTGCAATGGGAGAAGTGCTTAGTTTTGGGTTCAATCTTGCGGCGTCCTCACCCAGTGATAAAGTAGGGGTAGCGAGGCACGTATTGTATTGCTGCCATCAACGGTAAAAAGATGGGGGTTTCATCATATTTCTTGAGTTTATCCATCTACATCATGTCATCTTACCTAATGTGTTACTCTGTTCTTCATGAACTTAGTACTCTAGATGCAGGCAGGTGTCGGTCGATGTGTGGAGTAATAGTAATAGATGCTGAGTCATTTCGGTCTACTTGACACGGACGTGATGCCTATGTGCATAATCATTGCCTTGGATATGTACATGATTATTAGCTTTTCTATCAATTGCTTGACAGTAATTTGTTTACCCACCATGATACTTTCCTTCAAGAGAGAAGCCTCTAGTGAAATCTATGCCCCCTGGGTCTACTTTCCATAATATATTTTCAGATCTATAAACAAAAAATACCAAAAATACCTTGCTGCAATTTATTTATCTTTTACTTTCCACACTCATTTTTATCTATCTCTACCATATATAATCCTTGCAAATAACCGTGAAGGGATTTACAACCCCTTTATAGTGTTGGATGCAAGAGTTTGATTGTTTGTGTAGGTGCGTCCATTGGTGACTCGCTTTTTCCTCCTAGTGGATTAATACCTTGGTACTCATGAACTGAGGGAAATACTTATCTACTTCGCTGGATCACCCTTTCCTCTTCAAGGGAAAACCAACGCATGTTCAAGAGGTAGCAGGAAGGATTTTTGACGCTGTTGCCAGGTAGTATACACATCAAGCCTACCAAGTACCCATCACAAACTCGTCTCTTGCATTTACATTATTTGCCATTTGCCTCTCGTTTTCCTCTCCCCCACTTCTTAAAATGATTTTCAGAAAATACCAAAAAGATTTGCCTTTCTATTCGCCCTTATTCCGTTTGCCTTTCTATTCTCCATGTTCTGTTTACTTCTTTCTTGCTGGACCACTTACTGGTTGCTATGTCTAGCATTACCACGTCCCCTTTGTCACCAGATTTTGAAGTTCTTTACTTCAAACCAAAAAAAGGGGGAAATTTGAAAGATACCTGGTATAGGCTAATGGAATCTTGTCGTATTTCCAATCTAAAAGGAGGTGCAAAAGTTTTTCTTAGAAATTTTTATGTTGGTTTAGATTTGCATCATAGAGACCTTTAGATTTCGCCTCAAAAGAAAATTTTATTAAGCTAGATGCGAATGAAACTTATGAAGTTTTGGAAGAGATTTTGGGGGTTCCTCCACCAAAAAGGGGGTTTTCTTTATCACAAGAGGGAGTTCAAGTTCTCGACAAATTGGGTGACTTACATAAGCACTTGGTAAAGTTACAACAATATCACGAACCCCTTAAACATATCAATGGGAACCTCAATCGCTTGAATACTTTGATCACCCTTTGCAATAAGTGTTTGGACATTTTGGATATCAAGATGGATCCTTCCCCTACCAATGTGGAAAACAGGAAATAACCCCTGGATTCAAGAAGGTCCTCACAAAAGTTGCCAATACCAAAGATGACAATACTTAGATCTATTGTGTTTTGCCTAGCTAGGGGCGTTAAACAATAGCGCTTGCTGGGAGGCAACCCAATTTTTTTTTTGTGTTATGTTTTTTTGCTTCTGTTTTTGGGTGTTTCCCATATTATTACTTTTATAGTGATTGTGTTTTGGTGTTTTAATTAGTGTTTGAGCCAAGTAAAACCTTTGGGGTGATATATGGTGGTTCTTGATTTGATCTTGCTGAAAAACATAAACTTTTGCGCTCAGTCTAGGAATTTACTAAATTTCAATGCATATAATGAGTCTGAAATTTTTACAAAAGATTGATATATAAATTTCCAAGGTTTTCCTAATTTTTAGAATTTTTTGAGTTACATAAGTATATGAAGTTTTCAGATTGCTACAGACTATTCTATTTTAGATAGATTCTATTTTGTTTGAGTTGTTTAACTATTTTGATGAATCTATGGGTTGAATCATGAGGTATGAACCATGGAGAAGTTAGAATACAGTAGGTATTACACCAATATAAATAAATAATGAGTTCACAATAGTACCTAAAGTGGTGATTTATTTTCTTATACTAATGGATCTCACGAGTTTTCTATTGAGTTTTGTGTTGTGAAGTTTTTGAGTTTTGGGTAAGGATTTGATGGACTATGGAATAAAGAGTGGCAAAAGCCTAAGCTTGGGGATGCCTAAGGCACCCAAGTCATATTCATGGATGCCAAAGAGCCTAATCTTGGGGATGCCCCGGAATGCATCCCTCTTTCGTCTTCAATGCATCGGTAAATTTACTTGAGGCTATATATTTGTTCACCACATGATATGTGTTTTGCTTGGAGAGTCTTGTATGATTTGAGTCTTTGTTTTTTAGTTTGCCACAATCATCCTTGTTGCACACATCTTTTGAGAGAGAAACGTTGAATCATGAATTTATTAGAATACTCTGTGTGCTTCACTTATATCTTTTGATATAGGCAATTTTGCTCTATATGCTTCACTTATATTTGTTAGAGCATGGTGGTGTTTGTGTTTTATAGAAATAATTGAACTCTCGTACCTCACTTATATTATTTTGAGAGTCTTTAAACAGCATGGTAATTGGTCTAGGTTATGAATTTAGTCCTAATATGATAGGCATCCAAGAGGGATATAATAAAAACTTCCATATTAAGTGCATTGAGTATTTTTGAGAAGTTTGATTCCTTGCATAAAGTTTTGAGACATAAAGATGGTAATGTTAAGAGTCATGTTAGGAAGTAATTGTTATTTCGTAAAACTACTTGTGTAAAGGTTTGCGGTTCCCGTAGCATGCACGTATGGTGAAGCGTTATGTAAGGAAGTCGGAGCATGATTTCTTTATAGATTGTCGACCTTTGTGTGAGGGTTAGGAGCGCGCAATGGTTTACTCCTACCTACCTCTCCCCTAAGAGCATGCGTCTAATACTTTGTGTCAATGACTAATAGACTTTTACAATAAGTATGTGAGTTCTCTATGACTAAGGTTGAGTCCATGGATCATACGCACTCTCACCCTTCCACCTTTGCTATCCTCTCTAGTACGGCGCAACTTTTGTTGGTATAATAAACCCACCTTCCTCAAAACAACCACCATACACCTTCCTCAAAACAGCCACCAAATATCTTTCCTAAAAACAGCCACTATACCTACCTATTATGGCATTTCCATAGGCATTCCGATATATATCGCCATGCAAATTCCATTGTTTCCTTTTATCATGACATGCACCATCACTTTCATATTGCATATAGAGTCATATTTTGTTCTAGGTATCGAGTTGTAATTTTATTTTGAGTTGTAAGTAAATAAAAGTGTGATGACTATCATTGTTAGATCTTGCCCCATGTGAGGAAGGGATGATGGAAGCTATGATTCCCTCACAAGTGGGGATGAGATTCCGGACTTTATGAAAAATAAAAGAGGCCAGCGAAGCCCAAATAAAAAAAGAGGCCTTAGATGCCCACCAAAAAAATGAGATAAAAGAGAGAAGGGACATTGCTACTATCTTTTTCCTCACTTGTGCTTCAAAGTAGCACCATGATCTTCATGATGGAGAGTCTCTATTTTCTCACTTTCATATAATTAGTGGAATTTTCTTCATGATGCACGTCCAATTAGTTTCTTTTTGAGCTTTCGTACACTTATAGCTCTAGTGCATCCATTGCATGGCAATCCCTACTAACTCACATTGATATCTATTAATGGGCATCTCAATATCCCGTTGATACGCCTAGTTAATGTGAGACTATCTTCTCCTTTTCCTTGACAACCTCCACCATATTCTATTCCACTTATAGTGCTATATCCATGGCTCACGCTCATGTATTGTGTGAGAGTTGAAAAGGTTTGAGAACATAATAAGTGTGAAACAATTGCTTGACTTGTCATCGGGGTTGTGCATGATATAAATACTTTGTGTGGGAAAGATGGAGCATAGCCAGACCATATGATGGGATAACTTTATTTTGCCATTATATTTTGAAGAGATACAATTGCTTTTCTAATGCTTGAAATGTTATTGTTTTTATGTCAATATTGAGCTTTTGTTTTGAGTCTTATGGATCTGAATATTCATGCCACAGTTGAGAATATTGCATGGATAAATATGTTAGGTAGCACTCCACATCAAAAATGTTGTTTTATCATTTACCTACTCGAGGACGAGTAGGAACTAAGCTTGGGGATGATGATACGTATCCAACGTATCTATAATTTTTGATGATGGCATGCTATTATATTATCTGTTTTGGATGTTTTATATGCATTAATATGCTATTTTATATTATTTTTCGGACTAACCTATTAATCTAGAGCCTAGTGTCAATTTCTGTTTTTTCCTTGTTTTTGAGTATTGCAGATATGGAATATTAAACGGAGTCCAAGCAGAATAAAATCTTTGGAATAATTTTTTCTGGAAGGACAGAGATCTACCAGACTTGGAGTGCATGGCAGGGCCTTTGCCAGGAGGTCACAAGCTAGCTGGGCGCAGCCACACCCCTGGTCGCACCTAGTAGGCTTGCCACCTCCTGGCAGGTCTCCTAACCCTATTATTCATCCTATAAATACCCAAATTTCCCCCAACACCAAAAAGATCCACGCAAATACTTTTCCGCCGATAGAAGCCTTCGTTCCCGAGAGATCCAATCTTGGAGCCTTTTCCGGTAATCCGCCAGAGGGGGATCCGATCACGGAGGGCATCTACACAGACCTATTGGTCCATGTATAGTAGATAGATGGCTTCTTCTCTCTCTCTTTGATCTTCAATACCATGTTCTTCATGATCTTCATGGATATCTATCCGATGTAACACTCTTTTGCGGTGTGTTTGTCAAGATCCGATGAATTGTGGGTTTATGTTCAGATATCCATCAATCTTATTTGAGTCTTTTCTGAATTCTTATATGCATTATTTCATATCTTTGCAAGTCTCTTCGGGTTATTGGTTTAGTTTGGCCAACTATATTGTTAATTCTTTTGGGTTCAATCTTGCAGTGTCCTAACCCAGTGACAATGTAGGGGTAGTGAGGCACATATTGTATTGTTGCCATCAAGGGTAAAAAGATGGAGGTTTCATCATATTGCTTTAGTTTATCCCTCTACATCATGTCATCTTACCTAATGCATTACTCTGTTCTTCATGAACTTAATACTCTAGATGCAGGCAGGAGTCGGCCGATGTGTGGAGTAATAGTAGTAGATGCAAAATCGTTTTGGTCTACTTGACACGGACGTGATGCCTATATGTGTAATCATTGCATTGGATATCTACATGATTATTCGCTTTTCTATCAATTGCTTGATAGAAATTTGTTTACCCACCATGATACTTTCCTTCAAGAGAGAAGCCTCTAGTGAAATCTATGGCCCGGGGTCTACTTTCCATAATATATTTTCAGATATATAAACCAAAAATACCCAAAATACCTTGCTGCAATTTATTTATATTTTACTTTCTACACTCATTTACATCTATCTCTATTAGATCTAATCCTTGCAAATAACCATGAAGGGATTGACAACCCCTTTATAGCATTGGGTGCAAGAGTTTGATTGTTTGTGTAGGTGCATCCATTGGTGACTTGCTTGTTCCTCCTACTGGATTGATATCTTGGTTCTCAACAACTGAGGGAAATACTTATCTACTTCGCTGCATCACCCTTTACTCCTCAAGGGAAGACCAATGCATGCTTAAGAGGTAGCAGCCCCTACGCAACAGAACGGAGCATAGCCGGCAACTTCGGCCCGGACATCCGGCCCCTCGTCCCGGACATCCGGCGTCCCCTAAAGCCCCGGACATCCGGCATCCCCTGAAGCCCCAGACATCCAGCCTCCCTGGCCCAGACATCTGGCACCTGTGCGGAAAAACACGGTCTAGAGGACCTTGTACCCTCTCTCTCGCCCCTCTTTCCACTAATGCTATATAAAGGACCCCTCCCCCACTTTCTAGGGTTAGGTAATGTTTGCACTTGAGCTTAGCGCCATTACTTTCTTCTCCTAGGGAGTTTGCCCTCCTTTGGGAGTAGATCCAAGTGATGCCAAGGCCCCTCTAGAGGGAAGATACCCCGTGGATTCAAGGCCTCCTCTCCAGAGTGAGGAAGAACTGCTGGTTACTTGTATCTGTCCATTATTTTTGGATCGAATTAACTCATGTGTTTGCTTGTTTTTAGTGGATGTGTGATCGGATTTTGTCCATGAGTGTTTGTTTCCTCTCTTGATTTCTCTGTTTCCCCCTCCAAGTGTGAAAACATCGACGCACACGGGCATGCCCCATATCACCAAGGCACCCCGATTAATATCCTAAGGATGACTCAAGCATCTAAGCTTGGGGATGCCCCGAAAGGCATCCCCTCTTTCGTCTCAATCTATCGGTATGTCACTTGGAGCTACATTTTTATTGATCACATGATATGTGTTTTGCTTGGAGCGTCGTTTGCTCTTGTTTGCTTTTACTTTCAATTTGTGACAATAATCATTTGCTAGACACACCTATTTGAGAGAAACATACCTTCAACGTAATTTGACAGAATACTCTATGTGCTTCACTTATACCTTTTGAGCTTGGCAGTTGCTCTAGTACTTCACTTATATCTTGTTGAGCATGGTGGCGTGTAGATTTTATAGAAATAATATGTTCTCATTCTTCACTTATATTTGTTTGAGAGCTGAATAAATAGTGATGGTAATTTGGATGGGTCATAAGACTAGTCCAAAAATAATAGGTATTCAATGAGTCATAATCAAAACCATCATGTAGCACATATAGAGAAATTTTGTGCTAATGACATTAATGTGGTAATATGAAAAAGGTGTGAGTCCACAATTATTGTTTCATAGCCCAGATTAAGAGGTGTTAACTTGTTATTCATCCAAAAATGAAATAGGCATGGTGATGATGTGTGAGCATTTTTATTCCTCATTGAAATCCTAGTGCTTTTTCGAGTCAGGGGCGCGCGATGGTTAACTCCTACCAACCTCCTCCCTCGGGGCATGCGAGGAGTACTTTGATTTGTGATAAAAACTAATAAAACTTTGCAATAAGTACATGAGTTCTTTAAGACTAATGTGACACCATGGACATAGGCATCCTGACCTTCTCATATTTGCTAGCCTCTTCGGTATAGTGCATAGCCCATTCTCACCTTGAGGATCGGTCAATCTTTCGCAGGTGCATCCAAACCCCGTGACATGATAACCCACACGTTATTGCTCCCCGGCAACGGAGCCAGAAAAAGGTCTTGATAACCCACAAATATAGGGGATCAGTTGTAGCCTCTTTGATAAGTAAGAGTGTCGAACCCAACGAGGAGCTAAAGGTAGAAAAAATATTCCGTCAAGTTCTATCGACCATCGATACATCTTTACGCATGCTTAATGTTCGCTTTACCTAGAACAAGTCTGAAACGAGAAGTACTTTGTAGGTGTAATGGGATAGGTTTGCAAGATAATAAAGAACACATAAATAAAAACTAGGGGTTGTTTAGATAAAGTAACAATTAAGTTAGTTTAACGAGTGTGGAAAAGGTGGTAGGAGTTGTGGAATTGTCCGTAAGCAATTGACTACGTTACTAGACTGATAGCAAGTTTTATGTGGGAGAGGCCACTGCTAGCATGTCATCTCTTACTTGGAATTCTATGCACTTATGATTGGAACTATTAGCAAGCATCCGCAACTACTAACGTTCATTAAGGTAAAACCCAACCATAGCATTAAGATATATTGGTCCCCCTTCAATCCCGTATGCATCAATTTTTATGCTAGGTTGAAGGTGCTATCACCCTTGCCCTCCAGTACATAGTCCTATCAACATACAACTAACCTTATGGTGTGATCCATGCGCGCGCTCATATGATGGGCACCAAAGGATAGCAACATAACCACAAGCAAATTAAACCAATCATAGCAATTCACCAATCATCGATAGGACAACAAAAATCTACTCAGATATGATAGTATGGCAACACATCATTGGACAATAATATGAAGCATAAAGCACCATGTTCAAGTAGAGGGTAAAGCGGGTTGCGGGAGAGTGGACCGATGTAGATAGATCAAGGGAGATGATGGAGATGTTGGTGAAGATGATGGAGTTGTTGGAGTAGATCGGCGTCATGATGATGGCCCCGGCGATGTTCCGGGGCCACTAGGACAGAGGGGAGAGAGCCCCCTCCTTATTATTCGTCCTTGACCTCCCCCAAAGATGGGAGGAGCGATTCCCCTCTGGTCCTTGGCTCCATGGCGGCAGAGGGGCGGGAGCCCCTCCAAGATTGGATCGCTCTCTCTGTTTTCTTCTGTTTCTGCGTTCCTAGATTCTGGCCTTTCACTGTTTCTTAAATTACCGGAGATCCCTAACTCCGATTGGCATGAAATTTTAACACGATTTTTATCCGGATATTAGCTTTCTTGCAGCGAAAGAAGGGCCCCAACTGCCTTAAGGGGTGACCACAGGCCACCCTTGCGAGCCGAGGGGGGTAGTGTGTGCCCCTACGACTTGTGGGCCCCTCGGGCATTGTCTCGTGTTGATGCTTTTTCCCAAAAATCACATATATTCCAAAATATTCTCCGTAAGTTTTTATCGTGTTTGGACTTCGTTTGGTATGGATATTCTGCAAAATAAAAAACATGCAACAAACAGCAACTGGAACTGGGCACTAGATCAATATGTTAGTCCCAAAAATAGTATAAAAATTGCCAAAAGTATATGAAAGTTGTAGAATATTGGCATGAAACAAACAAAAATTATAGATACGACGGAGACGTATCAACATCCCCAAGCTTAATTCCTGCTCGTTGTTGTCGTTTTCTCACGGGGGTGCCCCGGGACGGCAGATGCCATGGGGTGGCTTATCGTGGGTGGAGCAAGGCTACAGTGAAATATCCGGGACGGGTAGGCGAATAGCACGCGATGGTTTACCCAGGTTCGGGGCTCTTCGGAGAGATAATACCCCTACTCCTGCATATCTTTATGTATGTGGTATATCTGGTACATGGTCGCTCCTAGAGCTATATTGGAGGAAATAGAGGTAGATGGGAGCTCACAGTATCGTATATGTGTGTATGAGCTAGTGTGGGTATGATGGCTTGGAGCCTCATCCGGTGAGTGTGTGCCCGTGAGAGCATTAGTTGAGTGGAGGGCTTGGTGCCCTTTTATAGTGTGAGGGTAGCTTACATCCAAAGCTAGGTGAGGTCAGCATGGTGTGACATGGGCATGGTGGGTGGTGGCCCACCCACCAACTACACTATTCCAGATGTCAAGCGAGGTGACGCATGAGGCAGACCATAGTGCGCCACTATTGCTCAACAGTGTTGGCTACGGCAGTCTTGTCCGTGTCGGGTCAGATGTGATGTTGCGGTTGACTCCGGGCAGCCGGCTGGCTGGCGTAGTTGGTAGCCGGCTGGCTGGGGCAACCGATAGTCAGCTAGGCAGCCGGCCGGGCGGAGAGGCCCGCCCAGGGGAGCGAGCACCCCGTTTGACTTGCTGTCTTTGGGGTACCTGGGGGTCATCCCCCGACTGTAGCCTTCGAGCCTCCGGGTGACTCGAAGAGTAGGGCGAAGGGTTTTTGCAGTCGGCGTTGTCATTGCAAAAGTTGTTGATGGTGGTCGATCGCGGGTTGAGGACGGCGCGGCTTGCTTCCAGCGGGGGCGCGCCAGCGCACCCGCTGGGTGTAGCCTCCGGGCGACTCGAAGAGTTCGGCGGGGGGTCTTTGTTGTTGCTGAAGTAGACGGTGGCATCGAGGATGCCGGGCGTGGACGCGGAGTCCGTCGGCTGAAGGGTGCGAGGCACTGCCAAGGGAGAACGTGGAGTCCACCGCCTGGCGGTTTCCAGCGGGGCGCGCCAGCGCCCCCGCTGGGTGTAGCCTCCGAGCCTCCGGATGACTCGAAGAGTCGAGCGAAGGGTCTTTGCTGTTGCTGAAGCAGACGGTGGCGTCGAAGATGTCAGGCATGGACGCGGGGTCTGCCACATGATGGGCGTGGGGGCCCTGCCAAGGGCGGACGCGGGGTCCGCCGGCTATCGAGCGCGAGGCACTGTCGGGCATGGATGCGGGGTTCGTCCATTGATGCGCGTGGAGCCATGCCGAGGGCGAACGTAGGGTCTGCTGGTTGTTGAGCGCGAGGTGCTGCTGGGCGCGGATGCGGGGTCCGTCGGCTGATGGGCGCAGAGCCCTACCGAGGGGGGCGCGGGGTCTGCCGGCTGATGGGCGTGGAGCCTTGCCGAGGGCGGACGTGGGGTCCGCTGGCTGTCGAGCGCGAGGCGCTGCTGGGCACGGACATGGGGTCCGTCGACTGATGGGTGTAGAGCCCTGCCAAGGGCGGATGCTGGGTCTGCTGGTTGATGAGCGTAGAGCCCTGCCGACGGCGGATGCGGGGTCTGCAGGCTGTCGAGCGCGAGGCGCTGCCGGGCGCGGATGCGGGGTCCGTCGGCTGGTGGGCGTGGAGCCCTGTCGAGGGCGAACGCAGGGTCCGCCGGCTGTCGAGCGCAAGGCGCTGCCTGGCACGGACGCAGGGTCCGCTAGCTGATGGGCATGTAGCCCTGCCGGGAGTAGCCTCCGAGCCTCCGGGCGAGGAGGTTCCTTGTGGGAACGATCGTGCAAAATACAAGTTTAGTTGATGCAGATGTGTCAACTATCTGATTTTGGTAGTGCGAGTTTATGCAGAGGGTGCCGACTCGGTTTCGTCTGAGCCCCCTTCAATCTTTTTCATGTGCTCCCTGCTCTTTGTCTTTTGGTCTTGCTAGCCGGACAGCCGAGGCCAGTCTGTGGCTGAGGTGAAGAGTGGGTCGCGGAGTGGAGCATATAGTACTCGAATTCTGGAAGCAGACTCGACCAAGCAAATACTCACAAATGAAATGACCGGGTTACCCAAGCCGTTTTCTCCAGGACATTTTTCGCGTGGCGTGACTTCCAAATTGTGCTCTCGCTATCCAGACAGTCGCGGTGTGATCTGTAGCTGAGACAAAGAGTGGGCCTTTCGTATCGTACACGCTACTAAGCCGTCTCGTGGGAACGAACGCATCAGGCCAAGTGGCCAGCCCCGGGCCAAGACTAGCTGGCGCCAGGGTGAATGGTAAAGCAGCTGAATAAGTGCGGAGATTGCCTCCGAGGGACGCTCGGGGCATCCGCTATTTGTACGTGGCATGAGGATGGGCGACCGGGAGCTCACATTGATTTTCGCGTAGGCGAGGTGGGTGTTGTCGAAGACGGTGACGCAGATTTTTGCTAGCAGGGCGCGCCCGCTGGGTGTAGCCGACCCTCCGTGGGAGGTAGCCTCCGGGGCGGTTGATGGAGGTGCCGGCCGGCCGGGCCCGACCATCCAGCGCCGAAATAGATGGGCGGCCGGCTCATTGTTGAAGTAGGTGGGCAGCCCTACCGGCGAGGCGACGACGCAGGCAAGCGGGGCCCGGCGGGTCCTCTTTTTCCTTTCATTCTTTTTTTGCCGGCTCCACTACTTTTGTTTCTATCTGGCCCCAATGCACTTTTTCTCTTTGTCTCGCATGGGCAGCGAGCAGCCGGCATAGAGGAGCAGCACATCCAATGAGGGAGCCAGCCTGGGTGTGCGGGGCGGCCGATTGGAGCAGCGAGCCGACGTGCGGGCAGTGGAGTCAGCTGAACGCGGTGCAGCGAGCACACGGAGCTAGCCCGGAGCACGGCTGGCCGGCCTTGGCAGCGGGCGGCTGGCAAGGCGGCACGGAGGCCGCGGCGAGCAGCCGGTGTAGGCAGCTGGGGCGAAGCCGGCGCGTAGGTGGGGCAGTGCGGAAGCCAGCCAGGGCGCACAGGGACGAGGTAGCCGGGCCGACGTGGCGAGTTGGCTGAGCAGGTCGGGCCGGCGCCGTGAGGTGACACGGGCGCATGGAGGCGGCATGGAGCAGCCGGCGCTCGGCACGCGGGGCCGGCCGCGGGGCAGCCGGTGCTGGGCGCGTGGAGCCGATCGATGGCAGGATGGAGGGAGCTGTCGCGCAACAGCACGGGCTGGGCGGAGCCGGCCAGCGGCTGGGGCAGCACCGAAGGATGGGGTGGAAGGCCGGGCCATCGCGCGCGGGCGGGGCGAGCATGGCGATGCTCAGGACGACCATGGCTTACAGTCAGAGCACATGCGAGGCGCGACCACAGCCTATGATAGCGGTGAGCCGACGACTGCCGCGGAGGATGCGCGCGGAAGGCAAGGGAGGTGCAGGTCGAGCCCTGATGTGGCCAGCGCAGGAGCCGGCGGGTGTAGGCAGGACCGGCCGGCGGCGGGCTGGTCGTGGGGCGGCGGAGCCGGACGACGCATGACACGTGGCCGGGACGGGGATGTGTGCGCACGGGAGGGGCGGCTGGCGCATGAGTTGGCCCGAAGTAGGGCAACACGGAGCCGCTGCAGGTGCAAATGGGCACCGAGCGGTCAAAGCAGGGTGAAGACTACGGGTATATGGGCTTGGCCGGAGCCGGGCGATGTAGGACGCAAGGGTGCAATGGTGTGACCTGAAGTGTTACCGAGGGCGTAGAGCAGCTGACACGTGCGGGGGCAGGCAGCCGCGGGTGGGACCGATTGATGGCGACCTGAGGAGGAACCGAACACGGATGAGCACAGAGACGAGCCTCTGCGACTAGTGCGAGGCGGGCGCTGCGGGGCGTGGGACCAGTGAGGCGGAGCGTCATGGGCGTGCGGGGTGCCTAGGCACGGGCAGGCGTGAGGCCGGCCATGCTCGTGGTCCAAGCTGGTGAGGAGGTTGTGCCGCGCATCGGCTATTTGGAGGCTCGAGTGCGGCAGCGGCAGGCTATCGGGCCAGGAACAAGGGGGCGCAGCCGAAGCAGCCGCGGAGGCGCGGGACCGAGCTGGCGCTGCCGCACTGCATTGAAGGCTGGGCCGCAGTGAGCAGAGGTGGGCACAGGCGAAGGAATGTGGGAGCGACAACGAGCGGCCGACATGGAGAGCATGGAGAGGGTTCCATTCGGACCGCGGAAGACAAGCTCGAAGATGGCGACGATGGCGAGCGCGTCGGCTGCCAATAGTCGTTGCTTCGCCGCTCAGCAAAGACGAGTCAACGGTGGAGGTGGACAGTGCCGAGGTCGATAGTGAGGACGCAACCGGTAACAGCGCGGGCGCCGGGGGTGTGTTGATGTCGGACCCCCAAGCCCCGCCGGAGAGACAACGGCAATGTCGTGGTGATGATGACAAAGAGGGTCCCGCCCGGACCGCGGTTCCAGTAGCAGCTAGCCCCATGGTGGGCGCCAACTGTCGTCGTTTTCTAACGGGGGTGCCCCAGGACAGCAGATGCCATGGGGTGGCTTATCGTGCTGGAGCAAGGCTACAGTGGAATATCCGGGATAGGTAGACGAATAGCACGTGGTGTTTTACCCAGGTTCAGGGATCTCTAGAGAGATAATACCCCTACTCCGACATATCTGTATATATATGTGGTATATCTGGTACATGGTCGCTCCTGGAGCTGTATTAGAGGAAATAGCAGTAGGTGGGAGCTCGCAGTATTGTATATGTGTGTATGAGCTAGTGTGGTCATGATGGCTTGGAGCCTCATCCCGTGAGTGTGTGCTCGTGAGAGCATCAGTTGAGTGGAGGGCTTGGTGCCCTTTTATAGTGTGAGGGTAGCTTACATCCAAAGCTAGGTGAGGTTGGCATAGTGTGACATGGGCATGGTGGGTGGTGGCCCACCCACCAACTACACTATTCCAGATGTCAAACGAGGTGACGCGTGAGGCAGACCATAGTGCGCGATTATTGCTCAACAGTGCCGGGTATGACCGTCTTGTCCGTGTCGGGTCGGATGTGATGTTGCTGTTGACTTCGGGCAGCCGGCTAGTTGGCGCAACCGGTAGTCGGTTGGCCGGGGCAGCCGACAGTCAACTAGGCACCCAGCCAGGCAGAGCAGCCGGCCCGGGGGAGCGGGCACCCCGTCTGACTCGCCATCTTTGGAGAACCCGGGGGTCATCCCCCCGACACTCGTCCTTGAGTAGGTAAATGATAAAAAATGATTTTTGATGTGGAATGCTACCTAGCATAATCTAGTTCATATAATCTAGTCATTGCATGAATATTAAGACACGAGTGAATCAAAGCAATAGTCTATCATTTGACATAAAGACAATAATACTTCAAGCAAACTAATAAAGCAATGATGTCTTCTCAAAATAACATGGCCAAAGAAAGTTATCCCTACAAAATCATATGGTCTGGCTATGCTCCATCTTCCTCACACAAAGTATAAAATCACGCACTACCCCAGTTTTAGCCAAGCAATTGTTTCATACTTTAGTATTCTCAAACTTTTTCAACTTTCACGCAATACATGAGTGTGAGCCATGGATATAGAACTATAGGTGGAATAGAATATGGTGGAGTTTGTGGACAAGACAATTAGAAGGAGATAGTTTCACATCAACTAGGCAAATTAATGGGCTATGGAGATGCCCATCAATTGATATTGATACAAGTGAGTAGGGATTGCCATGCAATGGATGCACTAGAACTATAAGTGTATGAAAGCTCAAACTGAAAACTAAGTGGCTATGCATCCAACTTGCTTGCTCACGAAGACCTAGGGCAATTTGAGGAAGCCCATCACTGGAATATACAAGCCAAGTTCTATAATGAAAAATTCCCACTAGTATATGAAAGTGACAATATAGGAGACTCTTTGTCATGAAGATCATGGTTCTACTTTCAAGCACAAGTGTGGAAAAAGGAATGGTAGCATTGCCCCTTCTCTCTCTTTTCTATCATTTTTTTGGTGGGCTTAAAATCTGGAGTCTCATCCCAACATGTGAGGGAATCAGAGCTTCCATCGTCCTTTCCGCACATGGGACAATGCTTTAATAATGATGATCATCACACTTTTAATTACTTACAACTCAAGAATTACAACTCGATACTAGAAAAAATATGGCTCTATATGAATGCCTCTGGTGGTGTACCGAGATGTACAGTGATCTAGCATAGCAATGATGATACGGGGCAAGCCTGTGTGTGTCGATCTTTCACGAATTGGAGGGGGATTCCACAAACAACACTAAGAACACGGGGAAGAACGAGGAGAAATCACAAGAGGAAACACTCAAGAACAAGTCCAATCACACATCCACTAGACTCACCACACACGAGATCCACAAAGGTACATGAACAACAAAGGGAAATAGTATACATGGTAGAGTTCATCCCAAATCCCATGGGGAGATGGGGCCTTGATATCTCGGAGGATCTTCCCTCGTGAGGGGTCAGGACATCCACTAGGGGATCTTCTCTCATAGAGGCATCTACTCCATGGGAGAGGTAGTGGTAGGAGCAAAGTGTTGGGGAATGTTGCATGGGAAACAAAATTTTCCTACGCGCACGCCAATTCTATCCATGGTGATGAGCATCTACGACAGGGAGAGTGAATCTACATACCCTTGTAGATCTCTAGCGGAAGTGTTAAGAAACGCGGTTGATGTAGTCGAACGTCTTTGCGATCCAAATCGCAAGCCGTCCCGCGATCCAATCACGATCTAGCGCCAAACGGACGGCACCTCCACGTTCAACTCACGTATAGCTTGATGACGTGCTCGCCTTCTTGATCCAGCAAGAGGGGCGAAGTAGTAGATGAGTTCCGGAAGCATGACGACATGGTGACGGTGTTGGTGGAGAACAATCTTCGTAGGGCTTCGCCAAGCACAACGGAAACTATGATGGAGGATAAACTAGAGGGATGGGGTTGCCGGCACACGGCTTGGGGATTCTTGATGTGTTCCAGGTGCTACCCCCGCCCCTTTATTTATATGTTGAGCCCTAGGGTCGAAACTTGGAGAAAATCCTCTTCAAGGTCGGTTTGCCCACAAGGCAAGAGTCCTCCCCGGACTCCAGGACCAGACGCCAAGGTCCTCCACGTCTGGCCCCAGACGCCAGCGTCCCTGGCGTCTAGCCCCTGGCCTTCGCAAAACACCTTTTGCACCTTCCTAAAGCCTCATGGACTTTACCCCTTGGTCCAAATAAAGTGTTCTTGTACCCCGAACATTTCGAGAAACATCCAAAACTATTCCGGTGAATTCCAGAACCCTTTCGGAGACCAAAAACGATTATCCCATATATAAATCTTTACCTCCGGACTATTCCAGAGCTCCTCATCATGTCTGGGATCTCATCCGGGACTTCGAACAACTTTAGGTCACCAACAAAATAACTCAACTATACTTATATCGTCACGAAACCTTAAGTGTGTAGACCCTGCGAGTTCGAGAACTATGCAGACATGACCGAGACACCTCTACGTTCAATAACCAATAGAGGGACATGGATGCCCATATTGGTGCCTACATATTCTATGAAGATCTTTATCAGTTGAACCTCTACGTCAAGGATTCAGTTAATCCCGTATAATGTTCCCTTTGTTCTTCGGTATGTTACTTACCTGAGATTTGATTGTCGGTATCTCTATACCTAGTTCAATCTCGTTACCGGCAAGTCTCTTTACTCGTTCTGTAATACAAGATCTTGTGGCTAACACATTAGTCACTTTGCTGGCAAGGCTTGTTGTGATGTTGTATTACCAAGATGGGCCCCGAGATACCTCTCCGTCACACAAAGTAACAAATCCCAATCTTTATCCATGCCAACCCAACGGACACCCTTGGAGATACATATAGAGCACCTTTATATTCACCCAGTTACGTTGCGACATTTGATACACACAAGGTACTCCTCCGGTGTTAGTGAATTGCATGATCTCATGGTCATAGGAATATATACTTGACATGCAGAAAACTGTAGCAATAAACTGACATGATCATATGCTACGTTTATAGTTTGGGTCTTGTCCATCACATCATTCTCCCAATGATGTGATCCCGTCATCAAATGACATCTCATGTCAATGGCCAGGAAACCTTGACCATCTTTGATCAACGAGCTAGTCTACTAGAGGCATACTAGGAACAAAGTGTTGTCTATGTATCCACACATGCAATGTGCTTCCAGTCAATACAATCATAGCATGGATAATAAATAATTATCATGAACAAGGAAATATAATAATAACCATTTTATTATTGCCTCCAGGGCATATTTCCAACTATCTCCCACTTGCACTAGAGTCAATAATCTAGCTCACATCACTGTGTGATTTACATTGTAATGAATCGAACACCCATACAACTCCGATGTTGATCATGTTTAGCCCTTGGAAGAGGTTTAGTCAACGGGTCTACCACATTCAGATCCGTGTGCACTTTGCAAATATTTATATCCTCCTCCTTCATATACTCGCGGAAGGAATTGAAGCGCGCTTTATGTGTCTGGTCCTCTTGTGAAACCTTGGTTCCTTGGCCAAGGCAATGGCACCAGTGTTATCACAGAACAGATCTACTGGATTCAGTGCACTAGGCACTACTCCAAGATCTGTCATGAACTCCTTCATCCAGACACCTTCTTTTGCTGCCTCCGAGGTTGCGATGTACTCCGCTTCGCATGTAGAATCGGCTACCATGCTCTTCTTGGAACTGCACCAGCTTACCGCTCCCCCATTGAGAATAAATATGTATCCGGTTTGTGACTTAGAGTCATCCGGATCAGTGGCAAAGCTTGCATCGACGTAACCCTTTATGACGAGCTCTTGATCACCTCCATAAACGAGAAACATTTTCTTAGTCCTTTTTAGGTACTTAAGGATATTCTTGACCGTCGTCTAGTGCTCCATTCTTGGATCACTTTGAAACCTTCCGGCCATACTTATGGCAAGGCTAACATTGGGTCTTATGCGCAGCATTGCATACATAATAGAGCATATGGCTGAAGCATAGGTGATGACACTCATCTTCTCTCAATCTTCTACAGTCACTGGGCATTGAGTCTTACTGAACTTCACACCTTGTAACACAGGCAAGAACCCCTTATTGGACTGGCCCATTTTGAACTTCTTCAAAACTTTATCAAGGTATGTGCTTTGTGAAAGTCCTATTAAGCGTCTCGATCTATCTCTATAGATCTTAATGCCTAATATGAAACCAGCTTCTCCTAGGTCCTTCATCGGAAAACTCTTGTTCAAATATTTCTTCATGCTTTCCAACAATTCTAAAAAATTTCCAGTCAGCAATATGTCATCCACATATAATATTAGAAATGTTATAGATGTCCCACTCACTTTCTTGTAAATACAAGCTTCTCCATAAACTTTTATAAGCCCGAACGCTTTGATCATCTCATCAAAGCGCAGATTCCAACTCCAAGATGCTTGCACCAGTCCATAAATGGATCACTGGAGTTTGCAAACTTTGTCAGCATTCTCTGGATCGACAAAACCTTCTGGTTGTATCACATACAACTCTTCCTTAAGGAAACCGTTAAGGAACACTGTTTTGACAACCATCTGCCAAATTTCATAGTCGAAATATGCATCTTTTGCTAACATGATTCTGACGGACTTAAGCATCGCTACAGGTGAGAAGGTCTCATCGTAGTCAACTCCTTGAACTTGACAAAGACCCTTTGCCACAAGTCGAGCTTTATAGACGGTGACATTACCGCAGGCGTCCGTCTTCCTCTTGAAGATCCATTTGTTCTGAATGGCCTTTCGCCCTTCAGGTAATACTTCCAAAGTCCATACTTTGTTTTCATACATGGATCCCATCTCGGATTTCATGGCCTCTAACCATTTCTCGAAATCCGGGCCCATCATCTCTTCTCCATAGCTTGTAGGTTCATCGTTGTCTAATAACATGACCTCTAAGACAGGGTTGTCGTACCACTCACGAGCAGTACGCGCCCTTATCGACCTACGAGGTTCAATAGTAACTTGATCCGAAGTTTCATGATCATCATCATTAACTTCCTCTTCAACTGTCGTAGGCTCCACAGAAACATCTTTCTATGCTGCGCTACTATCTGGCTGAATCAAAGGTTCAACAACCTCATCAAGTTCTATCTTCCTCCCACTCAATTCTTTCGAGAGAAACTCTTTCTCAAGAAATGTCCCGTTCTTGGCGACAAACACTATGCTTTCAGATCTAAGATAGAAGGTATACCCAACTTTGGGTTCCAGATTTTTAGGCTTAAGCTTTTTGACATAAGCATCACATCCCCAAACTTTAAGAAATGACAACTTTGGCTTCTTGCCAAACCACAGTTCATATGGCGTCATCTCAACGGATTTCGATGGTGCCCTAAAGTGAATGCAGTTGTCTCTAATGCATAATCCCAAAACAATAGTGGCAAATCAGCAAGAGACATCATAGAACATACCATAGCTAATAAGGTTCGATTATGACATTCAAACACCATTATGTTGTGGTGTTCCAGGCGGTGTCAATTGTGAAACAATTCCACGCTGTCTTAAGTGACTACCAAACTCATAACTCAGATATTCACCTTCGCGATCAGATCGCAGGAATTTAATCTTCTTATTATGATGATTCTCAACTTCACTCTGAAATTGCTTGAACTTTTCAAACGTTTCAGACTTGCGTTTCATTAAGTAAATATACCCATATCTACTTAAGTTATCAGTGAAGGTAAGAAAATAATGATATCCACTACGCACCACAATGCTCATCGGAACGCACACATCAGTATGTATGATTTCCAACAAGTCACTTGCTCGTTCCATTGTTCCAGAGAACAGCGTTTTAGTCATCTTGCCCATGAGGCATGGTTCACATGTCTTAAGTGATTCAAAATCAAGTGACTCCAAAAGTCCATCTGCATGGAGCTTCTTCATGTGTTTTACACCAATATGACCTAAATGGCAGTGCCACAAGAAAGTGGTATTATCACTATCAACTCTACATCTTTTGGCATAAATGTTACGAACATGTGTATCATCACTATCAAGATTCAATATGAATAAACCCCTCACATTGGGTGCATGACCATAAAAGATATTACTCATATAAATACAACAACCACTATTCTTTGATTTAAATGAGTAATCGTCTCGCAATAAACAAGATCCAGAAATAATGTTCATGCTTAACGCAGGCACTAAAAAACAATTATCCAGGTTCATCACTAATCCGGATGGTAATCGAAGAGCGAGCGTACCGACGGCGATCACATCAACTGTCACGCCCAAGATGCGCGCCTATCCATTTAAGGCACGAGGGCCTCGCAAGCGATAGATGCGCATCTTGCCGTTAGCAAGAATAGTATCATCACAACATACAATACTAAATGAGAAGAGTATACAAGTTGGCTTACACTCGCCACATGCTAACTTACAAAGTCACTCAATTCATAACATCAAGTTGAACACAGGGTCCGACTACGAATGAAATCAAACGATAAAAGAAGTTGCACATGATACTATCAAGCTATCCCAAAGATCACGACCAGGTCCTCTACTCATCCGGATATGTCACATACATCCTGCCTCTCTCCTCATCATACTCCCACTAGAGCTGGGTAAGATCATCCTGCACGAACTCATCTGAACCTGCACCAGGATTGTTGTAGTAAACTGTGAGCCACAAAGGACTCAGCTATCATGTGCCCGGGTACCGAGACTATTCAAGCTTAAAGGTTGGGATGGGATAAGTGTTGAGGTTGCGCCAGCACTAACCATATATGGTGGCTAGCTTACGCAAAATGAAATAAATATGAGTGGCCTACGAAGAATGATCGAATCTAGTATGATCTCTATGAGATCCTGGACACTTACTTACGTCAAACATAACCCCACCGTGTTCTCTCTCGGACCATGTTCACGAGCAGAGAAGATCACGGTTACTCACACAGCAGGTGCATTTTAATTAGAGTTTACTTCAAGTTTTCTATAACCGGGTGTTAAACAAATATCCAAGTTGCCACATAACCGCGGGCACGGCTTTCCGAAAGATTTAACCCTGCAAGGGTGCTCCAACTAGTCCATTACAAAATTAACCACACTCCGTGGGAATGCCTCGACCGCGGATCTCGCGATCATCATAGGTAATTCCAAAGGAATTCCAACACCTCGAGTAAACGCGAAGAAAGTCAGACTCCACACGCAAGACACTCGATAAAGGTAAAACAAATCCAGCAAGACCACCCGACATGTCGACAAACCCGATAAGAGCTGTGTATCTCGTTCTCAGGAAACAACGGATAAGCTAGTGTACGGTGGCCTGATAGAAATCTCCCAAGTTTCCCTGGGTTGGCCCCGCACAGTGCTCTAGTTTGGGCCAACACTCATGAGGATCACTAGCCTGGGGGTTGATTAAGTTATCCACGGGTTAGCAAGACCCTATGCAATTTATTAGTTGTTAAGCAAATGTAGTACCAATGTTGGGTCTTGCCAGACAAGTTTTAATCTCCATCGAATAAACAAGGGGGTCCCCATAACAACCCCGAGCATGTTAGGAGCGCAAAGTATGGAAAACATAACACCGGTAACAAGGAACTAAGGGCGGTAATAGCGGAACAAATCACTTAGCAAAAGGCCAAGCCTTCCACCAATACCACGATATATATGTGCATTAATTTAAATAACAGAATATTGTGATGTCTAAATCCATGTTATCACATGGAACAACCTGCACCTACAACTAAAATGCTATAAGAGGGGCTGAGCAGCGGTAACTTAGCCAGACAACGGTTTGCTAGGATGTGGAGGTTAGAGGCTGTCATGGCAACATGGGGGCTGATTGTCAAGTGGTGGTAGCACAATTTTAACGATAAGAGCGAGAAACTAGCAAGCAAAAATAGTATCGGGATCCGGATACGATCATCTTGCCTGTTGGTTCTTCGGTGAAACAAGTAGCGGGATCCTCGTAGTGGTACTCTCCTGGGTCCTCGTACTAAGTATCAACACTCGCATCTACCCAAGAGAAACGGCAACAATAAACATCCAACCAAGGTGCAATACACAATCAAGATGATGCATGACCACTTAGGAAGATTATAACATGGCAATCCAAAACTATTCACGTTTCATATGCAAAGTTGTTTATTAATGAATCTGGACAGAACCTCGTGTAAAGTTATTTGGACATGCATAAACATGGAAAATATGGATGCATCATGCAAAATCGATGGAAATGCATATAAGGATCGCAAGAAACGGAGCTACGGTTCTCGAGATACGCTCACGACAATGTACGGAGACAAAACACAAGACCAAAATAAAACAACACCCAATCTGCCACAAAACAGCAACATAGCAATTTGAAAAGCCCACAACTTGAGCTACAGGCAGCCTACAGCCACAACCAACATGTTGACAGAATCTAATCAACACCCACATCAAATCATCCAATTACACCACCAGCAAAGGAGCCACACATCAATAAGCAAGAAGCAATCAAGTTGGCATGATGAAACAGTTTTCTGGGACTTAGTGAAAATTCCAGTTTTCTGGAATCTGTGATTATAAAGTAGAAAGTTGACAGCACTGGTTAAATATGCTAGGAAGCTCCTATTGGCATGAAAATTAACAAGATTGTAGAAGGCATTATATACTAAAAATAACTAACACTGAGCATGGTCAACTATACAACAAATTACAATATACCATCCTCTCAACATGGCAAAACAATAATAGCAGAATCTCCAGACTTAACCCATTTTCAAGCAGGTTGGCAGAAACAGAAAGTAGCTTACTAAACAGCATGGTTCTCACTTATCTAGGGACATAACATAAATAAAACAATACTGGGACATTCCCAAAAACTTTAAATAACAAACTCATGTTGGCAAGAACTTAATTGCATGCATAGATTAATTCATATTAAAAAGACAAAAGGGCATCACAGCATAAAAATGCAGTTTTGTGAAGTTGCCCCAAAGTCAAATCTGACTTCACAGGTGCATACATGGATTGATTCTACCCCAAAATCATTACTCATACCCATATGCTTGCATGGAACAAGAGGGAGAAACCCTAGGTCGAAATTTGACCCTACAAGTCATAAGTGACTTATGACACATAAGTGCTATGATGGAAAAGCCCCAAAATGGCATGTATCCTATTGCTACTTGTTGAAAATGGTTAATTAGCATATTAGGGACATGATAACATGGCATCTATCAATAGAAAGGGTAAGGCTAGCTAGAAGAGTAACTATGCTCATATGCACAAAAGAGGGAAACCTACACATGGAGCTACTCGTACAAATACACATCACTCCAAAGTGAGTGAATGTGGAGCACACACACACACCACTAGCATACCACCCAATCATGAGTGCATATAGGCACACGTGCATTTCATACATGTATGCCCATACACACACACCTACACACTACACTCACTCACAAGAGCACACACATGTTTGGGTGTGCAAAGAGCACACACACACATGTGTCATGCATGGTGCACCACACACCTACATGCACACACACACACAAGGCATTACCCACAAACATATGCATGTATGTATGCATAGCATACACACACACCCACACTCACTAACACACACACAAACATACATACACCTCTCATGTAGGTGTATGCATCACCATGACACACACACACAAACATGCTCACACACTTAAACATAAAGAGCAAGCACTAAACACACACATACCCCTCACATGTATGCATACATATGCATATGTACCATTTGGTACATACACACACATACATGGCAAGGAGGTCCACACACAAGCATACATGCTGGAATGCACACACATACATGTATAAATCAAGAAAAAGAAAAATAAAATAAAATAAAATAAAACAACAAAAGGAAAAAAAGGGGGAAGTTCAGGGGGTCAAACCCCTGACCTCGAGGTCGAGCTCACGCACACCCACCACTGCGCTACGGCGCCGGAACTTAATAGGAAGGGGGGATCTACAGCTCTAACACACACGGGCACAAACCACTAACAAAATTGAACCTAAACACGCATGGATGCAAAGCAACAGCGGCAGTGACAACGGCGGAGCGACGGCGATCCCTGGCGATGCAGGGGGTCTTCGGCAACGGGGAGCGGCAGAATCGAAAGAGGGACCTACGGGGGCTCCATCCCGCACCTCGCCTCGCGACGAGGGGGGCCGGAGGCGAGCCCAAGCACGGAGCTTTCGAGCGGCGGCGACGGCACAATGGCGACGAATCCTACGAAATATGGCGAGGAGAAGGGGCGGCGAGGACGGGCTGCTCACCGAGGGTCTCGCGGAGGCACGGGGACGCAAGCGACGGCGACGAAGGGGAAGAAGAGGCGGAGACGACACGCACAGAGAGGAAGAAGGACTGGCGACATTCCAGCAACGAGGAGGAAGAAGAAGAAGGCCTCCCGAGGCCTCCTAGGGCCGGGAACGCGACGCGGATGGCAGCGGCGAGCCCCACGCCATCACCAGCGGGGACGAGGCCGTCGGAGGCGACGACGACGACGAGCACCGCTCCTCTGAACTTCTCTAAAGCCTAACTGCGCCTCGACAGAGAAGGAGAGGAGCTGCGGCGGTGGAGGGAGGAAGAAGAAACCCTAGCGGAGCGACACGGACACCGAGGGGAGGCTATATAGCCCAGGCTGATGGTGACGGCGACGGAAAGCGACGGCGACGACGCGCTCTCTCTGAAACTCACTGGCGGAGGTGGGAAACGGGGCAGGTGGCCGTTGTGTCCAGCTGGGCTGGGCCGCGGCCCACTGACCCTCTCTCACGCACACTCACAACCAGAGAAATAAAAAAAGGGGGTATTCCATTTAATAAAACCAGCCCCAACAAAATAAACCCCTGAGCAAATTAAAAGGGTTTTGAACAAAACAAAAATACTTTTGAGAAGGAAATAATGTGCACCTATTAATAAAAATATTAAGTTGATTTATAACACAAGTATTTTATTTAATATTTAAAATGACAGCTCTTGTTAATTTAAAACACAAAACCACGACAACCCAAACATTTAATACAACACACTCACATCTCATAAAACACTTGGGGCCATCTCATGAACATTTTTAAACAATTTTTAAAACAACTTAAAATCTGATGATAAAAACAATAGGAGAAAAGGGGTTTTGGAGGAGATGTTGCAAAGGGCAAAGAGAGGGGAAGAAAGGAGATGCACACAGTTGGATCCCACCACTCACAACCTCTCACACCTCACACACACCAACACCACCACACAACATAGCAAACACAAGGAAAACCTACATGGCACAAGGATGAAATGAGAATGGTGCATGATGATGCATGAATGCAAAGACATAGAATGACAAGGTGAAACATCTCATAAGCTCAAGACACAACATCATACAATGGAGTTACATGCCAAATAAGGTAGGGACATCACTTGGGATGTCACAACTCTCCCACACTACAAGAGGATATCGACCCAAGATCTAGGAACGAAAGAAGTCCGGAAATTCGGAACGGAGAAGGTCCTCGCGTTCCCAAGTAGCTTCTTTGTCGGAATGATGAGACCACTTCACCTTGAGGAACTTGATAGACTTGTTGCGAGTCTTACGCTCAGTTTCTTCAAGAATAGCAACTGGGTGCTCACGATAAGAAAGATCTTCTTGAAGATCGATGTCTTGGAGGTCAATGGTCTGCTCAGGAGTCTTGAAACATTTTTGGAGCTGAGAAACATGGAAAACATCGTGCACATCTGCGAAATTTGGAGGAAGCTCTAGTTGATATGCAAGACCACCTCTCTTGCCAACAACTTTGAAAGGACCAACGAAATGAGGAGCTAGCTTCCCTTTTATTCCAAACCGCTGAGTGCCCTTCATGGGAGAGACTCTGAGATAGACTAGATCACCCACTTGGAAAGAAACATCCCAATGTTTCTTATCGTAATAACTCTTCTGTCGGGACTGAGCTGCTTTGAGGTTCTCACGAATGACATGGCACATCTCTTCTGCTTTAGTGATCATGTCATTGCTAAATATCTGACGCTCACCGGTTTCAGACCAGTTAAGCGGGGTACGACACTTTCTGCCGTAGAGAATCTCGAAAGGGGCCTTGCCTGAGCTAGCTTGAAAGCTATTGTTGTGTGAGAATTCAGCATAAGGAAGGAAGTATTCCCACTTCATGCTGAACGAAATCACACAGGCTATGAGCATATCTTCAAGGACCTGATTGACTCTCTCAACTTGACCACTTGTCTGAGGATGGAACGTCGTGCGGAAACGGATCTTGTACCCATAGCAGTCTGGAATGACTCCCAAAACTTGGAAGTGAAGAGACTTCCACGGTCAGAAGAGATGAGCTGAGGAATACCATGCAAAGACACTATCCTTGACGTATACAACTCCGCAAGTTGAGCTGCCGAAATAGATTCTTTGACTGGTAGGAAATGAGCAACTTTTGACAGCTTGTCGATAACCACAAAGATGGCATCGTTGCCTCTCTTGGACTTGGGGAACCCAGTTACGAAATCCATCTCCACATGATCGAATTTCCACTCTGGGATAGGCAAAGGCTGAAGAAGACCTGCTGGATGTTGATGTTCCACCTTCACTCTGCGACAAACATCACACTCGTTCACGAACTAAGCAAATTCACGTTTCATGCGAGTCCACCAGAAGGTTTGCTTGAGATCCTGATACATCTTTGAACTGCCTGGATGAATGGATAGCAGAGAATTATGTGCTTCGTCCATGATAACCTTTCTGAGATCGCCTTTTGGAACCACAAGACGGTCCTCGAAGAACAAGGTATCTTTGTCATCAATACGAAAGCACTTATACTTCGGAATGCTCTTGGCCACACCTTTCTTCACTTTCTTCACCATAGCGTCAAGAAGTTGCGCTTGGCGAACCTGATCTTCCAGAGTCAGAGAGACTTGGAGATTGGCAAGAAATCCTTGCGGAATCATCTGAAGGTTGAGCTTGCGGAAGGCTTCACAAAGCTCGGGCTGAAGAGGCTTCAGGATAAGACTATTGCAGTACGCCTTACGGCTGAGCGCGTCTGCAATGACATATGCTTTCCCCGAAGTATACTCAATGCTTGGGTTGAAGTCTTCAAGCATTTCCACCCAACGAGACTGCCGAAGATTGAGATTGGGTTGACTGAAAATGTACTTCAAGCTCTTGTGATCGGTGTACACCTCAACTGGTCTACCCAACAACAAATGCCTCCAAGTCATTAGAGCATGCACAACTGCCGCCAACTCAAGATCATGAGTGGGGTAGTTCTTCTCGGCAGGCTTCAACTGACGCGAGGTATAAGCAACAATCTTATTGTCTTGCATGAGAACACCACCAAGACCTTGGAGAGAAGCATCACATAAAACTTGGAAAGGCTTGGACTGCTCAGGAGGAATAAGAACTAGAGCTGAAGTCAGTCTCTGCTTGAGTGTATTGAACGCCACATCACACTCAGGAGACCAAACATACTTGACGCTCTTCTGGAGGAGATTGGACAGAGGCTTAGCAATTTGAGAGAAGTTCTCCACGAATCTTCTGCAATAACTAGCAAGCCCGAGGAAGCTCCAAAGTTGCTTCACATTCTGAGGAGGCTCCCATTTCAAGATTGCCTCAACTTTCTCAGGGTGCACTTTAATTCCCTCGGCAAAGATGACATGCCCGAGGTACACCACTTCATTGAGCCAAAACTCACACTTGGAAAACTTGGCATAGAACCGATGTTCCCTTAACTTGTCAAGCACAAGGCGTAGATGCTCTGCATGATCTTCTTCTGTCTCCGAGAACACAAGGATATCATCCAAATAGACCAAGACGAACTCATTCTTGAAAGGAGAGAAAATGAAATTCATCATTCTAGAGAAGGTTGGAGGAGCATTAGCAAGACCAAATGACATGACAGTGTACTCATAAGAGCCAAAACTTGTCCTGAAAGCGGTCTTGGGAATGTCTTCTTAGCGAATGTGAATCTGATGATAACCCATGCAAAGATCAAGCTTCGAGAAAACCTTGGCACCTTTCAGTTGCTCAAACAACTCATTGATGTTAGGAAGTGGGTACTTGTTTCTGATTGTCTTCTTGTTCAATGGCCAGTAATCAACACAAAGACGATCCGTGCCATCTTTCTTCGTGACAAACAAAACACCACAACCCCACGAAGAAGAACCTAGTCTGATCAGACCTAGACGTTCTTGCTCATCTAGCTGTTTCTTCAACTCTTTCAGCTCTTCGGGGCCAAGTTTATACGGGCGCTTGCAGACCGGTTCAGTTCCGGGCTCGAGATCAATCATGAACTCAATTGGCCGGTGCGGAGGCATTCCTGGCAATTCTTTTGGAAAGACATCTTCATACTCACAAACCACCGGAATTTGAGAAATCGCCAAGATTTCACCCTTCTCATTAAGAGCAAAGAGACGGATTGTGTCATCGCGAGCCGCAAAAATAATCACATCTTCTAAAGGATGAGTCAACTTGACCTCTTTTGCTTCGCAATCAATATGAGCCTTATTAGTAGCCAGAAAGTCCATACCCAAAATGAGATCAATATCGGAATTCCCGAGAACATAAGGAGAAGCCAAGAAAGAATGATTGCCCATCTTGATAGAAACATCCGGAACAATGGAGGTGGTTTTCATGGCCACACCCGGAGAAACAACACCCAAAGGTCTACTCAACATCTCTAAATAGAAATCATTCTTCATAGAAAAAGGTCTAGACATGAATGAATGCGATGCACCAGAATCAAATAACACTTTTGCAGGAATAGAATTAACTGAGAGATTACCCATGATCACTTGAGAAGAATCCTCTGCCTCTGCTACATTCACCATATTCACTCTTGCGGTCTTGGGATTATGCTTCACCATAGCATTGCCTGGAGGCTTGACAGGAGGGGGAGGCGGAAGACGCCGCTGGTTGCACTTGTTTGCATAGTGGCCCTTATGACCACACTTGTGACAAGTCACCTCAGAAAGCGGATGAACATTGCCTGGTGGAGGAACAAGAACAGCCTTGGACGCCTGGTTCTTCTGCTGGAAACCTGGGTTGGGTGGGTGGGAAGAACCACGACCACGGAACTGCTTCTGCTGCTGAGGAGGACGAAACGGAAGAGGATTTGGCGCCTAATACTTCTGCTGCTTGGGGACCATCTGAGAGCCGGAAGAAGAAGAATATGAATCCCTTGAATGCTTCTTAGAGTTCTCCAACTTGAGCTGAGCTGCTTCAATCTTCAAAGCCATGTTATAGAACTGATCAAACTCACGAGGCTCCTGAAGAACTAAGCCTGGCAGAAGCTCATCCTTGAGACCACCTCTGAACTGATAGATCATAGCTTTGTCATCAGGAACATCTTGCTTGGCATAATGAGCTAGATTCTGGAACTCGATGTTGTACTGGTAGACAGACTTGCTTCCCTGCTTCAGGTGCCTGAACTTCTCATGCATCTCCTCGACAAAGCTTGTCGGAATGTAATGAGCCCTGAAGTCACGACGGAAATCGTCCCAAGTAACAACACGATCGCCCCTAGAATCCTTGTACTGATGGCACCAGTCAACTGCTTGACCCTTTAGCTGGAACGATGCAAACCTGACAAAGTCCTCTGGCCTAACATTGTTTCACTCAAAATGTTACTCATATCACGAAGCCAATCATCAACATCTAGAGGCTGCTCACAATAGGTGAAAGTCTTGGGCTGGTTGGCAAGGAACTGATTGAGAGCTGCAAACTGCGGTTGATTCTGAAAATTGCCTTGAAAACCTTACTGACCCTGCTCCCTTTCTTGCAACAGTCTGAGCAACATCTGAGTGTTTGCATTGGTCGCGGCCATCACAGCTTGCCAAGCTTCCGGAGGAGGAGGAGGAGGAGGCGGTGGCGGGGGTGGCAGTGGAACATCAGTTTGCTCCTCACCACGACCCGGATTGTTGCGAGTTGGTGGAGCCATCTTGACGATGGACAGAACGCATCAGCACCTCATTGATAAGATGAAACATAAGCTGAATCAAATGCTTGAAAGAAATTGAATAAATAACAACATAGCCTTCCTACTGAAAAATTAGTAAGAATGCTTCTTCAGATCATGATAACATCATCAGACATAATAAGCCACTTTCAATAACACAAAAGTATTGAGCTAAGCACTCGGAACAAATGTACATGCCCATATACATCTGAAGAGGATGATCCTAGATGACTACAAATTCCCACCTATGAATTTTCGAAAACTTTCTTGTTTATGCGATTCGGGTTGCGGAATCAGGAACCTGCCCTAGGCAATCAGCTGCAACTGCATCCGCAACCTTCCACACCATAATTCAAGAAACTCCGCAAACTCGTCTAATCTCGAATCCTCGAACTCACAACGATACTAAACCATGGTGGTACCCCGGACGCCTCCCCAGTACTGGGTGGCTCCGACCTTATCTCACCACGATAAGTATTGAAGTGATTCCGAACATTCTCCGTCCTGAGATATCAAGGAAGCTGAATGATAACGATGTGCCAACATTCCCTGGAGCTCGACTCCCCGGAAGAAATCAAGTCAGACAGGAGGCACCAAGAAAGAACCCTGTCACATCGGCATCATATAGATTCCAAAATACCCACGTGATCCTAAAAAAATTTGAACGAGAAGAGGAGTAGAATCAAAATTCCTAAGTCAGAAACCTCACCAGAGCATAGAAGAGGAGTAAAAAGAATCCTACTCTCTGATATAACTAGACTCAAAATAGTTTTTACTAGACACGACTCGGCCAAGTTCGAACAAGCAAAGGCTCCTATGGTCGTATGGCTCTGAATACCAACTTGTCACGCCCAAGATGTGCGCCTATCCATTTAAGGCACGAGGGCCTCGCAAGGGATAGATGCGCATCTTGCCATTAGCAAGAATAGTATCATCACAACATACAATACTAAATGAGAAGAGTATACAAGTTGGCTTACACACGCCACATGCTAACTTACAAAGTCACTCAATTCATAACATCAAGTTGAACACAGGGTCCGACTACGAATGAAATCAAACGATAAAAGAAGTTGCACATGATACTATCAAGCTATCCCAAAGATCATGACCAGGTCCTCTACTCATCCAGATATGTCACATACATCCTGCCTCTCTCCTCATCATACTCCCACTGGAGCTGGGTAAGATCATCTTGCATGAACTCATCTGAACCTGCACCTGGATTATTGTAGTAAACTATGAGCCACAGAGGACTCAGCTATCATGTGCCCGGGTACCGAGACTATTCAAGCTTAAAGGTTGGGATGGGATAAGTGTTGAGCTTGCAGCAGCACTAAGCATACATGGTGGCTAGCTTACGCAACATGAAATAAATATGAGTGGCCTACAAAGAACGATCGAATCTAGTATGATCTCTATGAGATCCTGGACACTTACTTACGTCAAACATAACCCCACCGTGTTCTCTCTCGGACCATGTTCACGAGCAGAGACGATCACGGTTACTCACACAGTTGGTGTATTTTAATTAGAGTTTACTTCAAGTTTGCTATAACCGGGTGTTAAAAAAATATCTAAGTTGCCACATAACCGCGGGCACGGCTTTTCGAAAGATTTAACCCTGCAGGGGTGCTCCAACTAGTCCATTACAAAATTCACCACACTCCATGGGAATGCCTCGACCGCGGATCTCGCGATCATCATAGGTAATTCCAAAGGAATTCCAACACCTCGAGTAAACGCGTAGAAAGTCAGACTCCACACGCAAGACACTCGATAAAGGTAAAACAAATCCAGCAAGACCACCCGACATGTCGACGAACCCGATAAGAGTTGTGTATCTCGTTCTCAGGAAACGATGGATAAGCTAGTGTACGGTGGCCTGATAGAAATCTCCCAAGTTTCCCTGGGTTGGCCCCTCACAGTGCTCTAGTTTGGGCCAACACTCATGAGGATCACTAGCCTGGGGGTTGATTAAGTTATCCACGGGTTAGCAAGACCCTATGCAATTTATTAGTTGTTAAGAAAATGTAGTACCAATGTTGGGTCTTGCCAGACAAGTTTTAATCTCCATCGAATAAACAAGGGGGTCCCCATAACAACCCCGAGCATGTTAGGAGCGCAAAGTATGGAAAACATAACACCGGTAACAAGGAACTAAGGGCGGTAATAGCGGAACAAATCACTTAGAAAAAGGCCAAGCCTTCCACCAATACCACGATATATATGTGCATTAATTAAAATAACAGAATATTGTGATATCTAAATCCATGTTATCACATGGAACAACCTGCACCTGCAACTAAAATGCTATGAGGGGCTGAGCAGCGGTAACTTAGCTAGACAACGGTTTGCTAGGACGTGGAGGTTAGAGGCTGTCATGGCAACATGGAGGCTGATTTTCAAGTGGTGGTAGCACAATTGTAACGATAAGAGCAAGAAACTAGCAAGCAAAAATAGTATCGGGATCCGGGTACGATCATCTTGCCTGTTGGTCCTTTAGTGAAACAAGTAGTGGGATCCTCGTAGTGGTACTCTCCTGGGTCCTCGTACTCAGTATCAACACTCGTGTCTACCCAAGAGAAACAGAAACAATAAACATCCAACCAAGGTGCAACGCACAATCAAGATGGTGCATGACCACTTAGGAAGATTATAACATGGCAATCCAAAACTATTCATGTTTGATATGCAAAGTTGTTTATTAATGAATCTGGACAGAACCTCATGTAAAGTTATTTAGACATGCATGAACATGGAAAATATGGATGCATCGTGCAAAATCGATGGAAATGCATATAAGGATCGCAAGAAACGGAGCTACGATTCTCGAGATACGCTCACGACAAGGTACGGAGACAAAAACACAAGACCACCAATACCTGGGCTAATTCTTGGCATTCCAAGGTAGCCAATGGATAGGTGATGGAAAATCAATCACAATAGACTCAGTAATCAAACCATTCCATGGAGTATAGCTCCCACAAGTCACAAAACAAAACAACACCCAATCTGCCACAAAACAGCAACATAGCAATTTGAAAAGCCCACAACTTGAGCTACAGGAAGCCTACAACCACAACCAAGATGTTGACAGAATCTACTCAACACACACTTCAAATAATCCAATTACACCACCAGCAAAGGAGACACACATCAATAATCAAGAAGCAATCAAGTTGGCATGATGAAACAGTTTTCTGGGACTTGGTGAAAATTCCAGTTTTCTGGAATCTGTGATTATAAAGTAGTAAGTTGACAGCACTGGTTACATATTCTAAGAAGCTCCTATTGGCATAAAAATTAAGAGGATGGTACAAGGCATTATATAATAAAAATAACTAACACTGAGCAAGGTCAAATATACAACACATTAAAATATACCATCCTCTCAACATGGCAAAACAATAACATCACACTCTCCAGACTTAGCCATTTTCAAACAGGTTGGCAGAAACAGAAAGTAGCTTACTAAACAGCATGGTTCTCACTTATCTAGGGACTTAACATAAATAAAAAAATACTGGGACATTCCCAACAACTTTAACTAACAAACTCATGTTGGCAAGAACTTAATTGCATGCATAGATTAATTCATATTAAAAAGACAAAAGGGCATCACAGCATAAAAATACAGTTTTGTCAAGTTTCCCCAAAGTCAAATCTGACTTCACAGGTGCATACATGGGTTGATTCTACCACAAAATCATTACTCATACCCATATGCTTGCATGGAAAAAGAGGGAGAAACCCTAGGTCAAAATTTGACCCTACAAGTCATAAGTGACTTATGACACATAAGTGCTATGATGGAAAAGCCCCAAAATGGCATGTATCCTATTTCTACTTGTTGGAAATGGTTAATTAGCATATTAGGGACATGATAACATGGCATATATCAATATAAAGGATAAGGCTAGCTAGAAGAGTATTTATGCTTATGTGAACAAAAGAGGGAAACCTACACATGGAGCTACTCATACAAATACACATCACTCCAAAGTGAGTGGATGTAGAGCACACACACACACCACTAGCATACCACCCAAGCATGAGTGCATATAGGCACACATGCATTTCATACATGTATGCCCATACACACACACCTACACACTACACTCAGTCACAAGAACACACACATGTTTGGGTGTGCAAAGAGCACACACACATGTGTCATGCATGGTGCACCACACACCTACATGCACACACACAAGGCATTACCCACAAACATATGCATGTATGTATGCATAGCATACACACACACACACTCACTAACACACACACAAACATACATACACCTCTCATGTAGGTGTATGCATCACCATGACACACACACACAAGCATGATCACACACTTAAACATAAAGAGCAAGCACTAAACACACACATACCCCTCACATGTATGCATACATATGCATATGTACCATTTGGTACATACACACACATACATGGCAAGGAGGTCCACACACATGCATACATGCTGGAATGCACACACATACATGTATAAATCAGGAGAAAGAAAAAGAAAAGAAAAGAAAAGAAAAGAAAACAACAAAAGGTAAAAAGGGGGAGGTTCAAGAGGTCGAACCCCTGACCTCAGGGTCGAGCTCACGCACACCCACCACTGTGCTACGACGCCAGAACTTAACAGGAAGGGGGGATCTGCAGCTCTAACACACACACGCACAAACTACTGACGAAACTGAACCTACACACGCATGGATGCAGAGCAACAGCGGCAGCAACAGCGGCGGAGCGACGGCGATCCCCGGCGATGCAGGGGGTATCCGGCAACGGGGAGTGGCGGAATCGAAAGAGGGACCTACGGGGGCTCCATCCCGCACCTCGCCTCGCGACGAGGGGGATCGGAGGCGAGCCCAAGCACGGAGCTTTCAAGCGGCGGCGACGGCACTACGGCGACGAATCCTACGAAGTACGGTGAGGAGAAGGGGTGGCGAGGACGGGCTGCTCACCGAGGGTCTCGCGGAGGCACGGGGACGCGAGCGACGGCGACGAAGGGGAAGAAGAGGCGAAGACGACGCGCACGGAGAGGAAGAAGGACCGGCGATGTTCCGGTGACGAGGAGGAAGAAGAACAAGGCCTCCCGAGGCCTCCTAGCGCCGGGAACGCGACGCGGACGGCAGCGGCGAGCCCCACGCATCACCAGCGGGGACGAGGCCGCCGGAGGCGACGACGACGACGAGCACTGCTCCTCTGAACTTCTCTGAAGCCTACCTGCGCCTCGACAGAGAAGGAGAGGAGCTGCGGCGGCGGAGGGAGGAAGAAGAAACCCTAGCGAAGCGACACGAATGCCGAGGGGAGGCTATATAGCCCCAGGCTGATGGCGACGGCGACGGAAAGCGACGGCGACGACGCGCTCTCTTTGAAACACATTGACGGAGGTGGGAGACGGGGCAGGTGGGCGTTGTGTCCAGCTGGGTTGGGCTGCGGCCCACTGACCCTCTCTCACGCACACTCACAACCAGAGAAATAAAAAAGGGGGGTTTCCATTTAATAAAACCAGCCCCAACAAAATAAACCCCTGAGCAAATTAAAAAGGTTTTGAACAAAACAAAAATACTTTTGAGAAGGAAATAATGTGCACCTGTTAATAAAAATATTAAGTTGATTTATAACACAAGTATTTTATTTAATATTTAAAATGACAACTCTTGTTAATTTAAAACACAAAACCACAAAAACCCAAACATTTAATACAACACACTCACATCTCATAAAACACTTGGGGCCATCTCATGAACATTTTTAAACAATTTTTAAAACAACTTAAAATCTGACGATAAAAACAATAGGAGAAAAGGGGTTTTGGAGGAGATGTTGCAAAGGGCAAAGAGAGGGGAATAAAGGAGATGCACACACTTGGATCCCACCACTCACAACCTCTCACACCTCACACACACCAACACCACCACACAACATAGCAAATACAAGGAAAACCAACATGGCACAAGGATGAAATGAGAATGATGCATGAGGATGCATGAATGCAAACACATAGAATGACAAGGTGAAACATCTCATAAGCTCAAGACACAAGGTCATACAATGGGGTTACATGCCAAATAAGGTAGGGACATCACTTGGGATGTCACATCAACCTTGGAACCATTTGCCACACGCATCATCACTTCGTCCTTTGCCAGCCTTCGTCTATTCCGTAGTTCCTGTTTTGAGTTGCAAATGTGAGCAACCAAACCGGTATCAAATACCCAGGCACTGCAATGAGAGTTGGTGAGGTACACATCAATAACATGTATATAATATATGCCTTGTTTATTGTTGGCCGCCTTCTTGTCAGCCAGATACTTGGGGCAGTTCCGCTTCTAGTGACCAGTTCCCTTGCAATGAAAGCACTCAGTTTGTGGCTTGGGTCCAGCCTTGGGTTTCTTCACGGAAGGGGCAACTGCTTTGCCACCCTTCTTAGAGTTACCCTTCTTCCCCTTGCCATTCTTCTTGAAACTAGTGGTTTTATTGACCATCAACACTTGATGCTCCTTCCGAATCTCAGACTCAGCAACTTTTAACATCACAAACAGCTCGGCGACTGACTTGTTCATCCCGTGCATGTTATAGTTCAACATGAAGCTCTTGTAGCTAGGCGGCAATGATTGAAGAACTTTGTCAATGATCGCCTCATCCGGAAGGGGCATCCCCAATTTGGCCAGACGGGTAGAATACCTAGACGTTCTGAGTATGTGTTCACTGACAGGCCCATTCTCCTCCATTTTGCAAGCATAGAACTTATCGGAGGTATCGTACCTCTCGATCTGGTCATTCTTCTAAAAGATTAACTTCAACTCCTGGAACATATATTATGCTCCATGACGTTCAATACATCTTTGAAGTCCTGGTTTTAAGCCATAGAACATTGCACATTGAACCATTGAGTAATCATTAGAACGAGCCTGCCAGGCATTCACAATGTCTGTAGACTCCACTGGAGCGGGTGGATCACCAAGCGGTGCATAAAGGACATAAGCCTTCTGGGAAGCCGTGAGGATAATCCTCAGATTACGGGCCTAGTCCACAAAGTTACTCCCATCATCTTTCAACTTATATTTCTCTAGGAACGCATTAAAATTCAGTGGTGCTACTACGCGAGCCATTGATCTACAACATAAATATGCAAAGGTTACTAAGACTATTATTCAAGATAATGAGTTTAGTTAATCAAATTACTAAAGCTCCCACTCAAATTGACATCCCTAGGGTCATGTGAGTGATACATGATCCAAATTCACCAACTCAAGTTCGATCATCACGTGAGTTGAGGTGGTTTCAATGGTGAACATCAACATGTTTGATCATATCTACTATATGACTCATGTTCGGCCTTTCGGTCTCTTGTGTTCCGAGGCCATGTCTGTACATGCTAGGCTCGTCAAGTTTAACCCGAGTGTTTCACATGTACAACACTGGCTTGCACCCGTTGTATGTGAACATAGAGTCTATCACACCCGATCATCACGTGATGTCTCGACACGATGAACTTTCGTAACGGTGCACACTCGGGGAGAACACAATTTCTCTTGAAATTTAAGTGAGGGATCACCTTATAATGCTACTGTTGTCCTAAGAAAAACAAGGTGCATAAAAGGATTAATATCACATGCAAATCATAAGTGACATGATATGGCCATGAACTTGTGCTTTTGATCTCCATCTTGAAAGCATCGGCATGATCTCCATCGTCACCGGCATGACACCATGATCTCTATCAACGTGTCACCATCGGGGTTGTCGTGCCGACTGTTGCTTCCATGACTATTGCTAACTCGTAGCGATAAAGTAAAGCAAAATGGCTAAAATAATTAAAGACAACCCTATGGCTCCTGCCAGTTGCCATACTCATCGACATGCAAGTCATGATATTCTACACAATACATGATCATCTCATACATCACATAGATCTCATCATGTAATTGGCCATATCACATCACAACATACCCTGCCAAAACAAGTTAGACGTCCTCTAATTATTGTTGCAAGTTTTACGTGGCTGCTTAGGGTATCTAGCAAGAACAATTCTCACCTACGCAAAAACCACAATGGTGATACATAGGTTGCTTTTCAACCTTCCCAAGGACCGCCTTTGTCGAATCCGATCCAACTAAAGTGGGAGAAACAGACACCTGCCAACCATCTTTGTGCAACAAAGTTAAACGTCAGTCGATGGAACCGGTCTCTCGTAAGCGTACGAGTAAGGTTGGTCTGGGACGCTTCGTTCCACAATATCGTTGAACAAAAACACGACCAAGGGAGGAAGCAATCTAAGCATCAACACCCACAAACTCCTTTGTGTTCTACTCGTGATCTCATCTACACATAGACCTAGCTCATGATGCCACTCTTGGGGAACGTTGCATGGGAAACAAAATTTTCCTATGCACACGCAAGATCTGTCCATGGTGATGAGCATCTAGGATAGGGAGAGTAAATCTACATACCCTTGTAGATCGCTAAGTAGAAGCGTTAAGAAATGCGGTTGATGTAGTCGAACGTCTTCACGATCCAAATCACAAGCTATCCCGCGATCCAATCACGATCTAGCGCTGAACGGACGGAACATCTGCATTCAACACACGTACAGCTTGATGACGTCCTCGCCTTCTTGATCCAGAAAGAGGGGTGAAGTAGTAGATGAGTTACAGTAGCACAACGACGTGGTGACGGTGTTGGTGAAGAACAATCTTCGCAGGGCTTCGCCAAGCACAACGAAAACTATGATGGAGGATAAACTAGAGGGACAGGGTTGCCAACACACGACTTGGGTATTCTTGATGTGTTCCAGGTACTAGCCCCGCTCCTTTATTTATATGCTGGTCCCTAGGGTCGAAACTTGGAGGAAAAATCCTCCTCAAGGTCGGTTTGCCCGCAAGGCAAGAGTCCTCCTTGGACTCCAGGACCAGTCGCCAAGGTCCTCGGCATCTGGCCCCACACACCAGGGTCCTAGGCATCTAGCCCCTGGCCTCTGGAAAACACCTTTTGCACCTTCCTAAAGCCTCACGGGCTTTACCCCTTGACCCAAATAAAGTGTTCTTGTACCCCGAACATTTCGAGAAACATCCGAAACTATTCCGGTGAATTTCGGAACCCTTCCAGAGACCAAACACTATTATCCCATATATCAATCTTTACCTCCTGACTATTCTAGAGCTCCTCGTCATGTCCAGGATCTCATCCGGGACTCCGAACAACTTTTGGTCACCAACATAATAACTGAACTATACTTATATCGTCAACAAACGTTAAGTGAGTAGACCCTGCGGGTTCGAGAACAATGCAGATCTTACTGAGACACCTCTACGGTCAATAACCAATAGTGGGACCTGGATGCCCATATTGGTTCCTACATATTCTACGAAGCTCTTTATCGGTTGAACCTCTATGTCAAGGATTCAGTTAATCACATATAATGTTCCCTTTGTTCTTTGGTATGTTACTTGCCCGAGATTCGATCATCCGTATCTCTATACCTAGTTCAATCTCATTACCGGCAAGTCTCTTTACTCGTTCCGTAATACAAGATCCTGTGGCTAACACATTAGACACTTTGCTTGCAAGGATTGTTGTGATGTTGTATTACCGAGTGGGCCCCAAGATACCTCTCTGTCACATGGAGTAACAAATCCAAGTCTGTATACATGCCAACCCAACAGACACCCTCGGAGATAACTGTAGAGCACCTATATAGTCACCCAGTTACGTTGCAATGTTTGATACACACAAGGTACTCCTTTGGTGTCAGTGAGTTGCATGATATCATGGTCATAGGAACATATACTTGACATGCAGAAAATTGTAGCAATAAACTGACATGATCATATGCTACGTTTATAGTTTGGGTCTTGTCCATCACATCATTCTCCCAATGATGTGATCCCGTCATCAAATGACATCTCATGTCAATGGCCAGGAAACCTTGACCACCTTTGATCAACGAGCTAGTCTACTAGAGGCATACTAGGGACAAAGTGTTGCCTATGTATCCACACATGCAGTGTGTTACCAGTCAATACAATCATAGCATGGATAATAAACAGTTATCATGAACAAGGAAATATAATAATAACCATTTTATTATTGCCTCTAGGGCATATTTCCAACACAAAGCTCAACTAACTAAGAGCTAAACCATTGCTAACCCTAGAATGGAGGTGGGGGAGGAGTATATATAGTCTTGGCCATGAAGGGGTAAGTGGAGAGGGGGATACATGGGCCAAAGCCCGTCCTACGCATAGGCAGTCGAGCAGTTGTACCCGTCAGGTGGCCGGTTGTATTGGTCATTAGCGAATAATCAGAACAATCGATCTAGTACCGGCCATGCACCGCCTCATAACAGAAGCTCAACCAGAGGTGGTCTGGTGGTGGGCCGGTTGTACCGCCCACCGGTTGTTGGACGGTTGCTGGCCGGTTGTACCGGCAGCTCTTGGACCTCCTCCAGCTCCTCTTCTTCCTTCTTCTCTTCCAAGCTTCCCTCACGGATGGTGTAGTTGTACGTAGGTTCTGGCACTCCTCCTCATCATCCGTGAGGCTCCAACAATACCTATGCATGCACACTAGAGGAGTGTCAAATAGTATACCATCCTCGAAGGGGTCAAGTGGACACGTGTAAAGGAGATGGTTCACCTTTATGTATGTGAAGTAGATGTGGCACGTGTGACTTGCCAAACGGACTCTTGACATGGTGATGTCCATAGGATGCTCCGCTTTATCCCCTCCCCCTTGGGAAAGATCCATCCACGGATCAAAATCCAAATCACCATCGGAAGGAGATGGTGTCGCCATGTAGAAGTGGATGATCACCAAATGCTCATCATCATCAAGCTCGCAATGGGAACTCTCCAATGTCGCACCAACTAGCAATTCCTTCAAAAGGAGCGAACACGACAAACACTTAGAAAAACAAATGTGGTTAGGGTTAGTGCAAAACCAAGAATTCAAGCGGTTATTCACCGAACAAGTGTTGTCGTCATGCATAACATATGGTGTGACAAGGGATTGTGTCATGGCATCTAAGCATACAAATTGAGCACAAGCAATGCAATCATGGAAACAAGGATCCCTAGGTGAGGTAGGGATTCTAATATGTGAGTCAATAGAACAAGCATCTACCTCAAGGTCATAGCACTCATGCACATAGCAATCAATGGAAGGTCTATGGTAGGCGAAGGAATCATTCAAAACACCAAAGAAAATGACATGTCTAGACACATGAGGCAAGTGCAAGACAATCCAAGCATAATGTGCACATGGTGTGGTGAAGATAGTGAGGCACTCAACATGATAGAAAGAGCAAGTGTTCAACATGTGTGAGGCAAGCAATTCAAGCATGTAGTAAGCAATGTGGCATGGCAATTGTGACGAGTGGACATTGTTGCAACCAAGCATATCATAAGAACAAACAATCCACAAGTTGGATGCAACACACAAGGCATATAAGTCATGGGGCATGAAACGATGGTAATCATGAGTGAAAGCAATATCTCTAACATGTGTGCAAGTAAGTGGTCGAAGATGACCAATATATGTCATGGTACAAGCAACACAAGTAGGATGAGCCAAAATATCCATCGTAAGAAGGATGTCACATGGGAGCAATTGCGCAAATGATGCAAAGGGAGCATGTCAATATCATCACAAGAAAACCAAATGCCAATAACCATGGGTTTGTCATCTGTGCCATATGAGCAAATTGGGTCAATTTTTATGGCATATGCATAGTTACTATGGTGAGATTGCGAAGATCCAATATGGGAAGATTCACGCATAGCATATGACAAGTCAAGCGGATTGTCAAACATGATGTGACCAATAGAGTTTTCACATGGTATCCTATGGAGTATAGCATCACAACTAGGTAAGTCAACATGCTCATCATCATATTCATCATAAATAGGGGGCATATCTAAGCATGAAGAAGACATAGCATGTGAAGTTTCCATAAGGTGATCAACATCATGCAAGCAATCAATGTAAAGATAGTCCACTAGTGGGACAAGATCATCACCTTCACCTATTTTACCTTCCTCATTCCACTCATGTGGTGTAGGTAAGGTGGGAGAAACCAACTCGTGGTCATCATCATGATGGAACCATGTGGGGGTGCATCAACATCCACCATGTTCATCGTCATACCTGTTGGAGGGATGTACTCATTGAGGGTAGGCGTGTCGTCATGTAGGAGACCTTGCACACAAGAAGAAGACACAATAGGAGTAGAGGTTAATTTGTTAGAAATCATAGTGGCCTCACATGCCATCTCAACTACCTTACTCACTAAGTGGTGTGGCTCACTCACTCCCTCTAGGATGCTCTCACTCATATGGTTGGTTGAGTCACTCAATGGGTGGTGATGGCTCTCAACCTCGCATAGGAATTGTGGCAACTCATCATATATGGGGCTAGTGGTGGTCACTCTCGTCCTCTCATAGGAAATGGACTCAATGTCACATATGGTGGATTCACTCATGTCACTCATGTGGTGGTGGCTCTCCTCACATGGAAATTGGGGCATCTTGTCTTATGTGTGTGTCGGAGGGATGCAGGTGCAAATGTCTCCATGATCAACTCCGTTCCCTATCATGGTTGAAGGGATAATCCCATGCTCAACCGTCTCGTCGTCGTCGTTGTGGATGAAGGCCAAAGATGGCACATCATCACTCTCCTCCATGACCGAAGGGAAAATCCGATGCTCGGCCATCTTCCTTGGGATGCTTCCGAAGATGGAAGGGACATCCATGCATGTAGTCGATCGCCTTGATCTTGGCATTGAAGCTTGTCCTTGGTGGTGATCTTGGTCTTCGCGCACTTGTTTCTTCGAAGATGTGTGACTTGAGCATCTACACCGTGACGATGATGAAGGGGAAGAAGACTTGTAGTTGTCCACCATGTGTCTAAGTTGCTCCATGTGTGCCGCCACCATGTCTCTTTTCCTATCTTCGGAGTGTCGTATGTCAATGGCGAGTCGCTCGAGCTTTTGGGTGATGTCGTTGCTCATGTCGATGTAGTCATCGAAGACCGAAGATGGTGTGCTTTACCTAGCCATCACAAGACTCGAGCAAAGGTGAGTGGGAAATGAGATAAACAATACCAAGATACCGTTCCTAAAGTTCAGGATGTATCTCGTTTCACTCAATGTGAATTGAGAGAATAGTGTAATTGGTACCGGACTTGTTCACTCACACCTACAACATAAAGCTTATCGAGTGGCTTGGTTAGGACAAGTGGCACAAAATACAAGCAAAATTAAATCCAAGATATTGTAAGTGTTGAAATAAATCCAATGGACTCAAAATACAAAGCAAGTGATCACAAATATATAGGAGGGGAAAAGAGAAACACACGGGGTGGGATAATGGGGCTTGTGCAACTATAGGGGTGAGCAAAGCTCATGTTGCACAAACACAAGGAGAGACGCTAGCTTATTGCACGTTTGGGCATGATTCACCACCTGGCACCAATACTATTTATGCAAGCAAAACGTTTCCTATTCCAAGTATCCTCATGCACAAGTATCTCTTCCATGCTCAACTCTTTGCGTATAAGCTTTGATCTTTCTTTCTTGCTTAGAAGCTTTTTTTACTCTTCTCTTCATTTCCACAATTCTTATTGAGACTCAACCAACTATATGAGATAAATATCACAAGATATGCACGCGATCAAGAAATTGCACTATATGATATTTCCAATGATGCAACAATATGATATCGTATCACTATGGTGCACAAGTTTTCGCGAAGCCCGACAATACGATAGCAAGTCTCAATAGATATGAAGGTAATCGCAAATATGGTGGGGCTAACAAGATGTAATGTCAAGGAAGGTAAAATGTATGATGGAATGTATACCTTCTTCACACTCAACCTTTCACGAGGTCAGGGAAAACCAGCCTTGCTTCCGGTTGAGGATGGTCTCAAAGGATGGATGGTCGTCGTCGATGTCGAACGTCAGTGATCAATGTAGTTGATGGATCGATACAAGTCATCGGTGGTGGATGAAGATGTAACCATCCCTATGTAGCAGAAACACCTTAGGAAACTCAAACACAACTCAAGCAACCACAAAAGCAATGGTAACCAAATTGGGTTAGGTTGCGGAAGACTATGATGGTAATGCGGATGATATGGTGGAGCGCCTAGGCAAACTTGCTAAAATTTGAAAATTGTGATGAAATCAAATGGTGGTGAAACCAAGATGAGCATCTCCGTCACGCCGATAGCTTCGAAACAAGCCAAAGAACACTCAAATCGGAGTTCGGGAGTGGAAGTTATGGTTGAAACGGTGAATCAGCCTTGGCTGAAACTGGGAGGGGCGGTTGTATCGCTTGTAAGAGCGGTTGTATCACTCCTGGAGCGTCCTGGAGGTGGCAACCTGTGAATTAGCGGTTGTACCACTTGTGAGGGGGGCGGTTGTACCACTTGCGGAGCGTCCTGGGGGAGTTTTGGGGGGATTAGCGGTTGTACCGCTTGGCGGGGCAGTTGTACCGCTTGGTGGAGCGGTTGTACCACTTTGGGGGCGGTTGCACTGCTAATATCGGGAAAAATTTCAGATTTGGGCACGGGAAGAACTCGGGGGCGGACCAAAATTGAAACTTTGGACCAAATTGAAGGGGGAAAGAAAATTAGGTGATGGGACGCAAATGGGAGTGGATCTACTTGCTAAACACCAGATCCAAGGATCAAAATCAACAAAAACTCACAAGAACAACAAATCACAAGAAAATTTTGGTGCTATTTTTATGGGGAATTTCGAATTGGGACAAAAACACGCAAAATTAAGGCTATAAAATGAAGAGGAGGACCCCAAATTTGTGAGAAACGTGGCTCTTGATACCAATATGATACGGGGCAAGCACGTGTGTATCGATCTTTCACGAATTGGAGGGGCGTTCCATGAAGAACACGAAGAACAGGGGGAAGAACGAGGAGAAATCACAAGAGGAAACACTCAAGAAGAAGTCCAAACACACATACACTAGACTCACCACACACAAGATCCACAAAGGTACATGAACAACAAAGGTAAATAGGATACATGGTAGAGTTCATCCCAAATCCCATGGGGAGATGGGGCCTTGGTATCCCGGAGGATCTTCCCTCGTGAGGGGCCTTGACATCCACTAGGGGATCTTCTCTCAAAGAGGCATCTACTCCATGGGATAGGTAGTGGAAGGGGCAAAGCTCAACTAACTAAGAGCTAAATCATTGCTAACCCTAGAATGGAGGTGGGGGAGGAGTATATATAGTCTTGGCCACAAAGGGGTAAGTGGAGAGGGGGATACATGGGCCAAAGCCCGTCCTGTGCACAGGCAGTCGAGCGGTTGTACCACTCGGGTGGCCGGTTGTATCGGTCATTAGCGAATAACTGGAACAACCGGTCTAGTACCGGCCGTGCACCGCCTCATAACAGAATCTCGACCAGAGGTGGTCCGGTGGTGGGCCGGTTGTACCGCCCACAGGTTGTTGGCTGGTTGTACCGGTAGCTCCTGGACTTTCGGCAGCTCCTCTTCTTCCTTCTTCTCGTCCAAGATTGCCTCACAGATGGTGTAGTTGTATGTAGGTGTTGGCACTCCTCCTCATCATCCGTGAGGCTCCAGCAAGACCTATGCATGCACACAAGAGGAGTGTCAAGTAGTATACCATTCTCGAAGGGGTCAAGTGGAAAAGTGTAAAGGAGATGATTCACCTTTATGTATGCAAAGTATATGTGGCACGTGTCACTTGCCAAATAGACTCTTGCCATGGTGATGTCCATAGGTTGCTCCGCATCAAATGACATCAAAACACGGACAAGCCATGAAAACATCATGCTAGCTATCTTACGATCATGCAAAGCAATATGAAAATGATGGTGCGCGTCATAATAAATGGAACGGTGGAAGTTGCATGGAAATATATCTAGGAATGGCTATGGAAATGCCATAATAGGTAGGTATGGTGGTTTTTTTGAGGTAGAGAATATGGTGGGTTTAATGCACCGATGAAAGTTGCGTGGTACTAGAGAAGCTAGCAATGGTGGAAGGGTGAGAGTGTGTATAATCCATGGACTCAACATTAGTCATAAAGAACTCACATACTTATTGAGAAATTTATTAGTCATCTAAACAAGGTACTACACGCATGCTCCTAGGGGAAGGGTTGGTAGGAGTTAACCATCACGCGATCCCAACCTCCACACAAAGGATGACAATCAATAAATAAATCATGCTCTGACTTCTTCACATAAAGGTTCACCATACGTGCATGCTACGGGAGTCACAAACTTTAACACAAATATTTCTACCAATCCACAGTTACTCACTAGCATGACTCTAATATCACCATCTTTATATCGCAAAACTATTGCAAGGAATCAAACATATCATATTAAGTGATCTACAAGTTTTACGAAGGATTTTATGACTAACCATGTGAATGACCAATTCCTGTTGACTATCTAAATAGATATAAGTGAAGCATGAGAGTTTAATCTTTCTACAAAATATATGCCCACGCTCTAACAAATATAAGTGAAGCAAAAGAGCATTCTACAAATGGCGGTTTTCAATGTGTGAGAAACAGGCAATCCAAACTTTAAATGATATAAGTGAAGCACATGAAGCATTCTATAAAGCCATACTCAAAATATATAAGTGAGGTGCAAAGAGCCTTCTATAAATCAACCAAGGAATTTATCATACCAGTATGGTGCATTATTAAAAGAAAAAAGCACACGACGCTCCAAGATTTACGCATATCATGTGACGAATAAAAATATAGCTCTAAGTAAAATTACCTATGGTTGTTAGAAGAAAGAGGGGATGCCTTCCGGGGCATCCCCAAGCTTAGTTTCCTGGGAGTCATTGAATATTACCTTGGGTTGCCTCGGGCATCCCCAAGCTTAGTCTCTTTCCACTCCTTATTCCTTCATCCATCGTGATCTCATCCAAAACATGAAAAATTCAATCACACAAAACTTAACAAAACCCTCGTGAGATCCGTTAGTATAATAAAGCAAATTACCACTTTAAGTATTGTTGTAAACCCATTCACATTTTATTTTTTCATTGTATCTACTGTATTATAACTTTTTATGGCTTATACCACTGATACAATCGGTAGTTTCATCAAAACAAGCAAAACAATGCATCAAAAACATAATTTATCTTAAACAGAATAGTCTGTAGCAATCTGAACATTTACTATACTTCTGTAACTCTAACAATTCTGAAAATTTAGAACAAAATAAACAATTTTCATAGTAGTATTGTGTAAACATTTCAGAAACTTTTGACATTCCAGTAGAAGACGTAAATTCACGCACTACAGCCAAAGTTTATGTTTTTGCACTGCACACACCAAACAAGCAATCTAATCATCCTAAAGGCAAATCTTGGCACATTATTTTTATATGACAATGGATTTATACAAGTGGATAATTATTTTTATTGATAATTTTCTCTAATTAATATTCACAAGGTTTCCATGGGCATGAACAAAGTTCAAGGCATGCTCCCATTTTAACAATGCTCGTCTCTCTCACTTTCACTTTTCTTTTTAAAAAAGTTTTAGGTTACCCTATTTATTTATTTTGTTTTTTAAACTATATAAAAGCACACAATAGAATAAAATTACTCTCTAAAACTTCTGGGTTGTCTCCCTAGCAGCGCTCTCTTTAAAGCCATTAAGCTAGGCATAAAGTGCTCAGGTAATGGATCCACCCGGATCCCAAGGTATATTAAAGCCAATTTTAGTTAACAGTGATTTTTAATTTAGTAGTGAGCACAAAGTAACATATATCATGCAACAACGAAATCTAACTCTCTTCCTATGAATCCACATGTCATAAAAGAACAATTCATGCACACAAAGTAAAGGCCAATGCATAGTATAAACAGTTTCTTGCAATTTTATCGTATTGGAAACATAAAGACACGGAGATGTAGTTCCTCTCTCATAATAATTGCAAGTAGTACGCAACCCATCAATATAATCCTTAATAAGCGCAAACTTCTCCGATATAGTGTAGTTGGGAGAATTCAAAAAGATAATAGGACTATCATGCAATAGCAAAAATTTCATTCTTAACATAAGAAACTCTAGAAAGTTCATCCACATAAGCATAATTCATATTGGCATCATGGCCACAAGCATAACAAGCATCAATTTCATCAAAAAGGGACATTTCAAACAAATCCAAGGGATCATGGCAATCAACATGGCATTCATCCTTCGGTAAGCACGAAGGTAAATTAAACAATGTATGAGTTGAAGAGTTACTCTCATTAGAAGGTGGGCACGGGTAGCTAATCCGCTCTTCCTCCTTTTGTTCTTCTCTCTCCTCGTCATCTTTTTCATCTAATGAGCTCACGGTGTTAGGAATTTCTTCTTCCATAGATTCCTGCAAAATATTAGTCTCTTCTTGGACAGCGAGACTTTCCCAATAAAAGCATTAATACCAGAATTATATTTATAATTCTCATAGAAATATCAAAGTATAGCAAGATTTTCATATCTGTAAACAGCATCATCATAATTTTCATAATCCTCAAACAAACATTTAATTTCACAAGCACCCATAAAAGCAATGAATTCTTCTATTCGTTCCACATCATAGTAATCATATATACCATTAGAATAACAAGCCAAGGTTTCATTATCATTAAATTTACATGAAAAGGGAAGGTGTGGAGCCTTCATCCTAGAGCAACAACTATAATCATATCTCAAGCATAAATTCTGAGCATACCAATGTAACATGTGAATTTGATCCCATAATAGTTTCCCTTTTTGAGTCTAGCGATAATCCCTAAAGTATTTACGTTGATCCAACGTGTGTCCCATTATATAATTGAATGGGGTTTTCTCAGGATTCTTAAAGTAGTGCATAATATCTTTCACATAATGAGCATCGAGGGTTTTAGGAGGTTCCCCATCTCCGTGAGTAGCAAGTACACCTAATTGTTTTGGTATTTCGTATTCCATATCCATAACTAAAGATAGAGAACAACTTAGAACAACAAATAAAATCTACTTAGCGATAAATCAAACAAGCACACACGAGAATATTCACCCCACGTTATTGCTCCCCAGCAATGGCTCCAGAAAAAGGTCTTGATAACCTACAAGTATAGGGGATCGGTTGTAGCCTCTTTTGATAAGTAAGAGTGTCGAACCCAATGAGGAGCTAAAGGTAGAACAAATATTCCCTCAATTTCTATCGACCACCGATACAACTCTACGCCCGCTTAACATTCACTTTACCTAGAACAAGTATGAAACTAGAAGTACTTTGTAGGTGTAACGAGATAGGTTTGCAAGATAATAAAGAACATGTAAATAAAAACTAGGGGCTGTTTAGATAAAGTAACAATAAAGTTAGTTTAACGAGTGTGGAAAAGTGGTGGTAGGAGTTGCGGAATTGTCCCTAAGCAATTGAATACGTTACTAGACCGATAGCAAGTTTTATGTGGGAGAGGCCACTGCTAGCATGTCATCCCTTACTTGGAATTCCATGCACTTATGATTACAACTATTAGCAAGCATCCGCAACTACTAATGTTCATTATGGTAAAACCCAACCATAGCATTAAGATATATTGGTCCCCCTTCAATCTCGTATACATCAATTTCTATGCTAGGCTGAAGCTGCTATCACCCTTGCCCTCCAATACATAGTCCTATCAACATACAACTAACCCTATGGTGTGATCCACGTGCGCGCTCATATGATGGGCACCAAAGGACAACAACATAACCACAAGCAAATTAAACCAATCATTGCAATTCAGCTACCATCGACAGGACAACAAAAATCTACTCAGACATCATAGTATGGCAACACATCATTGGATAATAATATGAAGCATAAAGCACCATGTTCAAGTAGAGGGTACAGCGGATTGCAGGAGATGGACCCTTGTATATAGATGGGGGAAGGGGATGGAGATGTTGGAGAAGATGACGGAGTTGTTGGAGTAGATCACCGTCGCGATGATGTCCCCGATGATTTTTTGGCGCCACCGGGAGATAGGGGGAGAGCCCCCCCCCCCCTCCTTCTTCTTATTCTTCCTTGACCTCCCCCTAGATGGGAGGAGGGTTTCCCCTCTTGTCCTTGGCCTCCATGGCAGCAGAGGGGCAGGAGCCCCTCCGAGATTGGATCTCTCTCTGTCTCCTTCTGTTTCTGCGTTCCCAAATTCTGGCCTTTCACCGTTTCTTAAATTACCGAAGATCCGTGACTCTGATTGGGCTGAAATTTTAACATGATTTTTATCCGGATGTTAGCTTTCTTACAGGAAAATAAGGGCCCCAACTACCTTAAGGGGTGACAACAAGCTACCCTGGCGCGCCCAGGGCGGTAGGGCGCGCCCCTATGGCTTGTGGGACCCTTGGGCATCATCTCGCGTTGATTCTTTTTCCCAAAAGTCACATATATTACAGAAAAAATATCCGTAAGTTTTTATCGTGTTTGGACTTCGTTTTGTATGGATATTCTGTGAAACAAAAAACATGCAACTAACAGGAACTGACACTGGGCAGTGGACTAATATGTTAGTCCCAAAAATAGTATAAAAAGTTGCCAAAAGTATATGAAAGTTGTAGAATATTGGCATGAAACAATCAAAAATTATAGATACGACGGATACGTATCAATCCTAATTATATCTTCCGCAAAACAGCCACCATACCTACCTATTATGGCATTTCCATAGTCATTCTGAGATATATTGCCATGCAAATTCCATCTCACTTCACATGACTAGTTCGTTCATCATCATATTGCTTTGCATGATCATATAGAGCTGACATAGTATTTGTGGTAAAACCACCGTTCATCATGTTTTCTGATACATGTCATGCTAGATCATTGCAAATCTTGGTACACTGCTAGAGGCATTCATATAGAGTCCTTTGTTCCTATCAGTTCTTCATATTGAGTTGTAAGTAAATAAAAGTGTGATGAACATCATTATCAGAGCATTGTCCCAGTGAGGAAAGGATGATGGAGACTATGATCCCCCCACAAGTCAGGATGGGACTCCGGACGAAAAATGAAATAAAAATGGGGGAGGCAAAATGAGCCCACCATATAAAAAAATATGAATGTGGGAGGCAAAAAGAAAAAAAGAGAAAAGTCGACCATGAAAAAAATGAGAGAAAAAGAGAGAAGGGACTTTGCTACTATCCTTTACAACACTTGTGCCTCAAAGTGGCACCATGTTCTTCATATACAGAGTCTCCTATTTTGTCACTTTCATATGCTAGTGGGAATTACCTTTCCATATTAAACTTGGCTTGTATATTATGATGACGGGCTTCCTCAAATGACCGAGGTCTTCATGAGCAAGCAAGTTGGATGCACACCCACTTAGCTTCAATTGAGATTTCAGACACTTATAGCTCTAGTGCACCATTTGCATGGCAATCCCTACTCCTTGCATTGACATCTACCGATGAGCATCTCCATAGCTCGTTGGTACGCCTAGTTGATGTGAGACTATTGTTGGAGAACGTTGCATGGGAAACAAAAAAATCCTACGCACAGACAAGATCTATCCATGGAGATGAGCTTCTACGAGAGGAGAGATCGGATCCACATATCCTTGTAGATCGCTAAGCGAGAAGCGTTAAGAAAAGCGGTTCATGTAGTGGAACATCTTTGCGATCCAAATCACAATCCGTCCCGATCTAGCGTCAAATGGATGGCACCTCCGCATTCAGCACGCGTACAGCTCGATGACGATCTCCGCCTACTTGATCCAGCAAGAGGGAGCGGAGAGGTAGATGAGAACTTTGGCAGTGCGACAGCGTAGCAACGGTGGTGGTGGAGCTATTCGGGTAGGGCTTCGCCTAAGCACCACCGAAACTAGAAGGAGGAGACGATCTAATGTGGCGAGAGAGGGTTGCACCGTGGCTTGGGGTGCGGCTGCCCTCTCTCCCCTCCAATATATATAGGAGGGAGGGGAGGGGCTTGCGCCCTAGGATTTCCCCAAGGGTCAGCCAAACCAGGGAGGAGGAGTCCTCCCCCCACTCGGATTCCTCCTTCCACAAGGGAGGTGGAGTCCTGGGAGGACTCCCCACTTGCCCTCCTTGCCTCCTCTTCGCATGGGCCCTTAGGGGCAGGCTTGCCTAGCCCACTAAGGGTTGGTGCGCCACCCCTAAGGCCCATGTTCCCCCGGAGTGGGTGGCCCCTCCCGACGGACCCCGGAACCCTGCCGTCACCCCCGGTACACTACCCGAAATACCCGAAACTTTTCTGGTGACCAAAACGGGACTTCCTATATGTCAATCTTTACCTACGGGCCATTTCGGAGCTCCTTGTCACATCCGAGATCTCATCCGGGACTTCTAACAACCTTCGGTCACCACCATACATAACTCAATACTACCGAAACGTCACGGAACGTTAAGTGTGCAGACCCCGTGGGTTCGAGAACTATGTAGACATGACCAAGACACCTCTACGGTCAATAACCAATAGTGGGAACTGGATGCCCATGATGGTTCCTACATATTCTACGAAGATCTTTATCATTTGAACCTCTATGTCAAGGATTCAGTTAATCTTGTATGCAATTCCCTTTGTTCTTCGGTATGTTACTTACCTAGTTCAATCTCGTTACCGGCAAGTCTCTTTGCTCGTTCCATAATACAAGATCATGTGGCTAACTCTTTAGTCACTTTGCTTGCAAGGCTCATTGTGATGTTGTATTACGAGTGGGCCCTGAGATACCTCTCCATCACACGGAGTAACAAATCCCAGTCTCGATCCATGCCCACTCAACAAACACCCTCAAAGATACCTCTAGAGCATCTTTATATTCACCCAGTTACATTGCAACGTTTGATACACACAAGGTATTCCTCTAGTGTCAGTGAGTTACATGATCTCATGGTCATATAGAACATATACTTGACATGCAGAAAACAATAGCAATAAACTGACACGATCATATGCTACGTTCATAGTTTGGGTCTTGTCCATCACATCATTTTCCCAATGATGTGATCCCATTATGAAATGACATCTCATGTCTATAGCTAGGAAACCTTGACCGTCTTTGATCAACGAGCTAGTCTACTAGAGGCATACTAGGGACACAATGTTGTCTATGTATCCATACATGTATTTGTGTTTCCAATCAATACAATTATAGCATGGATAATAAATGATTATCATGAACAAGGAAATATAATAATAACCACTTTATTATTGCCTCTAGGGCATATTTCCAACAGTCTCCCACTTGCACTGGAGTCAATAATCTAGCTCACATCACTATGTGATTTACATTGTAATGAATCTAACACCCATATAGTTCTGGTGTTGATCATGTTTAGCCCTTGGAAGAGGTTTAGTCAATGGGTCTGTGACATTCAGATCTGTGTGCACTTTGCAAATATTTATGTCGTCCTCCTTGATGTGATCGCAGATGGAATTGAAGCATCGCTTTATGTGTCTGGTCCTCTTATGAAACCTTGGTTCCTTGGCCAGATCAATGTCACTAGTGTTGTCACAGAACAAAGTCATTGGATTCAGTGCACTGGGCACTACTCCAAGATCTGTGATGAACTCCTTCATCCAGACACCTTCCTTCACAGCCTCCAAGTCAGCGATGTACTCCGCTTCGCATGCAGAATCAGCTACCACGCTCTGCTTGGAACTGCATCAGCTTACCGCTCCCCCATTGAGAATAAATATGTATCCGGTTTAGACTTAGAGTCATCTGGATCAGTGAAAAAGCTTGCATCGACATAACCCTTTACGACAAGCTCTTTATCACCTCCATAAACGAGAAACATTTCCTTAGTCCTTTTCAGGTACTTGAGGTTATTCTTGACCGATGTCCAGTGGTCCATTCCTGGATCACTCTGAAACCTTCCAGCCATACTTATGGCAAGGCTGACATCGGGTCTTGTGCACAACATTGCATACATGACAGAGCCTATGGCCGAAGCGTATGGGATGATGCTCATCTTTTCTCTATCTTCTGCAGTCACTAGGCATTGAGTCTTACTCAACTTCACACCTTGCAACATAGGCAAGAACCACTTCTTGGACTGGTCCATTTTGAACTTCTTCAAAACTTTCTCAAGGTATGTTCTCTATTAAAGTCCTATTAAGTGTCTCGATCTATCTCTATAGATCTTGATTGATAAACTCTTGTTAAATATGGAAGCAGCTTCTCCTAGGTCCTTCATTGATAAACTCTTGTTCAAATATTCCTTCACGCTTTCCAACATTTCTATATTGTTTCCAATCAGCAATATGTCATCCACATATAATATTAGAAACGCTATAGAGCTCCCACTCACTTTCTTGTAAATACAAGCTTCTTTGTAAACTTGTATAAACCCGAACGCTTTGATCACCTCATCAAAGCGAAGATTCCAACCCCGAGATGCTTGCACCGGTCCATAAATGGATCGTTGGAGTTTGCAAATTAGTAAGATTTCTCTGGATCGACAAAACCTTCTGGTTGTATCATATACAACTCTTCCTTAAGGAAACCGTTAAGGAACATTGTTTTGGCATCCATCTGCCAAATTTCATAATAGAAAAATGCAGCTATTGCTAACATGATTTCGACAGACTTAAGCATCGCTACGGGTGAGAAGGTCTCATTGTAGTCAACTCCTTGAACTTGTGAAAAAACCTTTGCCATAAGTCGAGCTTTATAGACGGTGACATTACCGTCCGCGTCCGTATTCTTCTTAAAGATCCATTTGTTCTGAATGGCCTTTCGCCCTTCAGGTAATACTTCCAAAGTCCATACTTTGTTTTCATACATGGATCCCATCTCGGATTTCATGGCCTCTAACCATTTGTCGGAATCCGGGCCCAGCATCTCTTCTCCATAGCTCTTAGGTTCATCGTTGTCCAACAACATGACCTCTAAGACAGGGTTGTTATACCACTAAGGAGCAGTACGCATCCTTGTCGACCTACGAGGTTCGATAGTAACTCGATACAAAGCTTCATGGTCATCATCATTAACTTCCTCTTCAACTGATGTAGGCTCCACATAAACATCTTTCTACGGTGCACTATTCTCTGGTTGAAACAAAGGTTCAACAACCTCATCAAGTTCTATATTCCTCCCACTCAATTCTTTCGAGAGAAACTCTTTCTCGAGAAATGACCCGTTCTTAGCGACAAACACTTTGCCTTCAGATCTGAGATAGAAGGTACCCAACCCTCTCTTTTAGGTATCCTATCAAGACGCATTTCCCCGCTTTGGGTTCCAGCTTTTCAGGCTGAAGCTTTTTGACATAAGCATCACATCCCCAAACTTTAAGAAACGATAACTTTGGTTTCTTGCCAAACCATAGTTCATATGGTGTCGTCTCAATGGATGTCGATGGTGCCCTATTTAAAGTGAATGCAGCTGTCTCTAATGCATAACCCAAAAACAATAGTGGCAAATCGGCAAGAGACATCATAGAACGCACCATATCCAATAAGGTTCGATTATGATGTTTGGACATACCATTATGCTGTGATGTTCCACGTGGTGTCAATTGTGAAACAATTCCACATTGTCTTAAGTGACTGCCAAACTCATAACTCGGATATTCTCCTCCTCGATCAGATCGTAGGAATTTAATCTTCTTGTTATGATGATTCTCAACTTTATCTAAAATTGCTTGAACTTTTCAAATGTTTCAGACTTGTGGTTCATTAAGTAATTATACCCATATCTACTTAAGTCATCAATGAAGGCGAGAACGTAACGATATCCACTGCGTGCCCTAATGCTCACTGGACCGCACAAATCAGTATTTATGATTTCCAGCAAGTCACTTGCCCGTTCCATTGTTCCAGAGAATGGGCTCTTAGTCATCTTGCCCATCAGGCGTGGTTCACATGTGTCAACTGATTCGAAATCAAGTGACTCCAAAATTCCATCAGCATGGAGCTTCTTCATGCGTTTTATACCAATATGACCTAAGCGGCAGTGCCACAAGAAAGTGGTAGTATCATTGTCAACTCTACATCTTTTGGCATCAATGTTATGAATATGCGTATCATCGCTATCGAGATTCAATAAGAATAAACCCCTCACATTGGATGCATGACCATAAAAGATATTACTCATATAAATACAACCATTATTCTTTGATTTAAATGAGTAACCGTCTCGCAATAAACAAGATCCAGATAAATGTTCATGCTTAACGCATGCACTAAATAAAAATTATTCAGGTTCATAACTAATCCCAATGGTAATTGAAGAGCGAGCGTGGCGACGGCGATCACATCAACCTTGGAACCATTTCCCATGCGCATTATCACTTCATCCTTAGCCAGCCTCTGTCTATTCCGTAGCTCCTGCTTTGAGTTGCAAATGTGAGCAGCCGAACCGGTATCAAATATCCAGGCACTACAACGAGAGTTGGTAAGGTACACATAAATAACATGTATATCATATATACCTTGTTTGGTGTTGGCCGCCTTCTTGTCGGCCAGATAGTTGGGGCATTTCCGCTTCCAGTAACCAGTTCCCTTGCAATGAAAGCACTCAATTTCTGGCTTGGGTCCAGCCTTGGGTTTCTTCACGAGAGGGGCAACTGCTTTGCCACTCTTCTTGGAGTTACCCTTCTTCCCCTTGCCATTCTTCTTGAAACTAGTGGTTTTATTGACCATCAACACTTGATGCTCCTTTTGAATCTCAGACTTAGCAACATTTAACATCGCAAACAGATCGGCAACTGACTTGTTCATCCCGTGCATGTTATAGTTCAACACGAAGCTCTTGTAGATAGGCGGCAATGATTGAAGAACTCTATCAGTGATCGCCTCAGTCGGAAGGGGCATCCCCACTTCGGCCAGACGGGTAGAATACCCAGACATTCTGAGAATGTGTTCAGTGACAGACCCGTTCTCCTCCATTTTGCAAGCATAGAACTTATCGGATGTCTCGTATCTCTCGATCCGGATATTCTTATCAAAGATAAACTTCAACTCTTGGAACATCTCATATGCTCCATGACGTTCAAAACATCTTTGAAGTTCCGGTTCTAAACGATACAACATTGCACATTGAACTATTGAGTAATCTCCAGAACGTGCCTCCAAGGCGTTCACAACGGCTTCAGACGACACTGGAGCGGTTGCTTCACCGATCGGTGCATCAAGGACATAAGCCTTTTGGGAAGCTGTGAGGATAATCCTCAGATTACGGGCCTAGTCTACAAAGTTACTTCCATCATCTTTCAACTTGGCTTTCTCTAGGGACGCATTGAAATTCAGGGGAACTACTGCGCGAGCCATTGATCTACAACATAAATTTGCAAAGGTTACTAAGACTATTGTTCAATATAATGAGTTTAATTAATCACATTCCTCAAAAACTCCCACTCAAATTGGCATCCCTCTGGTCATCCGAGTGATACATGATCCAAATTCACCAACCCAAGTCCGATCATCACGTGAGTGAGGTGGTTTCAATGGTGAACATCTCCATGTTGATCATATCTACTATATGACTCATGTTCGACCTTTCGGTCTCTTGTGTTCCGATACCACATGCAATACTAGCTTGCACCCATTGTATTTGAACGGAGAGTCTATCACACCCGATCATCATGTGGTGCTTCAAAATGACGATCTTTCGCAATGGTGCACACTTGGGGAGAACACAATTTTGCCTTGAAATTTCAGTGAGGGATCACCTTATAATGCTACAGTCGTCCTAAACATAATAAGATGCATAAAAGTTTTAACATCACATGCAAATCATAATTGAAATGATATGGCCATGATCTTGTGCTTTTGATCTCCATCTTTAAAGCACCGGCATGATCTCCATTGTCACCGGCATGACACGATGATCTCCATCATCTTGATCTCCATCAAAGTGTCGCCATCGGGGTTGTCGCGCCCACCATGCTTCTACTACTATTGTTACCGCTTAGCGATAAAGTAAAGCATTACATAGCGCTTAATGATTGTCACGCAAGTCATACAATAATTAAAGACAACCCTATGGCTCCTGCTAGTTGTCGTACTCATTGACATGCAAGTCGTGACATTATATACAAAACATGATCATCTCATACATCACATATATCTCATCATGTAACTGGCCATATCATATCACAACATACCCTGCGAGAACAAGTTAGACGTCCTCTAATTGTTGTTGCATGTTTTACGTGTCTGCTATGGGTATCTAGCAAGAACGATTCTTACCTATGCAAAAAACCACAACGGTGATACACAAATTGCTTTTCAACCTTCTCAACGACCGCCTTTGTCAAATCCGATCCAACTAAAGTGGGAGAGACAGACACCTGCCAGCCATCTTTATGCAACAAAGTCACATGTCAGTCGATGGAATCGATCTCTCATACGTGGACGAGTAAGGTTGGACTGGGCCGCTTGATCCCACAATTCCACTGAATCAAGAAAAGACCAAGGGAGGAAGCAATCTGAATATCAACACCCACAAACTCCTTTGTGTTCTACTCGTGATCTCATCTACGCATAGACCTTGCTCTGGTACCACTGTTCGAGAACGTTGCATGGGAAACAAAAAATTTCCTACGCACACACAAGATCAATCCATGCAGATGAGCATCTACGAGAGGAGAGATCGGATCTATGTACCCTTGTAGATCGCTAATCGGGAAGCGTTAAGAAACGTGGTTGACGTAGTCAAACGTCTTCACGATCCAAATTTCAATCCGTCCCGATCTAGCGTCGAACGAATGACACTTCTGCGTTCAACACACATACAGCTCGATGACAATATCCACCTTCTTGATCCAGCAAGAGGGAGTGGAGAGGTAGATGAAAACTCCAGCAGCGCGACAGTGATGGTGGAGCTATTCCGGCAGGGCTTCGCCTAAGCATCGCCGAAACTAGAAGGAGGAGATGATCTAATGTGGGGAGAGAGGGCTGCACCATAGCTTGGAGTGCGGCTGCCCTATCTCCCCTCAAATATATATAGGAGAGAGGGGAGGGTCTGGCGCCCTAGGGTTTCCCCTAGGGTCGGCTGAACCAGGGAGGAGGAGTCCTCCCCCCACTCGGATTCCTCCTCCCACAAGTGAGGTGGAGTCCTGGGAGGACTCCCCACTTACCCGCCTTGCCTCCTCTTCGCATGGGCCCTTAGGGGCTGGCTTGTGCAGCCCACTAAGGGCTCGTGCGCCACCCCTAAGACCCATGTGGCCCCCCGGAGTGGGTGGCCCCTCCCTATGGACCCCGGAACCCTCCCGGCACCCCCGGTACATAACCGGAAATACTTGAAACTTTTCCGGTGACCAAAACGGGACTTCCTATATATCAATCTTTACCTCCAGACCATTCCGGAGCTTATCGTGACGTCCAGGATCTCATATGGGACTCCGAACACCCTTCGGTAACCATCATACATAACTCAATACTATTGAAACGTCATCGAACGTTAAGTGTGCAGACCCTGTGGGTTCCAGAACTATGTAGACATGACAGAGACACCTCTACGGTCAATAACCAATAGCGGAACCTGTATGCCCATAATGGTCCCTACATATTCTATGAAGATCTTTATCGGTTGAACCTCTATGTCAAGGATTTAGTTAATCTCGTATGCAGTTCCCTTTGTTCTTCGGTATGTTACTTGCTCGAGATATGATCATCGGTATCTCTATACCTAGTTCAATCTCGTTACCGGGAAGTATCTTTACTCGTTCCATAATACAAGATCATGTGGCTAACTCTTTAGTCACTTTGCTTGCAAGGCTCATTGTGATGTTGTATTACCGAGTGGGCCCTGAGATACCTCTCCGTCACACGGAGTAACAAATCCAAGTCTCGATCCATGCCCACTCAACAGACACCCTCGGAGATACGTATAGAGCATCTTTATAGTCACCCAATTATGTTGCAATGTTTGATACACACAAGGTATTCCTCCTGTGTCAGTGAGTTACATGATATCATGGTCATAGGGAACAGATACTTGACATGGAGAAAACAATAGCAATAAACTGACACGATCATATGCTACGTTCATAGTTTGGGTCTTGTACATCACATCATTTTCCCAATGATGTGATCCCATTATCAAATGACATCTCATGTCTATGGCTAGGAAACCTTGACCATCTTTGATCAACGAGCTAGTCTACTAGAGGCATAACCACACATGTATTTGTGTTTCCGGTCAATACAATTATAGCATGGATAATAAATGATTATCGTGAACAAGGAAATATATTAATAACCACTTTATTATTGCCTCTAGGGCATATTTCCAACAACTATGTTCTCCACTTTTTACCTCTTTGATATCTACCATCATATTCTATTCCATGTATATGTTATGTCCAATGGTTCATGCTCATGTATTGCATGGAGAATAATAAGTTGATGCATATTGAAAAGGTAAAATCCAATTGCCTGACTTGGACAATGTGGTGCTTAACATTTGTATTGATGTGGTGAAGACGGAGTCATGCCTTGCTAATATATTAAGATGAATGGGGGTAAACATTCCTTATCGTATACTTTTAAAATCAATGATTTTATTTCTTATACTTATAAATATTACTATGTTTTTGTTTGTTAATTTATCATGTCTCAATGAGCATACATACAAAATATTACATGATGGGTAGCCTCTCAATACCAAACGAAGTCCAATTGCCACGAAATTTGTTGATGAATTTTTCTGGACCAAAAGAAGACCTTGAAGCTTTGGGAGGAGGCCGGGAGATGCATGAGGGCCCCACAAGCCAACAAGACACGCCCCGAGGGGGGCACGCCCTGATGGCTTGTGCCTCCCACAGGACTCTCTCGATGCCCCTCTCTGGCCTATAAATTCTCATATATTCCAAAAGCCATAGGTGAGCTCTCAAAACACCTTTTCCGCCGCCACAAGTCTCTGTTCCGACGGGAGCCCAACTACACCTTCGTTCCGGCAGCTTGCCGAATGGGAGATCGATCACGGAGGGCCTCTTCATCAACCTTGTTGCCCTCACGATGATGCGTGAGTAGTTCACCATAGACCTATGGGTCCGTAGGTAGTATCTAGATGGCAATCTCTCTCTCTCTCTTGATCTTAAATACAATGTTCGTTGCATCTTTGCCTTGATCTATCCGATGTAATCCCTTTGTATTGTGTTTTTGTTGGGATCCAATGAATTGTGAGTTTATGTTCAGATCATTCATGAAAAGTATTTGAGTCAAACCTGAATACTAAGATTCTTATTTGCATGATCATTATAGCTTCGTAATGCTCTCCAATCTATTGAGATAGTTTGGCCAACTAGATTGATATTTCTTCGATGGGAGTGGTGTGTTGTAGTAGGTTCAACCTGATGTCAGTGACAGAAGGGGGCAAGTTGCGTATTTGTGTTGCTGCTACTAAGGATATGACGTTTATTCATATTGATTGAGTTTACTTTGCCTACATCATGTCATCATTCTTCAAGCATTACTTTGTTTTACTTAATACTCAATATGCATGTTGGATAGTGGTCGATGAGTGGAGTAATAGTGATAGGTGCAGGCAGGAGTCGGCCTATTTGCTCATGGACGTGATGCCTATATACACATGATCATTGCCTTGAAAATTGCATAACTATTCGCTTTTCTATCGATTGCCCAACAGTAATTTGTTTACCCATCGTATGCTATTTTTATGAGAGATGCCACTACAGAACTCTACGGCCCTCGGGTCTATACACTTATATATTCACAAACGATATTACTACCTTGCCGTTATTTATTTGCTTTTATTTTATTTTTCAATTTACAATTATCTACACAACTCACTTGCTTGCACATAACGAGATCAAGGGGATTGACAACCCTCTTGTCGGCGTTGGGTGCAAGTTATTTGTTCTTTTGTGTGCAGCCGCCGAAGACGGTTGAGGATTGGTAAGACTATTGGTTCGATAAACATTGGTTTCATAACTAAGGGAAATACTTGCCCACATTGTGCTACAATAACCCATTCCTCTTCACGAAAAACCCAATGCGGATCACAAGTGTCACCAGCGGCCGGCACACATGCCAACCTACAAAATGATCAACCTCCCCCACCCCAGAGTTTTCACACCAGCAACAAAGCAAGTGGTTGGCATGCTTTCCAACCTATGAAATGATCAAGGTCTCTAACCGGCAACAAAGCCAACGGCTGACACACTTGCCAGCCTTCAAAAGGAACGACCATACTCCATGGCCTAGGCCTCCCTAGATCATGTCGTGTTGGTAAAACTTCTCCTTTTGCCGCTTCTCGAACCAACTCTTTCTCTTTGGTGAAAAGTTGTTCAAGTCCACATGGTGTCCTTGTTGCTATCCTCGACCACGAGCTTCTTCGTTTGCATAGCCTCCTCCATCTCCATGTCTAGCTTCCTCTTCTTCACGCTCTCCTCCATGTTGAGCTTCTTCGTTTGGAGCTCCAAGTATATCTTCATTTGCTTCTCCGTATCTTCGCGCTTCCTCTTGTCCCAAACTTCCTTTCGAGTCATCATGCAATGCAAATTTTCTTACGAGGACAATTAATCTTCGAGTTGGTCTTACCCCTCGCCCTCTTCACCCCATCTCCATTCCCATCCACGGTCACCGGCCCTCCTTTCTTCTTTAAAGCAGCATATTGATCTTTGAACTTGGGGCAATCCTTGATGAGCATCCAACAATGGGCGAGGTTGAAAGGCTTATTCTTATGTCGGGCCTTAAAGGCTTCTAAGTTTGAAACGCCAACACAATCAAAAGAGAAGGCCGCAAATATAATAGCAAAGGACACAACAAACATGAACATGTCATAGCAATGAAATAGGAAAGGGTCTCATACCAATTCGCCCAGCCTAGGCCACTCACGGGGTGGGCTTCAAGGTTCTCAAGTGCAACACAAAAATCGTTGCATTCTTGTTTAATGAACCCTCATCAATTTTGGATTGAGTTGAGGCCATGGGTGCTAACAAACTTGTAGGGTGGAAACTTCCTCCGCTCATGGAAATTTGCATGAACTCTCGTACAAAAAATGGATCATTTTTGCTCGACACTGGTGTTGGGATATTAGCCAATCTCCTTCCAACTCTCGCAAATCAACTTGTCCTCATCTTTGGTGTAAGACTCCATGCGAATGTTTGCCACCCTCTTTTGTGCTTTGGCTGTTCGGGTGAGATCATCGATGGAAATCAATGGCTCCTCCTCAATGTTGACACCCTCTTCTTCCTCATATTTGCAATAGAGGTCATCATTCCATGAGTCATCATGGCCGTCAGCCTCTTTTTCTTTCGGCACCATAGTGGTCGACACCATCATGGTCACGGCCGTCTTGGCTTTGGGTCTCCTCCAGATGGAATCATTGGCATTGGCCCTCGGGGTGAAAGGCCTGGCCATTGCCCTTGTAGATGATGTTCCCCATGAACACTTGGTACTCGGTGCCATCGGCCACCGGCATCGGGATTGCTGTTTCGTCGAACAGGTCGCGGGTGTCGATGAAGTTGGCCGTAGGAATCGACTGTGGCTTCTTCCTTTGCATCCTCGCAGATGACTAGTTGACGCCACATGACCCGTGCATGACGTTGAGGTCGATGACAGCCATGGCACCGGGGGCGGAGGGGGCGATCATGCTACTGCCCGACAACATGGAGAACCAGGTCGGAGCATGCCATCGCGCTGGATGAAAACATAACCGTCTTTGGTGTTATGGGGGTGCTTGACGACTGGTAGTGTGGAGGGCGAATGACCTACGAGCCTGTTCTTGCCAAGGCCATGGCGACGGCAAAAGATTGCGTGGTGTGGGTCGACACAACCCTTGGACCATGAGGGCCTGCGCCGTGGCCTTTGCGACGAATGCCTCATTGTCCAAGATGAAGGCCTTGTGTTGGGCGGCCGCGGTCTCGAGGGTGAAATCAGCAACGACTTTGTTTGCCACCGCATTGGACAGTTGGGCTTTTCTCTTGGCGGATTCTCGAGCAAGCTTCTCAGCCTCCGCCGGCGTGAGATGACCGATCCTTCTACTTCCTTTTTGTCATCGGACGGACTGTGACGACGGTCCGATCATCAGCTGCGAGTTTCTTCAGGTAGACGACCATGGAGGAGGGAGGGCGAGGAGAGGGCTTGGGGTTTCCGGGATGGAGGAGGAAAATGGGGGCTTTGTCTCCCCGACGGACAAGCCATGAGAGGACAAGGGTGTGCGTCCCGCCCATCCGCGCGTTGTCCGTTTTGTTAGAAACACGACCCGATTTTAAACTTGGAATAAGTGTGTGAAGACAAAAAAGACGTTTAGGGCATACACAATGATTAATAAGATAGTTTTATCTTAAGTCTTGCATGTAATTTAGAGATGAAGAAAAAAATGTCTAGAATGGGTGATATTTTAGCCTTATCTTCGATAAGTAGCTATTCCTAAAAACATGGCGAGACATATTATGTCAAGAGATCACCTCTTTTCTTCTCTTAAAGAAGAGAAGGAAAATATTTTTTTAAAGTAGGGGGTGGAGTTTTAACGTGCTCTCGCCTTTGGCGACTCCGGGGCCGACCCGGACGCCGCCGTGCCGACGCGTGCCTCCGTTGTTCTGGTCGCGGTCTCTGCGCCGTTCGCCGATGCCCGCTCTGCCTCCGCTTCACCGTCCCCGCCCGCTCACGTCGGGGAACCTGACTTTCTGCTGCCGGCCCGCTGGTTCGACCTCGCGGACGAGGTGACTGATGAGGCTGCTGGCCCGTCGGCGCGGTGCTGCCACCCACAGGCCTCTCATTCCCGCCGCCGTCGCTGGCTCCGATGGCGCTCCTAGGGTGGGATGCCGCCCGGCCGGTGTGGCCGCGCCCACCGCTGCCTCACACCCAAGGTGGGTCGCCTAGTTCCAAAGGTCGCTCCTTGTAGTGCGCGGGCCGTCGTCACAGTCCCAGGGACTTGGGTGTCCAGGGACGCGCTGACTGCGGCTCCGTCGATCGGCCTTGGGTTCACATGCCCGTCCCCGCCGCTCCATGCGCTGCCTCGTCGGAGCTCCGCCGGCCTATGCCCTCCGCCCGCCCTCCGATCCGGTCGCTCCCCGCCCCGATGACTCGCCACATCGCCTTTTGCCCGTTCAAGGCGATCCCCGCCGGTCCCCCGCGCTTCGCCTCCCCTCCCAAGGACAGTCGCGCTGCCGCTGCTCCTCCCGCCGGCCAAATCTTGCCATCACCGCCGTGCCCGACGACACTCGTCTAGGATGGGGTATCCTGGGCCACCTTGGTGGGCCGCGCGGGCCCAAGGGTTCCCTCCGCCCGGGATGAGATGGCTTAGATCGCCTTGACCCAGGATAGGGTTGCCCGGCCCGCTTAGGCCCAATCTACTGTGGCCCAGCCGCCGGCTCCCCTGGTTCGCGCCCCGCCCTTGCTACCCCCTTCGGTCATGGGCCTCTCCCCGCGGGTCGCGGCCCAGTCGCCTCGCCTGGCCCAACGGGGCTGTGTGTGGCTGACTGTAGGGTTTTCCCTACGGCCGCTAGTGTCTCATATACTCGACGCGTTAATCCCATCGCAGATCCCCTCCTCCTCCCCGACGCATCCTCCTCTACTCCCTCCGGTCTCCTCCGCCATGGCTCCCCCTCTAGAGCATCCGCGCGCCCTTCCCCCACTCCTCGTGCCGGTGCCCGTCACGGCCATGGCCCGGGAATGCGACGATGAGGGCAAGCGCCCGAAACGGCGCCTGGACGACCGCGACGGCCGCTCCTTTGCTCGGCCCTCCCCCGATGGATCGCGGCAGGAGACGGAGCTCTGCCAACAGCTCCAGCAGTCGACGGTGGCGACTTCTCGCGGGGTGGTCGTCGGTCCCTTGCTCGCCCAAATGAGTGCCGGTCTGAAAGCACATTTGCTCCCTTTGTGGTTTCGGTAATTCATAACAACATATAAGTCATTGAACTAATGTTTCCATCAAGTATGTTTTAGGAAAATTTCAATGATGGGTTGGCAATGAGATTGTGGAATACCCCAATATACAAGGAAATAGGTTGGCAAAGCTTCAAGCAATAGGACTCTACATTTTATATTTGTGAGAAATCACATTGAGTCCATAGGAAAGCCAATACTATTAAAAGGGGTTAAGGTTTTGTTGGTGAACAAAATGCTCATACGTGCACAAGTGATATTCACCAAAGACACCCACAAACTCTCCCACCAAAGACTATTCAAAGCCAAACACTCAAAATCGATGCAACCAAAATTCTACATTCGGTACCACCGATTCCAAACCCTAGACAGACACAGCCAAACCCGAGCTTTTCGGTGTAGCCGATACTTCATTCGGTGCCACCCAGTTGGGTTGTCAACTTTTTGTTACGCAAGTTCACAGTTTTGGTCCCTCCAAGATTATCGAATCGGCGTCACCGAGATTGGGCATTCTAACCGTTGGTCACCTTATCGATGCAACCAAGATTCCTATATCGGTCTCATCGAGGTTCAAAAGTTGCCACCTTTTGGTCACTTCGGTACCATCGAGATTAACACATCGGTGTCACCGAGTCTGACTTATTGTGTGTAATGGTTGGATTTTTGGGGATGCCTATATATACCCCTTCACCACCACCTACTCGAAAGAGAAGCACTCAGAACCATTCCATACCTATCCTATCAGTTTTCTGAGAGAGAACCACCTACCCTTGTGTTGAGGTCAAGATCTTCCACTCCAACCATATGGATCTTGATTTCTAGCCGCCCCAAGTTGCTTTCCACCAATCCCATCTCTTCTACCAAGCCATATTTATGAGAGAGTGATTGTGTGTTGAGGAGTCTATCATCTTGAAGCACAAGAGCAAGGAGTTCATTGACATTACCGAGGCTATTACCTTTTGGAGGGTGGTGCCTCCTAGATTGGTTAGATGTCGCTTGGGAGCCTCCTACTTCGTGTTGTGGAGTGAACCAAGAAGTTTGTAAGGGCAAGGGGATCGCCTACTTCATGAATATCTACCCCGAGTAAGGCTAGTCCTCCGTGGACGTAGGCCGTCATGGTATAGTCAAGGTTGCTTCTTCGTGGAACCCTCCGTGGGTAGAGCCCTCTGTGGACTCTCGCGTCCGTTACCCTCCGTGGGTTGAAGACTCCATGAACATGGATGTACGATAGCGCCACCTATCGGAACCACGGGAAAAATCATCGTGTCACCAATTGCATTTTCTTTTCCTACCCTCTCTTTACTTACATGTGCAATGTCTTTACTTACCGCTGCTATACTCTTAGACATGCATGTGTAGGGTGTACTTGACATACTATGAATGCTAAAAACTGACAAGAATTAGAATGGGGAAAACGTAGATTTTATTTGGTCAATTAATCTAATCACACACACCCCTCTAGCACTACTTTCTATACTACAAGTGGTATCGAAGCTTTGGTCTCCATTGCATTGGTCTCACAACCTAGGAGTAGTATGGTGTCTAGTGCGGGAAATTGTCATCGTAGAGGTCCGTACTTTGATGGCACAAATTTTTCTAGTTGGAAGCACAAAATGAAAATGCATTTGCTTGGTCATAACCCCTCCGTTTGGGCTGTTGTTCGTGTTTGCATGCAAAGTGAATTCTTTGCGGAAGGAAAGGAACCCAATCGTGAATCGACCACAGATGAGTTGAAGATGTTGCAACTCAATGCTCAAGCATGTGAAGTTCTCTTCAACTGCCTATGCCCCAAAGAATTCAACAAGATCAGCCGTCTTGAGAATGCAAATGAGATCTTGGATACTTTGATTGATATCCATGAAGGTACAGAATCTGTGAGAGAATCCAAGTTGGATGTTCTTCAAAGTCAACTTGACAAGTTCAAGATGAAGGATGCTGAAGGAGCCACTGAGATGTACTCTAAGCTAGCTCTCATCACCAATGAGATTGCCGGCTTAGGAAGCGAAGAAATGACTGACAAATTCATCATCAAGAAGATACTTCGAGCTTTGGATGATCGATATGACACCATTTGCACATTGATCCAAATGATGCCCAACTACAAAGATCTCAAGCCAACGGAAGTGATTGGTAGAATTGTTGCTCATGAGATGACACTCAAAGACATGGAAGAGCTTCACCAGAAGTCTAGCGGTGCTTACAAAGCCACAAATGATGCTCCCTCTACCTCAAGCGACAACCTTGTTACAAATGAAGAGATAAGCCTCATGGTCAAGAAATTCAACAAGTTCTACAAGAATAGAAGCAAAGATCGAAGCTCCAACTCAAGATATGAAGAGAAGCATTCATCAAGTTGTGACCGAAACTGCTACAATTGTTGGAAGCCTGGACACTACTCCAATGAGTGCATGGCTCCCTACAAATGAAGAGAAGAGTCACTGAGAAGACGAAGCTCAAGAGACGAGTCACCATGAAGAGAGAGAAGGAGTAGAGATGATCGTTATGAACGAAGACCCTCAAGGAGAAGTAGGGACTCGCATAAGAAGGACAAGTACACCAAGAGCTACTCAATAAGGAAACAACAAGCTCATGTTGGTGAATGGGTTTCCGGCTCCGACTCAGACAACCACTCCGAGAGAAGCTATCACTCCAACTCCGACTATAGTCAAGATGAAGGTGTTGCCGGAATTGCACTAGTGACTACCAACTCCTATGATCTATTTGATTCACCAAACGAAGGGAGTGGAAGTTTCTTCATGGCTAAAGTCCTCAGGGTATCACACACCGAGTATCTTGATTTCAATAGTGACGAAGATGACTTGTTAATTGAAGACGACTTGCTATTTGACAAAACTAGTAATGTTAGTCAAAATGAACATGTTAGTACTCACTCTAGTGTAGATAAGTCGTGTGATAATGATAAGTTGGAAATAGAATGACTAACTCAATAACTAAAAACTCTTAAGTTATCTCACTAGTCAACTCTAGAAGATCATAGAGAGCTTGTAAGGACACATGAGAAGCTACGCTTCGAGAAGCTCCATTTAGAGCAAGAGCATGAGTTCCTTAAAGCTATCAATGACGATCTTCGAAAGAAGACTTCCTCTTATCTAGCCAAATGACTTCTCTTATCTACATTCATGCCTGAAGTTAAGTCTAAGCAAGCTAGTAACAAAGGAAAGAAAGGTTCGTCAACTAGTAGCAATAAAAATGATAAATCCAATGATATTGCTTCTAGTAGTTATCTTGATCCCACTAACTCTTCTCTTAGACAAGTTACACTTGAGCAAGAAAATGAACTCTTGAAAGGGATTATAGAAAAAGGTATCTACAAGAGTCTTGAAGGGTGCAAACAATTTGAGGAGATTGTACGCAAGCATGGAGGATACCGGAAGAATCGTGGTGTTGGCTACTTCAACGCTAATGGAGTTGAATGAGCAGAAGGTCAATAACCCAATACCAAGTTTGTTCCACAAAAGGAGAAGTATGAAAATACTCTTACCAAGGGAGCAAGAGCTCCAGATGACCTTCCACCACAAGACACCAAGCTCAAGGACAAGAACAAGCTTCAAGAGGACATTGACTCATATGAAGATGAATCCCAAGATTTGGTGAAGTGGGTTCCCAAGGATACTACAAGCTCAACTTCTACAAGTGCTACTTCAACACCAAGGATCCCTATCAACTTGATGTGGGTTTCCAAGAAGAAGAACTAGAGAGTTCTTGAGGGGTGACTTCAGCAATGAAATTCACTCATATTCATTATTGACAAGAACTAGTTGCAAACAACATCAACATTATGCAATAGTTCAAGGAGTCACACATTCCCTCAAAGGTAAGAAAGGGACAAGGTAATCAACAAATTGATGGACATCATCACATATGCTTTGCACTCCATGTCCATAGATACCTTGTATTTGTCTCTTGTGTGTTGGGACTAACCCGTGTAGGTGAGAAGAGTAATGAAACAAGGGTGCTCCCAACTCTTGGTGATCTTCAACAACTTTGAGCATCCACCACTACCTCACCAACATGAAGTCTTCTTCGACAAAACCCAAGGTTAGTTTATCCCTCTTATGGGGGGATGTCACATCAAGGGGAGCTTTACTTTAAGACTTGAGTTAAAGCATCTCAGAAGAATGTGACAACATTAAATGCTTTATGTGAAAGTGGTAACCCCACTTGTGGTTAAACGATGAGTATGACCTATGATCAAGTATTCTTACTTGGCTCCTAAGTCAATATACTCATATATAGATGACTCCGTCATCGCCAAAGTGCTTGTTAGCTGCTAATGTGTAAGTGCATGTTTGCCATGATTTCATTTGACATCTTATTGTGTGAGCATGTTGGTCTGCATTTATTTTCTCATTCGAGGACATCCAATTGTTGCTATTTAGCTTCTCATATTTATTTGCCAATTGGATGAACAAGAATGCCCAGGACCACTCTTTAGCTATCTATGCTTTCTCACCTCATACTCTATTCATGCTGCATCACAAAATTTGAACAAGTGCTTTTCGACCCCTCTGTGTGTGGAGCACTCGGAGTTCCGTATCGACAAGGACTAGCCATTAAAACCTCCCAAGTGCATCTCAGTGGAACAAACCCCAAAATCTCGGTCTCACCGAATGCCTAGGGTTGATCTGGTTTTCTATCTCGGTACTACCGATTCCATATTCTTGGTTACACCGAGTTTCCCTGCTAGCTGACAGTTGAGAAACTCGTTGACATCGAAAATTTAGAATCGGCGTCACCGACAGTGAAGGGTATATATTCGATGGTCCCGGTGGTTCAAAATTTCATTCTTCAAATCGTCGCGCCCCAAGCCCTAAGTTGCCGTAGAAGGACCCCCTGGTCGTCGCCCTTGCCTTCCCGTGCCCCTCTGCCGCTAGGAATCGCCACCGTCGACAGAATATTTGCCCTCGTCGCCGCCATAGCGGATTCATCTCCGAGATAGGGTACGGATTAGGCCCCCTCTTGCGCTCGAATCTTTGATTCTTGCGCATTAGGGTTTTTCCATTATCTAGCCATAGTTTGAGATAGTTCAATCCACAAGATAAACTCCATATTCTAGCGAATCGAAAAATTCTAGGTTTAGTTGCCCGTGAAGTTGCATCTCGGTGATATCGAGTGAGAAAAATTGGTTCCACCGATTGCCTTTTTGTGCTACTGAGGAAAAAACAAGGTGAGACCGAGTGACAGTTTTCGGTCTGACCAAAACTGTTGCCAAGTTTCGGTTAAGGGTTTTGTGAGTCTCGGCAGCACCGAAATGTTTGACTCGGTGACACCGAAATACAATTTTGTAGTGAACTACATCTATGAATTTTCTCTTCAAACTTTCAAAAACCAGATGCATTTTGTGATGACTTATCCTATTCTACTCTTTTATACTCTCTTCACAGGGTCAGCATGTCAGGGTGTCACAGCCCTAGAAATTACTTGTATTAGTTGCATCATTGAGCATTCATTGCATCATGTTTAACTTCAAATGAATTTGAAATGGGGATGCCAAACCCTAGCACTTCAAAAAGACTAAACCAATTTCAATAATTGTTTTTCTTTTTCAATGATTTCAAATGTCTTTTAAAAATGTTCACCATGTCTGATAAATGTTGGCAACAGCATACCAGGGGTGAAGCATATTTTCACAACTAATTTGGAAAATTTAATATATCAGCATAGTTTCTGAAAAACACTATTAAAGCACTATAAATATTTAGTTGCTTAAAATTTCCTGAAACTTTTTGTGGAGCTTGGAAATATTCCAAATATACCCCATAAATATTTACAGGAATTTATGCTTTATAGTTTTTGCCCAAACAAATTATAATAGAGAGCAGAAAAATAGAAATAGAAAACAGAATGAATAAAAGGAAAGGAGCTTACCTGGCACTGTTGGCCCAATCCTGTAGCAAGGCCCAGCTCACCAGCGAGGCGGTTGTCTTCAACCTCTCCCAGTAAGCAGAGGCGTGTCGACACGCCCGCAGTCGCCATGGCCACCTCCTGCCTGCTAGCTTGGCTAGAGGAGGGGATGAGGATCCTAGAGCCGTCCGCATCGAGCCCACTCCTCTCCCTTCTCCTCCCCTCTCTCGTTCTCTCCCCCTCGCACTTGTCGCTTCCACCGCCGGCTGCTGAAGCTTCCGCCATCGATTCGCTTGCTCCAGCTCTTCCCCGACCTTGTCATTGACTCCAAACGAACCCTCGTGAGCCCCTCTTACTCTCCCCCTCTCTTCCTGTCGTCTCGGGCGCCCCCTAGCTAGCATCCCCGTCGAAGCCGAAGCTTCTCGCCACCGGTGGGGATGTGGCCGTGGCTATAGCCACCATGGCCTACTCTCGAGCTCGTCATCATGCTCCGAGCGTTCCTAGGGTCCGATTTCACCCAACATATGGTCCTCCTGTGCCCTGTAGCCTCATCGCCGTCGTTGCCCGAGCTCCGGCAGCCGCACAAGTTGTCACCGCCGTCGTTTTAGACCTCCTCAGCTCGAGCTGATTGCGTCGTTGGACACGGACGACCACTAGCATCGCATAGGGCCAAACCTCCGCTCATTTGGTCATCGGAGGGCGATTTCTGAGCACCTCCGCCGCATCTGGCCTCGCCGGTGTTGAGCCGCCAGTGGGTTTGACCCCCCTCACCAGATTTGACTTCTCCGGAGTCAATGGCAGGTGAGGCCAACCCTTGCTTAATTAGGTCAAATAATTAATTTCACTTAATTAACCTAATCACCACTGACTAGTGAGCCCAGCCACTTAATGGTTTAGATTAGGATTTAACTAAACCTAATTAACCACATGTGTCATTGACATGTGGGTCCAGCCAGTCAGGTTTGACCCTGGCCGACCCTGTTGACCTGCTAATGTCACTATGACATCATGCTGATGCAGTAAAGTATTTCTGGAATTAAAACAAATTAGTAAATGATTTAATATTTTCAAAAAATGTTTAAAACTTCTAAAAATCATAGAAAATAATCTGTAAGTCAGATGAAAATAATGTGTATATGAAAAATGATCAAAAAAATCCAATGAATCTGTTTATGCCATGATCAAGCATGTTTGAACAAGTTAACATCACCAAGTAGGACATTTTATGGTTAGGACAATATATGAAATATCATTTGGAGTTGGAATTCAAACTTGCTTGAATTCCACTTCAATTAAATTGGCTAATTATTCCTCTAGGTCAATTCAGTACCTTAACTTGTCATATCATGCATCATGTTTGTTGCATTGCATTGAATGTGTTCCTTCCTTGTTTTACCGGTGGTGTTCCCTTTCGGTAGACGATGGTTCTGACGATGTGAACGTTGACACTAATGTAGAGAAGTAATATCTTCAGGATTGTCAGGCAAGCAAACCCCCTTGAGCATACTGATATGAACCCACTCTCTTGCTCTTGCTCTCTTTTATTGCATTAGGAAAACAACGATTCAACTGTTACATGTTTTCGATAGTTGAACCCATTCCTTTGCATGACATGTCCTTGCCATAGTAAATAGTTGAAACCACTTAGCATGATTAGCAACTGCTTGAGCCTTGTTGTGCTTACTCATCAATGCTTGCTTACTATGCCTGCTATGCTTAGAGTCGTAACGTGCCGAGTCTGATCCATCTAGGCGATGAATCGGAATGGCAGTGTTCATGTCCTACTGTGGGAGAGCTAAGCGTGTGAACACGATTTGGTAAAGGTAGCGATGAGAGGTCATGTAGGAGTACATGGCGGGTTGTCTCATTGGGACCGTCCTTAAGAACTGAGTTATGTGTTTTTGATCCAAGATAGTTACTACCACACGTTGGGCCCTAAAATATGACCCCACTCAACTTATTAATCCCCTAGATCTCTGTCCAGGAGTTGCAACTAGTTTCTATTGTGTTTGTAGGAAAAGTGTTGGCGGCCATGCATAGCGCTGCCCGACGGGGTGGACTGTGATGCGGTATAGGCACAGTGGCACGGTGTACCAAGTGGCACCCAAACGGTGGGCTTGGTAACCCTGCGCACATCGTTTGAGGCCATGGCGGAAACTTCGGCCGGATTTCCGTGCGGGTTCAGTCTCAAATAGGCGATAAACTTGGACTAGGGTCTTGTGTGATTGATGGTCGTGGCTGACTCCCTCGCTGGGCTTCTGCTTGAAGGTTGCCGATGTGCCTTTTATGTGTCACGTCCTCAGATATGGACTACTTGGAGAACTTATGTGGTTCATAGATAAGTTGAAGTTGATACTCTAAAATACGCAAGATAAGTGTGAGTGCTATGGTTGGCCTTCTCGTAGGGAGACGGAAGTGGATCCATAGTGGTGTATTGATTTGGTGAATATGTGGACTCGTGTGCGCTATGCGCTATCCCACCTTAAAGAAAGCACTTGTAGTAGTAGTACAGGTTAGCCAAGAGTCAAAGCTGGCTTGCTGCAATAAACTCCACAACCCCCTTCATTCATACTGATGCATATGTAGTTAGTTCTGATGTAAGTCTTGCTGAGTACCCTTGTACTCACGTTTGCTTAATTTATGTTTTTGCAGAGGAGACGTCGGTATCATTAGTGGTACTTATGACGTGAAGTTCGATGTTGACCGGATTAGCTTGGGAATCCCAGACAGAGGTCTGGTTCCTTTGGTAGGGTCATTGTAGCTTTTCGGGCTCCTCTAGCCACTTTTGTAGATGTATGTACCCAGACATGTTTAACTTCCGCTTGTTTGCTTGAATGCTTTGAATGTTGGGTCTTGTGACCCCTGCTTGTAACATCTTATCGTGTTGGGTCTTCCGAGCCTTCTAAGTAAATGTTGTAATGTTGTATGGTTATGTTGTGATGCCATAGTTGTATCTATGCATATCGGGCATGTCGTGCGTACGTGTGACGTGCAACAATATGTATGGGATTCGACACCTAGTTGTGTGCCTTTAGTAGTACTCTTTACGGGGAAATGCCTCTTTGTGCTTCCACCGAGCCTTGGTAGCTTGCTACTGCTTCGGACACATTGATTGACCGGCATGTACCCTTCTTTGCTGTTGTGTCTGTCCCTTCGGGGAAATGTCTCGCAGTGTAATGGAGTCCCTATAGCCTACTACGACTCGTCTACGTGCAGTGATGACATTTATGTCCCCACGGCATAATGGAGTCCTTGTAGCTTGCTATGACTCATCTACACACGCTAGAGATCGACACCTGCATTGTTGGGTTACGTATGCCTGTCCTTGTACGGATGTGCCACTTGGGTTCTACGACTAGTCATGTCGGCCCGGGTTCTTTGACATTTGAATGCTAGCTACACATTCACATACGTGAGTCAAAAGACGCAAATGGTCCCGGCCCAGGTAAGGTGGCAGCCGTGGAGATAACCGTCCGTGAGAGCGCAAAGTGATGTGATGTGTTACAGGCTGGATTCTTATGGCTTAGGATTGGGGTCCCGACACAGGGTCAGACAGTCAATGAGCTCAAGAAGGAGGTTGATGAATACCCAATCCATCGCCACTCCTTAGAATCTGATTCTTCTGATGATGATGAGGAAGATAGTGCACCTGTCAGGACGACTGCCCAGTTTATGACTAAGGCCAGGACTCCTACAGTACCAACTTCAGAGACGAGGCATTCATCTTTTGCTCCAGCCACAGTATCTTCAGCTCCATCATCTCCAGTGCCTCCAGTATCTACTCCAGCTCCATCCAGGACTTCAATGGAAGTCTTCGCCGACGCAGTTCTCTCGACTCCGACATCGACAACTGGAGGAGATCAATCACAGAATGATTAGATATATGCCTTTGAACTTTTTGGTAACTTGTTGCCAAAGGGGGAGATGTGTATATAGATCTTAGGCTTCGAGTGAGAGAGTGTCTGTTTTTATTTGTCGGTTTTACAAAACATTTGACTCTTTTGGTTTAACGTGATACTTTTGTGTTTGTGTGTGATCCTATGTTGTTATGACTGTTGCTATTATTTCCTATCATTTGATGATTATGTGATGATCACTCACATTGCTTAATTGTGTTGTGCTATGTTGTTAATTCAAATTATTCTCGCACACCACCAAGATGTATGTGACATGGAAGAAGTGCCCATGTACCTAATCGATTATGCATTTGCATTCAAATGCAAATTAAAAATAATGCACAACTTTAGGGGGAGCTCTTGCTTATCACATACTTCTCAAAGCGATGATTATATTCATTGATTATATCATATGTCAAAGCTTTGATCTATATGTTGTCATCAATTACCAAAAAGGGGAGATTGAAAGCACATTTTCTTCCTTGGTGGTTTTGGTAATTCATAAAAACATATAAGTCATTGAACTAATGTTTACATCAAGTATGTTTCAGGAAAAGTTCAATGATGGGTTGACAAAGAGATTGTGGAATACCCCAAGATGTGAGGAAATAGGTTGGCAAAGCTTCAAGCAAGAGGAATCTACATTTTATATTTGTGAGAAATCACTTTGAGTCCATAGGAAGGCCAATACTATTAAAAGGGGGTAAGGGTTTGTTGGTGAACAAAATGCTCATACGTGCACAAGTGATATTCGCCAAAGACACCCACAAACTCTCCCACCAAAGTCTGTCCGAAGCCAAACACTCAAAATCGGTGCAACCAACATTCTACATTCGGTGACACCGATTCCAAACCCTAGACACTCAGCCAAACCCTAGCTTTTTGGTGCAACCGATACTGCATTCGGTGCCATCGAGTTGGGCTGCCAACTTTCTGTTGCGCAAGTTCACAGTTTCGGACCCTTCGAGATTGTCGAATTGGCATCACCGAGATTGAGAATTCTGACTGTTGGTCACCTTATCGGTCTCACCGAGATTCCTATATCGGTCTCACTGAGATTCAAAAGTTGCCACCTTTTGGTCACTTCGATACCATCGAGATTAACACATCGGTGTCACCGAGTCTGACTTATTGTGTGTAACGGTTGGATTTTTTGGGATGCCTATATATACCCCTTCACCACCACCTACTCGAAAGAGAAGCACTCAGAACCATTCCATACCTATCCTATCAGTTTTCTGAGAGAGAACCACCTACCCTTGTGTTAAGGTCAAGATCTTCCACTCCAACCATATGGATCTTGATTTCTAGCCTCCCCAAGTTGCTTTCCACCAATCACATCTCTTCTACCAAGCCATATGTGTGAGAAAGTGATTGTGTGTTGAGGAGTCTATCATCTTGAAGCACAAGAGCAAGGAGTTCATCGACATTACCGAGCCTATTACCTTTGGAGGGTGGTGCCTCCTAGAATTGTTAGGTTTCTCTTGGGAGCCTCCTACTTTGTGTTGTGGAGTGAACCAAGAAATTTGTAAGGGCAAGGAGATCGCCTACTTCGTGAAGATCTACCGAGAGTAAGGCTAGTGCTCCGTGGACCTAGGCCGTCATGGTATAGTCAAGGTTGCTTCTTCATGGAACCCTCCGTGGGTAGAGCCCTTGATGGACTCTCGTGACAGTTACCATCCGTGGGTTGAAGATTCCGTGAACGTGGATGTATGATAGCGCCACCTATCGGAACCACGGGAAAAATCATCGTGTCACCAATTGTGTTTTCTTTTCCTACCCTCTATACTTACATGTGCAATGTCTTTACTTTCCGCTGCTATACCCTTAGACATGCATGTGTAGGGTGTACTTGACATACTATGAATGCTAAAATCTGGCAGGAATTAAAATTGGGAAAAGGTAGATTTTATTTGGTCAAGTAGTCTAATCACCCCTCCCCCCCTCTAGCACTACTTTCGATCCTACACAGTCTCTGCCACGAGATGGTCGCCGTTCGCCTGACCTTGGCTGCTCTCCGGCACGCTCTGGTTACCGTTTGCCGGTTCGGGAGGGACGTCGGTCCCCGGCTCGGGACAACCGGAATGCCCGCCGCTCGCTGTCCCCGGCTGCCGCCGTGGCCGGTCGGTCTCGTCGGTGCGTCCCCACGCCTCGGCCGAGGCGTCTCCCATGCGGTGTTGTGTCCCCCCCCCCACGCTCCCAGCCACAGCTTCCGCCAGCGAAGGATCCCAACAACGGCCGCAGCCACCAAGAGGTCAAGAATAAGAAGCGAAAGAACCCCCTCTGCAACCCCGCTCCCGCGCCCGTGGTTGCCGGGGAACCGGTGTGGCTTCGGATGAAGCTCCTCCGTGCTTCAACTGCGACCTCTCTGGGCACTTCCAGGTCGCCTGCACCAACCCCCCGCTCTGCTACTTATGCAAGGACCCTGGTCACCCCGCCGTCTTTTGCCCTGACCGATCGGTGGCCGAGGAGCTGATGGTGTACGGGCATGGCATCGAGGGAACAGCGTTCTTACACATGGAGATCCTCGATGTCCCGCCTCTAGAGCCCTCCCTATCGGCCATTGTCTCGATGCTGGGGGATGGGGTGGCTTCTCTAGAGATGATTGAGGCTGAGCTCAACCACCTCTGCCGTTGCCAGCGGGATTGGCAGGTCACCCCGATCACTGGTACCCTGTTCTCCGTCGTCTTCCTCAACATCGCCAGCCACGGCTTCTACACCCAACCTGATGAGATCACCCTCCCCCTCAACAAGCTAGTGGTCGGCATTTCCGAGCCGACGATGGACCCAAAGGCGATCGTGGTCCTCGACACGGCTTGGATTCTTATCGCGGGCCTCCCCGACATCGCCCGGTCCGAGCACGTCATCCACAACATGTCGCGGATTATCGACAAGGTGGTGGTGGTCGACGATCTCTCCCTCCGCAAGGAGGAGGAGGTTCATGTCAAGACCAAGTCCCTCGACTCCGACAAGCTTTGGGCCACTGTCCGTGTCTTCTTGAACGACCAGGGCTTCCACCTCGGGATTCGGTCGGATCATCCCAACCACGTTGGCCGCCCCTGGTTCTTGGAAGGTGGTCACGATGGGAGGGGAGGCGCTTGTGGTGGTGGTGGTCGAGAGGACCACTCCAACCATCGTAGGTGCCACTGGTCTGATGAGGAGGATGTCTACTCCGACCGTAGCAGCTCTCCCTCCCACGAGCCTCCCGCTCCGCGTCAGCCTTGGGGCTCGTCTGGAGGTGGTGTCACCCACACGGTGGCCGCTCTCTCGCCGCCTACCAGTCTCTCCTCTCCGGGTGGCAGTGACGCATCCGAGGCCAGCATGCTCGTGGCCCCCGCTGCGTCACCCCGCTCCCCGGCCTCGCCCTCGCTCTTTGGGCCCTTTGTTGTTGTCTGCTTTGACCCTCCGTCCTCTGAGCTTGTTCCGATGGTGGAGCCCCTTCCCGTGATGATGGTTGCGGACCCGGTTGGAGTGGCTCTGCCCATTATGAGCGCCCCTGCCGCCTTCGCCCCAACTTCGGGCCTCCTTCCACCTGTTTCACCACTCTCCCTGCTCCTGGACGTGCCATCCCGGGGCCAGGGACGCCTCCTGACTCCGGTGTTGGGTCCAGTGCAGCTGAGCTCCGAGCTGCCCGACCCGGCCCCGGAGGTCGTCATCACTCCGGTCTCGACCCTAGCCCCAGACGTGCCATCCTCGGGCTAGCGACGCCTCCTGACTCCGGTGATAGGTCCCGTGCAGCTGAGCTCCGAGCTGCCCGACCTGACCCGACCTCGACCCTAGTCCTGGACGTGTCGTCCCTGGGCCAGGGCCGCCTCCTGACTCCTATGCCCGCTTCCATGCTGCTTAGCTCCCTACTTCCCAACACGGCACTTTCTTCACCCTTGGCTAGGTCCTCGGTGGGGGCTAAGGAGGTGACTGCGCCGATGGCCGCCCACCCCGCCCCCCTCGGAGTGCCACATACTCCAGGCGGGCCCGGTTGGCATCGACCCCGGTGACTACCTCTAGGCGTAGAGGCAGATGATACGTCTCCGTCATATCTATAATTTTTGATTGTTTCATGCCAATATTCTATTCATATACTTTTGGCAACTTTTAATACTATTTTTGGGACTAACATATTGATCCTGTGCCTAGTGCCAGTTCCTGTTTGTTGCATGTTTTTTGTTTTGCAGAATATCCATACCAAACAAAGTCCAAACACGATAAAAACTTACGGAGATTTTTTTTGGAATATATGTGATTTTGGGGGAAAAGAATCAACGCGAGACGATGCCCGAGGTGACCACAAGCCAGGGGGCGCGGCCTACCCCCTAGCCGCACCCTGAGCCCTTGTGATCACCCCTTAAGTCGGTTGGAGCTCTCCTTTTGCCTCAAGGAAGATATTTTTATAATTAAAAACCCCTCAAAATTCCAGCCCTATCGTAGTTACAAATCTCCAGATATTTAAGAAATAGTGAAAGGCCAGAATCTCGGAGCGCAGAAATAGAAGGAAACAGAGAGAGAGATCCAATCTCAGAGGGGCTCTCATCCCTCCGCCGCCATGGAAGCCAAGGACCAGAGGGGGAACCCTCCTCCCATCTAGGGGGTAGGTCAAGGAAGAAGAAGGAGGAGGGGGCTCTCTCCCCCTCTCTCCTAGTGGCACCAGAATGCCGCCGGGGTCATCATCGTGACTGCAATCTACTCCAACAACTTTGTCATCGTCACTAAACCTCCATCACCTTCCCCCATTTATCTACAGCGATCCACTCTCCTGCAACCAGTTGTACCCTCTACTTGAACATGGTGATTTATGCTTCATATTGTTATCCAATGATGTGTTGCCATCCTATGATGTCTGAGTAGATTTTTGTTGTCCTATGGGTTGATTGATGATCATGATTGGTTTGAGTTGCATGTTTAATTATTGGTGCTCTCCATGTCGCGCAAGCGTGAGGGATCCTCACTGTAGGGTGTTGCGATGTGTTCATGATTCGCCTATGGTGGGTTGCTTGAGTGACAGAAGCATAAACCCTAGTAGGTGGGTTGTTGCATATGGGAGTAAAGAGGACTTGATAACTTATAATGCTATGGTTGGGTTTTACCTTAATGATCTTTAGTACTTGTGGATGCTTGCTAGAGTTCCAATCATAAGTGCATATGATCCAAGTAGAGAAAGTATGTTATCTTATGCCTCTCCCACATATAAAATTACAATAATGATGACCGGTCTAGTTATCGATTGCCTAGGGACAATTCTGTAACTCCTACCACCAATTTTCCACACTCGTTAAACTAACTTAATTGTTACTTTATCTTAGCAGCCCCTAGATTTTATTTACGTGCTCTTTATTATCTAACAAACATATCCCATTACACCTACAAAGTACTTATAGTTTCATACTTGTTCTAGGTAAAGCGAACGTTAAGCGTGCGTAGAGTTGTATCGGTGGTTGATAGAACTTGAGGGAATATTTGTTTTACCTTTAGATCCTCGTTGGGTTTGACACTATTGCTTATAGAGAAAGGCTACAATTGATCCCCTATACTTGTGGGTTATCAAGACCTTTTTTCTAGCGACGGCGCTGGGGAGCAATAGCGTGGGGTGAATATTCTCGTGTGTGCCTGTTTTCTTTATCACTAAGTAGATTTTTTTTGCTGTTCTAAGTTGTTCTCTATATTTATTTATGGATATGGAACATGAAATACCAAAAAAAATAGGTGCACTTACTACTCATGGAAGTGGGGAACCTCCTAAAACCCTCGATGCTCATTATGTGAAAGATATTATGCACTACTTTAATAATCCTGAGAAAACCCCATTCAATTATGTAATGGGATACACGTTGGATCAACGTGAATTCTTTAGGGATTATCGCTTGACTCAAAAAGGGAAACTGTTATGGGATCAAATTTATATGTTGAAATGGTATGCTTGGAATCTATGCTTGAGATATGATATTACTTGTTACTCTAGGATGAAGGCTAAACACCTTGCCTTTTCATGTAAATTTAATGATATAAAACCTTGGATTCTTATGCTAATGGTATATATGATTACTATGATGTGGAACAAATAGAAGAGTTTGTTGCTTTTAAGGGTGCTTATGAAATTGAAGCTTTGTTTGAAAAGTATGAAGATTATGATGATGATGTTTACCGATGCCAAAATTTGGCTATGCTTCGTTATTGTTATGCCTATTATGAATATAATGCCCATATTGATCAATTTATTGAGAAAGTCTCCGCTATCCAAGAAGTGACTAATATTTTGCAGGAATCTATGGAAGAGGAAGGTGCTGAAATTGTAAGCTCATTAGATGAAAAAGATGAGGAGGAGAACGAAGAACAAAAGGATAAAGAGCGGATTAGCTACCCATGCCCACCTTCTAATGAGAGTAACTCTTCAACTCATACATTGTTTAATCACCCTTCGCACATACCAATGGATGAATGCTCTGATGATTGCTATCATCCCTTGGATTCCTTTGAAATATCCCTTTTTGATGAACTTGATGCTTGCTATTCTTGTGGCCATGATTCCAATATGAATTATGCTTATGAAAATGAACTTGCTATAGTTCCTTATGTCAAGCATGAAATTGTTGCTATTTCACCCACACACGATAGTCCTTTTATCTTTTTGAATTCTCCAAACTACACTATATCGGAGAAGTTTGAGCTTATTAAGGATTATATTAATGGGTTGCGTTCTAATATTACACATGATGATTTTAATGAATATAATATGCATGTGCTTGATGATCCTACTTGCAATTATTATGAGAGAGCAACTACAACTACAACTTCACCTCTCTATGTTTCCGATACAATAAAATTGCAAGAAACTATGTATGTTATGCATTGGCCTTTACTTGGTGTGAATGAATTGATCTTGTATGACATGCCAATGCATAGGAAGAGAGTTAGACTTCGTTTTCACATGATTTATATCACTTTGTGCTCACTAATTAATTACAAAGCATTGTTAATTAAAATTGGCTTTGATACACCTTGGGATCTGGGTGGATCAATTACTTGGGCAATTTATGACTAGCTTAATGGCTTTAAACAAAAGCGCTGCCAGGGAAACAACCCTGAAGTTTTAGAGAGTCATTTGATTATGTTGTGTGCTTTTATATAGTTTACAAACAAAAAAATAAAGTGGGGAACTTAAAACTTTTTCAAAAAGAAAAGTGAAAGTGAGAAAGACGAGCAACGTTGAAGTGGGGGTTAGCCTTGAACTTTGTTCATGCCCATGGAAACTTTCTGAATCTTGATTACAGAAACTTTTTAACCAAAATAATTATCCCCTTGTACAAATCCATTGTATTATAAAAATAATGGGCCAAGATTTTCCTTTAGGATGAGTAGATTGCTTTGTGTGTGCAAAAACTGAAACTTTGACTGTAGTGCGTGAATTTACATTTTTTACCAGAACATCAAAAGTTTCTGAAATTTTCACACAGTACTGCTATGCAATTCTTTTATTTTGTCCTAATTTCTGGAATTTTTAGAGTTACGGAAGTATCGTGAATGTTCAGATTACTACAGATGGTCCTGTTTTTGATAGATTCGATTTTTGATGCATTGTTTTGCTTGTTTTGATGAAACTATCGAATGTATCAGTGGTATAAGCCATGGAAAAGTTATATTACAGTAGCTACGACGCAACAAAAAAATATGAATTAGTTGGCAATAGTACTTAAAGTGGTGATTTGTTTTATCATACTAACGTATCTCACGAGGGTTTTCTTAAGTTTTGTGTGATTGAAGTTTTCAAGTTTTGGGTGAGATCACGAAGGATGAAGGAATAAGGAATGGAAAGAGACTAAGCTTGGGGATGCTCAAGGAACCCCAAGGTAATATTCAAGGACTCCCAAGAAACTAAGCTTGGGGATGCCCGGAAGGCATCCCCTCTTTCTTCTAACAACCATCGGTAATTTTACTTTGAGCTATATTTTTATTCTTCACATGATATGCGCAAATCTTGGAGCGTCATGTGCTTTTTTATTTTTATTTTAATAATGCACCATGCTGGGATGAGAAAGTCCTTGGTTGATTTATAGAAGGCTCTTTTCACCTCTCTTATATCTTTTGAGTATGGCTTTATAGAATGCTTCATGTGCTTCACTTATATGATTTGAAGTTTGGATTGCCTGTTTCTCACACATAGAAGACCGCCATTTGTAGAATGCTCTTTTGCTTCACTTATATTTTTTAGAGCATGGGGATATCTTTTGTAGAAAGAATTAAACCCTCCTGCTTCACTTATATCTATTTAGAGAGTTAACAGGAGTTGGTCATTCACATGGTTAGTCATAAAATCCTACATAAAACTTGTAGATCACTGAATATGATGTGTTTGATTCCTTGCAATAGTTTTGCGATATAAAGATGGTGATATTAGAGTCATGCTAGTGAGTAATTGTGGATTGATAGAAATACAGTTTGTGATTCCCATAGCATGCACGTATGGTCAACCGTTATGTAAGGAAGTCAGAGCATGATTTGTTTATTGATTGTCAACCTTTGTGTGAGGGCCGGGAGCGCGCGATGGTTAACTCCTACCAACCTCTCCCCTAGGAGCATGCGTCTAATACTTTGCTTTGATGACTAATAGATTTTTGCAATAAGTATGTGAGTTCTTTATGACTAATGTGAGTCCATGGATTATATGCACTCTCACCTTTCCACCTTTGCTAGCCTTTTTAGTACCGCACAACTTTCGCCGGTGCATTAAACCCACCATATATCCTCCCTCAAAAAAGCCACCATACCAACCTATTATGGCATTTCCATAGCTATTCCGAGATATATTGTCGTGCAACTTCCACTGTTCCGTGTATGATGACACGCACCATCATTTTCATATTGCTTTGCATGATCGTAAGATAGCTAGCATGATGTTTTCATGGCTTGTCCATTTTTTGATGTCATTTGCTATTCTAGATCATTGCATATCCCGGTACATCACCACAGGCATTCATATAGAGTCAAATTTTGTTCTAGATATCGAGTTGTAATTCTTGAGTTGTAAGTAAATAAAAGTGTGATGACCATCATTATTAGAGCATTGCCCCATATGAGGAAAGGATGATGGAAGCTATGATTCCCTCACATTGGGATGAGACTTCGGACTTTGTGAAAAATAAAAGAGGCGAGTGAATCCCAAATAAAAAAGAGAGGCCTTAGATGCCCACCAAAAAAAGAGAGAAAAAGAGAGAAGGGACAATGATACTATCCTTTTTCCACACTTGTGCTTCAAAGTAGCACCATGATCTTCATGATAGAGAGTCTCCTATTTTGTCACTTTCATATACTAGTGGGAATTTTTCATTATATAACTTGGCTTGTATATTCCAATGGCGGGCTTCCTCGAGTTGCCCTAGGTCTTCGTGAGCAAGCAAGTTGGATGCACGCCCACTTGGTTTTTAGTCTCAGCTTTCATACACTTATAGCTTTAGTGCATCCGTTGCATGGCAATCCCTACTCACTCACATTAATGTCTATTAATGGGCATCTTCATAGCCCGTTGATATGCCTAGTTGATGTGAGACTATCTTCTCCTTTTTCTTCATAACCTCCACCATATTCTATTCCACCTATAGTGTTATATCCATGGCTCACGCTTATAGACTGCATGAGACTTGAAAAAGTTTGAGAACATGAAAGGTGTGAAAAAATTGCTTGACTTGTCATCGGGGTTGTGCATGATATAAATACTTTGTGTGGGGAAGATGGAGCATAGCCAGACTATATGATATTGTAGGGATAACTTTCTTTTGCCATTATATTTTGAAGAGATACAATTGCTTTATTAGTATGCTTGAAGTATTATTATCTTAATGTCAAATGATAGACTATTGCTTTAAATCACTCATGTCTTAATATTCATGCCATGATCAGATTATATGAACAAGATTATGCTAGGTAGCATTCCACATCAAAAATTATCTTTTTTATCATTTACCTACTCGAGGAAGAGCAGGAATTAAGCTCAGGGATGCTGATACGTCTCCGTCATATCTATAATTTTTGATTGTTTCATGCCAATATTCTACAACTTTCATATACTTTTGGCAACTTTTTATACTATTTTTCGGACTAACATATTGATCCAGTTCCCAGTGCCAGTTCCTATTTGTTGCATATTTTTCGTTTTGCGGAATATCCATACCAAACGAAGTCCAAAGGCGATAAAAACTTACCAAGATTTTTTTGGAATATATGTGATTTTTGGGAAAAAGAATCAATGCAAGACGATGCCCGAGGTGAACACAAGCCAGGGGGCATGGCCTACCCCCTGGCCATTCCCTGGGCCCTTGTGGTCACCCCTTAAGTCAGTTGGAGCTCTCCTTTTGCTGCAAGGAATATATTTTTATAATAAAAATCCCCACAAAATTTCAGCCCGATCAGAGTTACAGATCTTCAGATATTTAAGAAATGGTGAAAGGCCAGAATCTGGGAGCACAGAAACAGAAGGAAACGGAGAGAGAGATCCAATCTCAAAGGGGCTCTCGCCCCTCCTCCGCCATGGAGGCCAAGGACCATAGGGGAAAACCTCCTCCCATCTAGGGGGAGGTCAAGGAAGAAGAAGAAGGAGGGGGGCTCTCTCCCCCTCTCTCCCGGTGGCACCGGAATGCCGTCGGGGCCATCATCGTGACGGCAATCTAATCCAACAACTTCGTCATCGTCACCAACACCTCCATGACCTTCCCCCATCTATCTACAGTGGTCCACTCTCCCACAACCCGATGTACCCTCTACTTGAACATGGTGCTTTATGCTTCATATTATTATCCAATGATGTGTTGCCATCCTATGATGTCTGAGTAGATTTTTGTTGTCCTATGGGTTGACTGATGATCATGATTGGTTTGAGTTGCATGTTTTATTATTGGTGTTGTCCTATGGTGCTCTCCGTGTCGCGCAAGCGTGAGGGATCCTCGTTGTAGGGTGTTGCAATGTGCTCATGATTCGCCTATGGTGGGTTGCTTGAGTGACAGAAGCATAAACCCGAGTAGGTGGGTTGTTGCATATGGGAGTAAAGAGGACTTGATAACTTATAATGCTATGGTTGAGTTTTACCTTAATGATCTTTGGTATTTGCGGATGCTTTCTAGAGTTCCAATCATAAGTGCATATGATCCAAGAAGAGCAAGTATGTTAGCTTATGCCTCTCCCTCATATAAAATTGCAATAATGATAACCTGTCTAGTTATTGATTGCCTAGGGACAATGGCAGCTCCTACCACCACTTTTCCACACTCGTTAAACTAACTTAATTGTTACTTTATCTTAGTAGACCCAAGATTTTATTTACGTGTTCTTTATTATATTGCAAACCTATCTCGTTGCACCTACAAAGTACTTATAGTTTCATACTTATTCTAGGTAAAGTGAACGTTAAGCGTGCGTAGAGTTGTATCGATGGTCGATAGAACTTGAGGGAATATTTGTTCTACCTTTAGCTCCTCGTTAGGTTTGACACTCTTACTTATCGAGAAAGGATACAATTGATCCCTATACTTGTGGGTTATCAGAAGACTTGACGATGCTCGTTCGGTGGACCGCCCCGCGCCGTCCATCGCCGAGCGGGCGGAGCTCCGGGCTGCGATTCGGAACCTCGAGACAGGTACTTTAGTGATCCCTGTATCTTCGTCTTCCTGCTTGTTTTCTTCTCTTGAATCGATCTCTCTTGGCCATCTATATAAGGTCGCAACCGATTCTGTGATTGTTTTCAGGAGGGAAGTAGGTCCCCATTAGAGTAGATTGAGGCTATTCGGGCCCGTGAGATCCTCCGGGCTCCTGCTTCGGTACCGTCCTCCTCCCGCCCCCTACCGCAGATATAACTGGGGCAGAAATTCGTGGCCGGACCCGGCCCTGCACTGCCACACTTCGCGCACAAAGTGCCTCCCTTGTCCTAGGATCAAGGAGCCCCTCATGGTTGCTTGATGCGAGTCCTCTTCTAGAACCTCCACAGTTTCGGCCAAGATGGCCGGCACCACCAAGTCATCGAATATATGCGCGATGAGCGAATAGACATTGTGGTTGTCCAAGAGACTATGCGTACTGACTTCTCCCTCCAAGGGTTGGAACACTGCTACTTCTCGAGCATGCGTTGGTTTCCGTGAAGAGGAACGGGTGATGCAGCAAAGTAGATAAGTATTTCCCTCAGTTGTTGAGAACCAAGGTATCAATCCAGTAGGAGATACAAGCAAGTCCCCAATAAGTGTACCTACACAAATAATCAAACTCTTGCACCCAACGCTATAAAGGGGTTGTCAATCCCTTTAAGGTTACTTGCAAGGATGAGATCTGATAGAGATAGATTGCTTGAACGGAAAGTAAAACAAAAGGTAAAAGTAATGCAGCAAAGTATTTTTGGTATTTTTGGTTTTAGATCTGAAAGTATAAGATGAAAAATAGACCGGGGGCCATAGGTTTCACTAGAGGCTTCTCTCATGATAGCAAGTATTATGGTGGGTGAACAATTGCTGTCGACCAACTAATAGAAAAGCGAACAATTATGAAGATATCCAAGGCGATAATTATGCATATAGGTATCACGTCCGTGTCAAGTAGACCGAAACGATTCTGCATCTACTACTATTACTCCACACATCGATCGACTCCTGCTTGCATCTAGAGTATTAAGTTCATGAAGAACAGAGTAACGCATTAGGTAAGATGACATGATGTAGAGGGATAAACTCAAGCAATATGATGAAAACCCCATCTTGTTATCCTTGATGGCAACAATACAATACGTGCCTCGCTACCCCTACTTTGTCGCTGGGTGAGGACACCGCAAGATTGAACCCAAAACTAAGCACTTCTCCCATTGCAAGTGTAAGGGCATATTTCTGCCTAAGTGGTTTTGGTGATTGATGACAATGCCTTTGCGGACAAATAGTGTGCATTGAGCATTTCAGATATCTTAGGTCTAGGCGCAAGACGATTTAGTGCCCCTTGGAATCTCTTGAAGACGGTTGTTCTATACGTTTCCTTTCGATGGATTTGAATCGTAGGAAAGCCATACTATTAAGAGGGGTCCGCTTCGGAAAGGTCTAGGTGGAATCAACATGTACACATCTATTCGTTTGCACCACCTTTCCCTCTCTTCAATGGAGCCCCATCTCATTTTCATTCTCTATTCAAAAGGAACACCTGCTAGGTGTTTGTGTTCAGTGGTCTGCGGTAGTACCGCTCAAGGGAGCAGTAGTACCGCAGGTGCCAGCGGTAGTACCGCTCGGTGGAGCGGTAGTACCGCTGTCTCCTGCCCTGGCCTCTACACCTGCGGTAGTAGGCGCAGATGTAATTTTTTACATCCGCCCTACTATGGTAGTATCACGATTCTCGTCTGGTACTACCATGCCGGACTTTTTCGCAGAGTTTCCCTCTGCGGAGGTAGGCACGGAAGTAATTGTTTACTTCCGTGCACCTCCAGTGGCTGCCTTTGCCGACCGTATGGTAGTACCACACGGGCTCATGGTAGTACCGTTCCGGCGGTTCTACCGCTTGTGGCCTAGTGCTAACGGCCAGGGCCAGTTACTCCCATGCGAGCGGTAGTACCGCACAAGGTTGTGGTAGTACCGCAAGCCGTCATGGTAGTATCGTGACTTTTGCGGTAGTACCGCAACGCGCGGGGCTGAGGGAGTGGATAACGGTTGGATCTTGTCCCCCACTATAAAAGGGAGGTCTTCTTCCCCAAGAAGCTCACCTCTTCCTTCCCAAACTCCATTATTGCTCCAAGCTCCATTTTAGCCCGATCTCTCTCTCTAGCCAATCAATCTTGTTGATTTCCTAGGGATAGGTTGAAAAGGCCCCGATCTACACTTCCACCAAGAGAAATTTGATTCCCCCCACTAATCCCTTGCGGATCTTGTTACTCTTGGGTGTTTGAGCACCCTAGATGGTTGAGGTCATCTCGGAGCCACATTCCATTGTGGTGAAGCTTCGTGGTGTCGTTGGGAGCCTCCAATTCAGTTGTGGAGATTGCCCCAACCTTGTTTGTAAAGGTTCGGTCGCCGCCTTCAAGGGCACCAATAGTGGAATCACGGCATCTCGCATTGTGTGAGGGCGTGAGGAGAATATGGTGGCCCTAGTGGCTTCTTGGGGAGCATTGTTCTTTGACACCGCTCCAACAGAGACGTACTTCCCCACAAGGGAAGGAACTTCGGTAACACATCCTCGTCTCCACCGGCTCCACTTTTGGTTATCTCGCATCTTTACTTCTTGCAAGCTTTTATTGTGTTATATCCCTTGCTTGCTTATGCACTTGTTGTGATTAGCATCATATAGGTTATTCACATAGTTGCACATCTAGCTAACTTATTTGATGTTATAACTTAATTATTAAGGAAAAGTTAAAAAGTGTTAGTTGCCTATTCACCCCCCCCCTCTAGTCAACCATATCGATCCTTTCAATTGGTATCATAGCCACGTCTCTTTATTAAGGGTTTCACCACCTGAAGAGTAGGGCTGGCGAAGAGGTGCGTGTGGGAGAACTTCCTGAGGCCATGGGTGTGAACACGGTCTCACGCGAGGATTTGAACGAGGCCTTGACCTTACTCAAATCCTCCATGGCGATCGAGGTTCAATCCATGTTTAAAGATTTCCTTAATACTCTTAAATTGTCTATCGATGCGGGGCAAGTGGTCAAACCCACTAACTCAATATCGGATGTCAACTCCGATAAGGAGGGGGCTAGTGCCGACAAAGATAATCATTCTCAAAGAGTTAACGGGTCGGGGAGCTTTGCCTCTGTTCCCCCTCCCGTGGTCTATGGAGGACCGGTGCACCCACCTCATATAGTTAATCTCGGTCCTGCTCCTAAACTTGTTAAGAATGATTTTGCTAACTGGGTTTTTAGTATCAAGTCTCATTTAGATCACAGCTCAATTCATCTCATGACAGTCATTGAAGAAGGATACTATCCTCATGATCCACGCAATCTTACTCCAAGATAACAAGCGGATAAACAGCTAAATTCTTCCGCCTTGTTCATACTCCAAGCTGCTATTCCTCCTGAAGATCTACCTCACCTGCGGCCCTTCACTATTGCTAAACAATGTTGGGAACACATCATCTCCATTTACAAGGGCAGCTCAAGCATTCAACGGTCAAACTATGATGTTGTTCTTGATCAGTCAGATGAGTTTGTGATGATAGAGGATGAGGAACCGCATGAGCTCTATAGAAGGGTGACCGCTCTTGTTGTCTCCCTCAAGGATCATGGTAGCAAGGATGTGGATGATACTTGGATCAAGCGTAAGTTCCTGGAGGCTATCATGCCCTACAACAAGGCCATGTCCGCTGTCATCCGTCAAAGTCCAGACTTTCACACCTTATCCTCTGGTGATGTGTTGGATGAATACATTGCAATGAACCTAAACACGATAGCCGACAATGCTCTCGCTCGTGTTCAATGGTCAAGGAAGTCCTCTCCCAATCTTGCATTGAAGGCAAAGGTCAGTCAAGAGGAAGAAGAAGATGATGAAGAGGTTTGCCCCGAGGACACCAAATATGCTTATCATGAGCAGATGGCTCTTGCGTCCAGACAATTTTGGGGCAACAAGGGAAACTCAAGGCCCAACTTCTCCAAGAACAACTCAAATGGGTCAAAGGGAAAGCAATGTGTGAGAACTTGCTACAACTATGGTAATGTAAGTCACTTTGTGGTGGATTGTCCATATGAGAAGAGGGGAGACAATGGTGGCAAGCTCATTCGCAAAGATAAAGCCAAGTCATTCCCAAACAAAACCAACTTTATCAAGAAGGCTCCTCACAAAGTATTGGTAGCTCAAGAAGAGTATGCCTCAGATGATGATGTTGATGACGAAGACACAAGCAGTGAAGGAATGGCAATGGCATTCGTGGCAATTGCCTCTTCTACCCTGACAAAGGTGTCACTCTTCAACTCCCCCAATGTGAACATCGTCGTGAGGTGTCTCATGGCTAAAGGTCTCACCAAGGTAACCACTAACGTCATAACCTCAAACATTAAGACTTCTATTTCTCCCACTTCATCCTTAGATTGCGTGGATGAACTTGAGGAGGGGAAAGAGGATAAAAATGAGTTTGACAAATTCATGTGTAAACTCAAGGGAGAGTCCAAGAAGCACTTCGTTGCTCTCTTGGAACAACTTGGTGAGGCCCATGACACTATTGAGTCTCAAGAAGAGTGTCTTGAGGAACTAAGAGGTCATAGTCATGATTATGTTGACGATATAGCGGATCTATCTATTGCTCTTGATGAAGAGCAAGGTCTTCGTATGACTCTTGAGGAGTCACAAAATGTTGACCTTACTAAATTACGTAAAGATTATGATCATGCTATTGTTCTTAACCGTGCTCTCAAGTCTGAGAAGGTTGCACTTGGGGTGGACCATGATCATCTCAAAGTTGAGCTTGACACACTTGACAATGCTCATAAGGCATTGACGTGTGCTCATGCCTCTCTTAAGGAGTCACATGATCAACTCCAAGTGAAACTCACTAAGGAAATTTCCACATGCCCTCCTTTTGTTCTAATTGATAATGCATATGCTACCAACCCATGTTGTGAGCATGCACACCTTGTGGAGGAAAATGCCAAGCTAAAAGAGCAGCTTAACAAGGGTTTGGTGACATATATCCAAGGTGAGAAGACACTCAATGACCTTTTGAGTACTCGGAAGAAAGTTGTGGCAAAAGAAGGAGTGGGGTTTGTACCCAAAACTAATGAGAAGAAGAAGGTAAAGACCAAGGAAGTCCCAACGCTCAAGCGAACCTTTGTAAGAGCTGGAGAAGGTCCTCATGAAAAGAAGTAAGACCAAGTTATGTTGGAGAATGTCAAGAAGGGCAAGAACAAGAACGTCCAACCCAACAAGATAGGCGACTTTAACCCCTCTTATGTTTTATGTCGTGCTAGTGATGGGCATGTTTGTGCCAAATATGTTGGTTCTTCTTATGAGTACATTGAATGGTGTATTTGGTTTCCTAAGACTCTTGTTGCTAACATGAAAAGACCCATTAAAGAATGGGTACCTAAAGCCAAACATTGATCTCTTGTAGGGGTTTGCTTCCGGAGGAACATCATGGTTGCTCGATAGTGGAGCGACAAATCATATGACCGGAACCAAGGACTTGGTGGTGGACGTTCATCCTAACACATCTATGGCCACCCAAGTCTCATTTGGTGATGATGCAATTTCAAAGGTATTGGGTCTTGGCAAGGTGGTAATCTCTCCGGAACTCACCATAGAGGAGGTCATGCTTGTTGAGACCCTCGCATACAATTTACTTTTAGTTTATTAACTTGCAACCATGGGTTTTAGTACTTTCTTTGGTATTGACTCTGTGACCCTTTTGTGGAGCAAGACTCTTAAAGTAGCTTTTGTTGGGCATGTCGAGAACGGTCTCTATGTGGTGAGCTTCTCGGAGCAACCCACTAAGACTGCGACTTGCTTAATGGCTAAAGTTGATGTGGGATGGCTCTGGCATCGCCGGCTATCCCATGTTAATATGAGATCTTTGCAAAGTCTCCTCAAAGGGGATCACATCCTTGGACTAACAAATGAGAGTTTTGCCAAAGATCGTGCTTGCAGTGCTTGTATCAAAGGAAAGCTACATGAGAAGTGTTGGGGATATAACCCCACAATATGACCCTCCCTAGAGGCTCCGGGTCATGTTGCTGGCTCGTGAGCCGGCCCAAGGGTGAGCCGTAAGACTGGTGGCCCAGGAAGATAGGCGGCTCAAGGTGTGGGCCGTGCGACGGCCCGGACGGAGAAGACCCAGGCGTGTAAGCCGTCTCAAAGACAGCTTGGACAAGAATATAGAGAGAGACTCGGACATACAATAAGACTCGGTTAACAATTGTAACGACCCGATGGTCCTGACCTCCTATATAAAGGCAGACCCGAGGCGACTTAGAGGATAGGTTATCGAGAACTAGGTCAAGCTTCTAGCTCCTTGTAATCGATACACAAGCAATACAAAAACAAGCAGGACGTAGGCTATTACCTCGACTTGAGGGGCCGAACCTGGGTAAATCCGTGTCTTTCGTCCCGATCAACCCCTTTGAGTCCACCCCGTTAGCGATGGCCTCGAATCCAAGTCCGTTCACCCGGACATCTGCCATGATAAATCCATGACAGTTGGCGCCCACCATGGGGCGAGCGCTTTGTGGTGTTGAGTTCTCAAAGGGCTCTCTCCTAGGGCTCGAGGGATACGTGGTTGGAAGGATGAGCAAGAGCCGCCGCGGCCGGCTCTACATCGACGATGCCGGCTGGGGGCTTGATGCTGATTCTGTGGAGTATGGGTTCCGGGTTTGGTTTGGTGGGATCCAGGTTTTTATTGGAAAGGTTGATGGATCTACACCCGGGCCGGACATCTGCACCAACATCATCGAGCCGGCTTGGCGTCTCCAATCTGCGAGTGGTGTGCGGCCTGCCCGTGCCCATCCAGGTCAAAAGCATGTTCTCGTGGGCTTCACTCAAGGTATGGACCTGGAAGCGTCCGGGTCACAGGGAACTCTTGTTTGCTCGGAAGATGAGTCCTCCAGTGGGGAGACAGAGTCAGTGTATCGGCTCAGTAACGGTGGCCTTGGGGCTACTATGATACCTATTCTAAGGTAGAGGGCTTTGAGTCGGATGCTCCGAGACCCCCGGTTCATGCAGCGGTGTTCATGGTGGGATCGGCTCCAGCCGCCGATCACACAGCTGTGGGAGCCGCCACAGCGGGTGATAGCCCGCCGCCGTCGGCTCAGGTTCCAGTGGAATTGATGGACGAGCTTACAACTCTCATGGCCACGGAAGTAACACCGGATAATCAAGCAGCCCGGAATCTAGAGGTGGCACGGATCAAGGGCCGGATGGCAGAGGAACGACAAAGGATGGCTGAGCTGAAGATCCGGATGGAGGAAGAAGCGGAGCGTATCAAGGCAGATTCTTTCCATCTAGAGCTGGAACAAAGGTCAGCAGCCACGGTGCACCGGAGGAGGTGTCAATCCCGTCTGCCAGAACGTTACGAAGCAAGGAACCTGTTTAATACCCCTGGTGCGGGGCGGGCTGCGGGCGCACCGGAAAGCCGCCCGATGGAACGCCCGGCAACTCATCCACCCCAGCATAACCAAACTTCACCTAGAGCTTTTCCGACACCGGCGGGTCATTACTCTAACCCGGCCGAGAACATGGTGGCGGCGGCCACCCGGCTTGGGATGATTCCCATCCCAGATGAAGCACCCTTTGCGGAGGACGTGCGAAACGCCATTGGATATTTACAGACGGCCATGGCCCAGCAAGAGAGATATGCTCACAACCGGAGCCGGGTTCACTCTACCCCCCTCCCCAGTCGAAGTTTCAGCCGGCGCTACGAGTCACCGGTGTGTTCCAGCAGTCATCCATGTCGGGGACCACCGGAGGACAAGCAGGCGGCTCTAGATGCACAAGCCATCGCGGACCGGGCGAGGAACAGGCGAGAGGCGGAGATAGCGGCAACCCGTCCAGAGCCGGCGCTTTCCGTTTCAATGGGAGTAGTTAGTACCAGAGCTGTAGGGGTGCAATGTTTAACTCCGACTCTGAGAAGTGAACGGCTACCGAAAGATTTTAAGGGGCCTCGAAAAGTTCCGAATTACACAGCTAATCTACCCCCTGAGGCTTGGGTTGAGAGTTATGAGCTGGCCATGGAGATGCTGGACGTCAGTGAGGCGCTATGTGCAAAATATTTCATCATGATGCTTGAGGGTCCGGCTCGCACATGGTTGAAAGGTCTGCCGCCTAACATGATAAGTTCATGGGCGGAGCTGAGAGCGAAGTTTATTAAGAATTTTCAGGGGACCTGTAAGCAACCTATGACCATTGTAGACTTGGACCATTGTGTTAAACAGGAGAATGAGTCGGGCCATCATTGGGTCCGGCGGGTGTCGACCATTATTCACTCTTCGGAGCATATCACGGCGACTCAAGCGGTGCTTATTCTGGAAAAGAACTGTCATTTTGTTCCATTGAAACAGAAGCTCGGCCGGCTCAAGCGCACGTGTCAGGATATGGGAGAGCTCATGACGGCCCTGACAAAGTATGCCGACTCAGATAACACCAAGGACCCAGGTTCAGATGATGAGAAAGCCAATCAAGGGAAGAAGAACAATCAAGGCAAAGGCTTTGTGAACAATGGGAATCAGAATAAATGGAAGAACGCTAATGGCGGGTCAGAGCTAGTGGCAAACACCAACATAGAACAGAACCATCCCAAGGGGAACGGAAAATTCAGGCCGTTTCACCAAAGGAACAGAGGTCCTTTCAATTTAGAAGAAGCGCTTAGGAAGCCTTGTCCGGAGCACAGCACGCCTGATAAGCCGGCGTTACATGCGTGGGGTGATTGCTTTATCATGCAGAGATTCAAAAACCAGCATTCCCAACCACGCAATAACCAGGGCGGTGGCCCGCCTGGCGGCTCAGGGCACGGCGGATCAGGGGCTGGATTCGGCGCCGGCGGTTCAGGAGCCGGGCATCCCGGTCAGAATAACCAAGGGGGGCACCAACAGCATCCTGGCAACAACAGCAATAACAACAATCAGCATCAGTAGTAGCGCAATCAATCCGGGTTTCAGAGTAACCCGAAGCAGCTCAGCTCTGGACAGTATCACGTGTTCACGACCGGTCACAGTAAACGAGACGAGAAGTTGTGGAGGCGAGCGGTTAATGCGGTTGCTCCGGCTCTCCCGCGGTACTTACCATGGTCTGAGTATGACATAATGTGGAGCCAGGAGGATCACCCGCCGCGGGTAGATGACCTGGGCCGGCTGGCTTTAGTTGTGGCCCCTCGGGTGAATGGCTATATGGTGAACAAGGTGCTCATGGACGGAGGCAGCAGTATCAACATCCTTTATTATGACACTTTCCGGCGGATGAAGTTGCTTGACAAAGACCTTAAACCTTCCTCCACTGTCTTTCATGGTGTGGTCCCGGGTAAGTCGGCATACCCGGTGGGCCGGATATCTTTGGAAGTGGTTGTTGGCGATGAGTATAATTACAGGGTGGAGTCCTTGTGGTTTGAGGTGGTTAAAATCAAAAGTCCCTATAATGCACTGTTTGGGAGGCCGGCTTATGCCAAATTTATGGCTAGGCCTTGCGATGTTTATTTATAACTCAAAATGCCCGGCTTAAATGGTACAATTACCATTCACGGTAATCAGAAAACGGCTCTCGAGTGTGAGGAAGGAGATGCGGCGTATGCAGAGTCTAGTTGTGCCCAGGAGGAGCTGAAGTTCTACAAGGAGAACGTTGACCCGGAGGATATGACCCCGCTGAAGAAGCCTACTACGGAAGTTGAGCCGCCACTCAAGTTTTTGGTGGATGATACCAAGGCAGTAGATTTCAATCCGGGCGACTCATCCAAGCAGTTCATCATTGGGGCTCACATGGATCCCAAATAGGAAAGCGCGCTCATCGAATTCATCCGTGAGAATCGGGACATCTTTGCATGGAAGCCTTCTGACATGCCGGGTATACCGAGAGAGTTCGCTGAGCACAACCTTAATGTGGATCCAAAGTTTAAGCCGATTAAACAATTTCTACGATGATTCAACGAAGAGAGACGTAAAGCTATTGGGGAGGAAGTTGCCCGGCTCTTGGTCGCAGGCTTTATAATGGAAGTTTTTCACCCGAAGTGGTTGGCTAACCCGGTGCTAGTGCTCAAAAATAACGGCACCTGGCGTATGTGTATAGATTACACGGACATTAACAAGGCTTGCCCAGCTAACCCTTTTGCACTCCCTCGTATCGATCAGATTATTGATGCTACAGCCGGGTGTGAAAATTTATGCTTCCTGGATGCATATTCAGGTTATCATCAGATCAAGATGGCAATGAAAGATCAGGAGAAGACGGCGTTTATTACACCCTTTGGGGCGTTTTGCTACGTCTCCATGCCTTTCGGGCTCAAGAGTGCCCAGGCGACTTACCAACGATGTGTGCAGAACTGCCTTCACAGTCAGATTGACCGAAATGTTCATGCTTACGTAGACGACATCGTAGTTAAATCCAGAAAGAAAGAAACTCTCCTAGAGGATCTGAAGGAAACTTTTGACAATCTCTGGGTCTACAAGATGATGCTTAACCCGACGAAGTGTGTTTTTGGTGTTCCAGCAGGAAAGCTTTTGGGTTTCTTGGTCTCTGAGCGGGGCATCGAGGCTAACCCAGATAAAATTAAGGCTATCACTTCTTTAGGAGAGCCGACATGCATTAATGACGTTCAGCGCCTTGCAGGACGGATTGCTACGTTGAGCCGGTTCATAAGCCGGCTTGGGGAGAAGGCCATTCCCTTATACCACATGATGAAGAAGACAGACAAGTTTAAGTGGAGCAAGGCAGCGGCTGAAGCACTTGAAGCTCTTAAAAAAACAGTTGACTGAGCCACCAGTGTTAGCCGCTCCGGCTGAGAAAGAGCCGTTACTTCTTTTTGTGGCGGCTAGCAACAGAGCGGTCAGTGTAGCAATTATGGTTGAGCGCAAGGAGGCAGGGAAGGAATATCCTATGCAAAGGCCGGTTTATTACATCAGTGAAGTTTTTGCAGAGTCTAAGCAGAGGTATCCGCATTGGCAGAAGCTGGTATACAGAGTTTTCATGGCTAACCGCAAGTTAAAACACTACTTTTTGGGGCACCAGATAACCGTGGTCAGTTCTGCCCCGTTGGGAGATATCATTCAAAATAGAGAAGCCACGGGGAGGATTGCCAAGTGGGCCTTAGAGCTGGGTCCTCTTAACATCAAATATGTTCCTCGTACAGCAATAAAGTCTCAAGCTTTGGTGGATTTCATAAATGATTGGACAGAATGTCAAGGTCCCGAAGAGAAGCCGGATAACACATATTGGACTATACACTTTGATGGGTCCAAGCAACTAGAGGGGTCCGGTGCAGGGGTTGTTCTCACCTCCCCCAAGGGTGACAAGTTTTGTTATGTGCTCCGGTTAATGTTTCCTTGTACTAACAATGCAGCTGAGTATGAGGCACTGCTCCATGGTCTCAGAGTCGCTAAAGAGATGAACTTAAGCCGGATCGGATGTTTGGGTGACTCAGATCTTGTGGCTCAGCAAGTTTCAGGTACTTGGGACTCCAAGGATCCGCGGATGGCGGCTTATCGACAGGCGGTTGATATCATTGCCGGTCACTTCAAGGGGTACCAGGTGGATCATATTGATCGTCGCAGGAATGAGGTGGCTGATGCCTTATCACGGTTAGGATCTCAATGAAAGCCGGTACCACCTAATGTTTTTCTGGACGTATTGCATCATCCGACTGTCAAGATACCCTCTAAGGAGGATCTGGCTATTCCTGACCCGGAGGCGGAATTGGTGGTGGCTCTGCATGCTATCCCAGACTAGACTATTCCTTATTTGGCGTATCTGACACGCGGCGAGTTGCGTCAGGAGGAGGATCTAGCCAGGAAGATCACCCGGCATTCTAAGTCTGTGACGATTATCAATGGTGAGTTACATAAGTGTAGTGTGACGGGTGTCTTTTAGCGCTGTGTCTCACCGGAGGAGGGCCGGCAAATCTTGAGTGAAATTCATGCTGGCGACTGTGGACATCATGCCGGGTCAAAATCTTTAGTGGCCAAGGCTTTTCGACATGGGTTTTTCTGGTTGACGGCTCACAAGGATGCAGAAGACTTAGTCCGTAAGTGTGACGGCTGTCAGAAGTTTGGCCGGCGTGCTCACGTTCCGGCTCAAGAGTTGAGGATGATACCAATCACTTGGCCGTTTGCGGTCTGGGGGCTTGATATGGTAGAACCTTTCAAGAGATCCAAGGATAAGAAAACACACCTTCTGGTGGTGATTGATAAATTTACTAAGTGGGTAGAGGCAGAGTCGGTCAGCAAATGTGACGCAGCTACAACAGTTCAATTTATTAAGAAGTTGATCTATCGCTTTGGTTACCCACATAATATCATTACGGACAATGGAACAAATCTATCCAAAGGAGCTATGAAAGCGTTCTATGAGAAGGAGCGTATCCGGCTTGATGTTTCAGCCGTGGCACATCCACAGTCTAATGGTCAGGCGGAGCGAGCCAATCAGGAAATTTTAAGAGGAGTCAAACCACGGCTCATGGTTCCTTTGAAGCGGACACCCGAATGTTGGGTTGAGGAGTTGCCTTCCATCTTATGGAGCATCAGAACTACCCCTAACAGATCTACAGGTTTTACGCCTTTCTTCATGGTGTATGGTCCTGAGGCGGTTCTACCCAGCGATATCCGGCACGACTCACCAAAGGTAGCGGCTTATGTTGAGACAGACAATGAGGTAGCACGCCGAGATGCGTTGGACGCCTTGGATGAAGCACGAGAGTTAGCAGCAGCCAGGTCAGCAATTTATCAACAAGACCTGCAACGCTATCATAGCCGCAGGGTGAAGACCCGGACGTTCCAGGAGGGTGACCTGGTGCTCCGGTTGATTCAAGATCAATCTGGAATGCATAAGTTATCTCCACCATGGGAGGGGCCTTTTGTGATCAGCAGAAACCTTAACAATGGGTCATATTACCTCATTGATATCCGAGATGAGTCGAAAACCGTGGGTCAAGAGACGTTGAGGCCATGGAATATCGTGCATCTATGACCATACTTTACTTAGCTGGCGTTGAAAGCCGCTATCATTGTATATATCATGTTTACATGAGTAAAAGCTAGCATCACCGCAAAGACTGGGGCCTCTCTCTTATGTATATCTTTGTGCAATCAAGATGAAATTTTTTTCTGGCTCAAAAATTTGAGTTGAAGTGGTTTGTTCGCCGTCAAAACGGCTAATCTATCATCCGGCTTTATGCCCTATCAAGCGCTATTGCAGGGAGGCTTCTTGCCTTCGGGTATAGCTTACATCTCCCCTGCACAGTCTGCTTTTACGCTGTTGCAAGGAGGCTTCTTGCCTTCGGGTATAGCTTACATCTCCCTTGCACAGTTGGTTTTATGCCCTATTAAGCGTTGTTGCGGGGAGGCTTCTTGCCTTCGGGTATAGCTTACATCTCCCCTGCACAGGCTGCTTTTACGCTGTTGTAAGGAGGCTTCTTGCCTTCGGGTATAGCTTATATCTCCCTTGCACAGCCGGCGTTATGCCCAATTAAGCACTGTTGCAAAGAGGCTTCTTGCCTTCGGGTATAGCTCACATCTCCTTTGCACAGCCAACTGTTATTAAACTGTTGCAAGGAGGCTTCTTGCCTTCGGGTATAGCTTACATCTCCCTTGCACAGTTGGCTTTATGCCTAGTTTGGTTACATTAAGCGTTGTTGTTGATGGAGGCTTCTTACCTTTGGTATAGCTTACATGACCCTAAGACAACAGCGTGTACACCAAATTCCAGTTGCTTATCAACTGCGGCCATTGAAGGGGGCTTCTTACCGACGGGTATCGCTTATCTCACCCTAATGGCCGGCTTTATGCCACTTCCGGTTACTTATTAACCGCGGTTGTCGAAGGGAGCTTCTTACCGACGGGTTCGCTTATCTCACCCTAACAACCGGCGTTTACACCAAAACTCAGTTGCTTATCAACTGTAGCTATTGAAAGAGGCTTCTTGCCTTCGGGTACAGCTTACATCTCCTTTCAAACAGTCGGCTTTATGTCGTCTCAGGCTAATTATTAGCCATGGCTGTCGATGGAGGCTTCTTGCCTTGGGGTATAGCTTACATCTCCCATTGACAGCCGGCATTCGCGCATACAACATTTGCTGTTGAAAGAGGCTTCTTGCCTTCGGGTATAGCTTACATCTCCTTTCAAACAGCCGGCTTTATGCCGTCTCAGGCTAATTATTAGCCACGGCTGTCGATGGAGGCTTATTGCCTTGGGGTATAGCTTACATCTCCCATTGACAACCGGCGTTCGCGCATACAACATTTGTTGTTAAAAAGAGGTTTCTTACCGTCAGGTATAGCTTACATTACCCTTCATACAGCCGGCTTTAGGCCGCTTCCAGTTCATCAATAGCTGCAGTTGTCGATAGAGGCTTCTTACCATCAGGTATAGCTTACACTATCCTAAGACAACCGGCTCCTTAATGGATTCATCCGACAAGAGCCGGAGCCATGTTGCTCCAGTTGACAAAATTCAAGTTTTCAAAGATATTATCCGGTTCTAATCTTCTGGAGAAGGAATGACGTCTTCAAAGACAAGCACCCCTCATCAGAAAAGCTCAAGGTATATTTATGCAAAGGAGCGATCAATCAATGGAGAGCCGGTAACACATCAAATTGAAACACGGAGAGACGGAAAGTATACACAAAGAGATGGAAATATATATAGCCGGCACTATCTTTAGAACGGCAGAGTCATCCTTAAGCTATTACAAAAATTGCTCTCAGAAGGAGCAAAGGCATTACCAAGTTTCAACCGCCCACGGCGGGTCATTGCTTGAGCCATCGCGCAAAAGGTTACAAAATACAAAGTCAGACGGCCGGATCATCCTGCTTCGGCTCTTCTACTGGCTTCATCTGGAGAGTTTCCAAATCCCAGTTGCAGTCAGCTAGCGCGGCGAAGGACCCTTCCTCAAAAAAGGGAGACGTGTCGAGATCATTAGGAAAGAGTTCCTTACTGCGGGCGGGTGTTAGAGATTTCCACTCGTAGAGAGGCCCGCGGATCCTCTTATCCTCGCCATCATAAGCCGCCTGGTAGACATTTAAGTACAGATGCCAAGCAGTGGGAGTCCTTGACACACTGGATGTAGTCCACCTTTGTGAATTCTGAGCCATCGTCTTTCTTCGATGGATAGCCATCCATCATTTCAGCCGGCGTCAGCTCAGGGGCGAAGGTCATAGCCCGGCTCAATCCGGCGACTGCTCCTTGACGAAAAGCTGATTTCTTCAATTCTTCAATCTGTTTTGGCATGGTGGAGAAGAGTTCCAAGACCCCTTTCAGAGCGATGGGGATCTTCTCCTTATATTGAACACTCTTGATCGTGAAGATGGCACCGCGATATAGTTGTTCCGCAAAGGTGTAGATGGCCTTCAGTAGCAGAAGGCTATCAGAAGCCAACTGTCGGCTCCTAGGACCTGGATAAGCCGGATAAAGCTAATGAGTCGACAGTTTTTCGATAGCAATGTTAAAATACAAAGTAAAACAGAAGCTTACCAAATAGGGCGGCTCACATCTTCACTATGTGCTGCTTCAGGCCTTGGAGTTCCTCCGCCACATCTATAAGCCGCTGGTCGGCGTCGTCCGCCTGTTTGGTTAGAGCGGCCTTTTCAGATTCTGCCGTTTCTTTCAAAGAGGTAAGCTCAACAATGGCATTGGCCAGCTCCTCAAAGAGAAGCCGACACTTTTCGTCAACAATGCTTCGAGCTTCTTGTTGAGCCGCCAAGTTGGCCTTCAGATCCGCCAATTGAGACCCGGCTTCGCTTAAAGTTTCCTGCAAAACATCAAAATACAGGATAAGCCGCCGAAGGAAAGGTCATATCAAATGATGAGTGTTAACAGCAAAGATTATGCAAGTCTCAAAAAGACTGCAAGCAATATATTTGACACTTGGGGGCTAATGTATGTTTGATCTTTGAGTATGCAATGTAGTTCCGGTTCATCTTCTTCAAAGTTAATCCGGAACTTGGGGGCTACACTATGGCTCTTCAATTTACTTCTAATGGAAGCCCCGACTCAAACTTTGTTAAGTTTTGAGTCGGCCCTTGGGGGCTACACTATGGCTCTTCACTTTACTTCTAATGGAAGCCCCGACTCAAACTTTGTTAAGTTTTGAGTCGTCCCTTGCGGGCTACAGGCAATTCTTCAAGATATCTACACTAAAGATCCGACTCGGCTTTATCAAGCTTGAGCCGGCCCTTGGGGGCTACGACTGGCGGTTTAAGTTATCTAAAGGAAGATCCGACTCATTTTTGGCAAATTAAGCCGACTCTAGGGGACAATGGCTATGAATTTTTTCTACCAGAAAGTTAAACAAAGACCCAGTTCAACGATTGAGTACATTGAACCAGCCCTTGGGGGCTAGGTAAGGGTATGGCAACAAGAAGAGTACCTCGTATTTTGTCTTCATTAAAGAGACCAGCCGAAGTTCCAGATCCTGACTGGTGGTAACCCGGTTTATATACCCGGCGTGGAGCTCCTTGGCTGTCATCTTCTCGTACAAAGAGTCAAAGTTCAGCTTCTTCGAGGCCTCGGCCAGCTCTGTATGCTTGGTCAGCACATGAGCCGGAGGAGTTTGATGACCAGACCCGGTGATAACAACATCTGGAGTTGCAGGGGTCTTAGCAAGAGTCGCCGGTTTTGAAGGAGCCCTTGGAGGGCTCTCCAGGATGACATCGACAGCAGCCGGTTCTGTGGAGGCATCTTGTAGATTTTCTTCTGCTTCAACCTCCTCCGGTTGTTCGAGCTCCGGCTCTTGGATAACAGGGCCGGGGGAGGGCTTGTTGGTCTTGCGACGCTTGGCTTGAGCACTGCAAAATAGAAGGATCAGCAGTCGAAGATGTTGCTATCATATTAAGAGCCGGATGTCCGGATATCATAGTAAGGAATGCTTACAGCGGATTGATCTTGGGCGGTGGTAGAACTGACGCCGAAGAGTCATCGGAGGAAGTGGATTTCTAAAAAGAATAAAACAGAAAGATGAGAAAGTGTCAAGTTTACAAAGGAAAGTCAAAGGAAAAGTAGAGGCATAAACCTCTGCGGGGCGTTTCTTTGGAGCCGGAGAATTTGGTAACCCGGACACAAGCTCAGTAGAGCCGGTTCTTTGAGTTTGTCGACGTTCGGCCTGCTGTTGCTTTTTCAAGAGAAAATCGGGAGCCAGGTAAGCAAGAGGGTGAGAAAGAGGAACTTTTCTGATAACCCGTCGCGGCTTCCGGGGGATGAAACATTCTGAGCCAGAAGAAACATAATTTACCTTAGGAGCATTGGCGCGGCTAGTTTCCACTTCATCCAGCGAGTAAAACAAGCATTAATAAAGCAGGAAGATAAAAGATCAAGCAAAGCAATTAAAGTATTACCTCTGAGCTGGATGATGGTGGCAGGTCAAACAAATTCTCTTGCGGGGCATCTTTTTTAGCCCTCTTGGTCACGCCCTTCTTCCTGGATTTCTTTGGAGGGGTAACATATTCCTTCTTCCAGAAGTCTGAGTCGGCCTACAGGAATGACCCGGAGAATGAATAGCAAATCAACAAAGTACAAGCAACATCTAAGAGACGGATGGGAAGAGATTAACTTACATCGGGAGCCGGATTATTGACATAGAAAGGCGCTAGGCCGATGGCACTGCATGAGCCGGAGGCTTCGTGGACAAGGCTCTGGATGGTAGTGGTAATATCATCCTCTGTCAGTATTGACTTGCTGAAGCACAATGAGTTGTCATATTTGCCTTCGTACTCGCACATAATCCGACCTCTGCGGCTTAAAGGCATGATCCACCAGGAAATCCAGCAGGAGATCAAATCCAATCCTATTAAACCGTTGGCCAGGAGCGCTTTGATCTTGGCGTGGAACGGCTCGTATCTGGCACGCTCTAAGGCTGAGAGCCGGCCGGGAAGCTCTGTGTCTGTCCTAAGCCGGGAGGGGCGGTAACCCGCCAACGAGTGCTCTTTCTCAGGAGAGGTCTCTTGGCAGTAGAACCACGTCTTATTCCAATCCTTTGGGTGACTCGGCATTGGAGTGGTAGGAAATATGATGTCTCAACGGCGTTGAATAGAAATGCCACCCAGCTCCAGACTCGAACCACCCTTCATTTCAGTTTGGCGGTTGGCATAGAAGAACTCTCGAAAGAACCCCACAGACGGCTTAGTTTGCAGATAATCTTCGCAGAGAACTTGGAAGTTGCAGATATTTGAGACGGAGTTGGTTGCCAAGTCTTGAGGATGCAGCTTGTAAAAATGAAGAACTTCCCGGAAAAACTTAGAGCCGGGCGGCACGAACCCTCACTCGATGTGATCAGTGAAGACTACTATCTCTCCTTTTTGGGGAGAAGGCTGGGTCTCTTTACCCGAAACCCGCCGATTGAGGACCTCTTTGGGAGGGAGAGTACCAGCTTCAACATAATCTGCTAAGTACTCCTCCGTAACGCAAGAACCAACCAAGTTGCATGAGTTGGACGCCCGAGACATATTGGCGGCTTAAATAGTAAAGGGCGTGATGAGTCAAGCGCAAGCAAATATTTACGACGGCTTACAGGTTTAAGGGTTCTACGGATAATGTGGAAAGACCCGGTTGATGAGAGCCGGAGAAGCTTAGCGACTCAATAGAGGAAAGGAAGATTGAAAATCGGCTAAGTCCTAAAAAACAGATTCCGCAAACTACTACTATGGCTACGGATCTACAAAAGCGGAGAAAAGGATTTTAATCCTGATCTAGCGATGAATAGCGGAAGAAAAGAAAATGGACCGGAGCCATCGCGGTCCGCGCATTACGTGCGGCCGGCCCGTGGCCGGCGGCAAGGCGAGAGTGCACTCTAAAGGTTCCAACGGCGTCGAAATATACTCGCGGTGGCGGTGCCGGAGCCCGAGCGGCGGCAGCGGAGCCCCCGATGAAACCCTACTACGGTGGTGGGCGATCTAAGAAGAAGGAGAACTCACCAGAGATGTTGCGGCGGAGGCGGAAGGTCTCTGGTACGAATCAGGGTGATGCAGCAGCCCGAGCGGTGTAGCTGCGAAGACGGCGCCGGACGACGAGGACGCTGGAGTGGCGGCGATAGGAAGAAGAAGAAGCGTGAGCGGGAAGACTGAAAGGCTTCGACCCGCACGGGTCGTATTTAAAGAGGGAATGAGGAAGGCGCGAAAATCCAGGCGACGACACCGTTTGACCGAGGCAGACGCCTCGATTCTTGTGATGACTGTTTAATGAAAGATTCAGTGATACGTCAGCGGATCTCATGACATCACGCCGGGTCATTTCCTGGTGACTCACCAAAATCAGAAGAGAAGGATGAAGTGAGCAAGCTCAATTCAACCTGGGGCCTAATGTTGGGGATATAACCCCGCAATATGACCCGCCCTAGAGGCTCCGGGTCATGTTGCTGGCTCGTGAGCCGGCCCAAGGGTGAGCCGTAAGACTGGTGGCCCAAGAAGATAGTCGGCTCAAGGTGTGGGTCGTGCGACGGCCCGGACGGAGAAGACCCGGGCGTGTAAGCCGTCTCAAAGACAGCTTGGACAAGAAGATAGAGAGAGACTCGGACATACAATAAGACTCGTTTAACAATTGTAACGACCCGGTGGTCCTGACCTCCTATATAAAGGCAGACCCGGGGCGACTTAGAGGATAGGTTATCGAGAACTAGGTCAAGCTTCTAGCTCCTTGTAATCGATACACAAGCAATACAAATACAAGCAGGACGTAGGCTATTACCTCGACTTGAGGGGCCGAACTTGGGTAAATCCATGTCTTTCGTCCCGATCAACCCCTTTGAGTCCACCCCGTTAGCGATGGCCTCGAATCCAAGTCCGTTCACCCGGACATCTGTCGTGATAAATCCACGACAAGAAGGCTCATCGTCCAACCACTACAATATACTCTAAGAGGACATTAGAGCTCCTTCACATGGATCTCTTCGGTCCTCCATCTTTTGACAGTATTGGTGGAAGAAAATATTGCTTGGTGATTGTGGATGATTACTCGATATATACTTGGGTTTATTTCTTCAAGAAGAAGAGTGAGACCCAACAGACTGTCATCGACTTTGCAAATGAAGTCCAACGTCAACATGATGTAAAGATTTTGATGATTAGAAGTGACAATGACACTGAATTCAAGAATTACACCCTAAATGAGTTCCTCAGTGACGAAGGGATCAAGCACCAATATTCCACACCTTACACCCCTCAACAAAATGGTGTTGCTGAGAGGAAGAACCGCTCGTTGATTGATGCGGCAAGAACCATGATAGCGGAGTTTAAATCACCGTACAACTTCTAGGCCGAAGCTATCAACACAGTGTGCCATGCATCTAATCGGCTCTATCTTCGCAAAGGCTTGAACAAGACTCCTTATGAGATTCTTACCGGGAACAACCCAACCTCACATACTTTCGGGTGTTCGGTTGTAAGTGTTTCATTCTCAAGAAAGGTGCTCGTTTGTCTAAATTTGAATCTAGAGCCCATGAGGGCATATTTGTTGGTTATGCTGCAAACTCTCATGCTTACCGTGTCCTCAACAAGTCCACGGGACTCATTGAGGAGACGAGTAACATAGAGTTTTATGAAAATAATGGCTCCCAAGTGGAGCAAAGTGGTCTTTGTAATGTAGGTGATGAAATTCCTCCCCAAGCCATCAGAAGAATGGGTGTGGGATACTTCCTACCCGTTGAGGAACCCCTTGTGGCCGAAGGAGAAGGACAATGTTCCACTCAAGTGGAACCATCACCGACGCAAGACCCACACGCTTCCAAAGAATGGACTGAAGGTCCTCTACCACATGAACAAGATCAAGGGCAAGATCAATTCACTGGTGATGGTGTCTCACCAAGTGATGCCCAAGATCAAGTTCCTGTCTTTGAGCAATCTCAAGATCAAGATCTTCTTCAAGATCAAGAGCCAGCTCAAGAAGGCGCTCAAGATCATCAAGATGATGAATCACAGAATGTTGTCCCTCAACCTTCCATGGAAGAAATCTTAGAGAGACAAGCCGCCAAGAAAGCCGCCAAGCTCAAAGTTAGACAACATATATTGGAGAACATCTATGGTGACTTGCAAAAGGGGTAACCACTCGTAAACAATTAACAAACTTTTGTGAACATCACGCGTTTGTTTCTTGCATTGAGCCCCTTAAGGTTCAAGATGCACTCGAGGATATGGAGTGGGTTGAAGCTATGCACGATGAACTCAACAACTTCGAGCGCAACCAAGTGTGGTGACTGGTGCCAAGACCTAAGGAGAATCACAATGTCATTCGAACGAAAAACAAGCAAGATGCGAACGGTATTGTCATTCGCAACAAGGCAAGACTGGTGGCACAAGGATACTCCCAAGTCGAGGGTATCGATTACGGTGAAACCTTTGCTCATGTTGCTTGCCTTGAATCTATTCGCATGTTGCTTGCATATGCCTCTCATCATAATTTTAAATTATATCAAATGGATGTCAAGAGTGCTTTTCTTAATGGCCCTCTTAAGGAGTTGGTATATGTCAAGCAACCCCCAAGGTTTGAGGATCCCAAGTTCCCCAATCATGTATACGTTCTCGATAAGGCTCTCTATGGCCTTAAAAAAGCCCCACGTGTGTGGTCTGAGCACCTTACCGAGATGTTGAAATATCATGGGTTTGAAATTGGGAAAATCGACCCCACTCTTTTTACAAACAGGGTCAACGGGAACTTGTTCGTATGCCAACTATATGTTGATGATATTATTTTTGGTTCTCCTAACAAAGCTTTCAATGAAGAGTTTGCCACTTTGATGACAAACAAGTTCGAGATGTCCATGATGGGAGAGTTGAAGTTCTTCCTTGGTTTCGAAGTCAAGCAACAAAGTCAAGGTACCTTCATCAATCAAGCCAAATACACTCAAGACATGCTCAAGAGGTTCAAGATGGATGAGCTCAATCCTACCAAGGCCAATACTCCCATGCCACTCAAATGACATCTTGACAGTGATCCCAATGGTAAAGCGGTGGATCAAAAGGTATATCGCTCCATGATTGGATCCTTGTTTTACCTTTGTGCATCTAGACCGGATATCATGTTAAGTGTGGGTATTTGTGCATGATTTCAATCCGCACCTAAGGAGAGTCACCATGTGGCTGTCAAGCGAATCTTTCGATATTTGGCTCATAACCCAAACTTTGGCTTATGGTATCCCAAGGGGGCTTCGTTTGATCTTGTTGGATATACTAACTCGGATTGGGCGGGAGACCGTGTGGATAGAAAATCCACTTCCGGAGGCTGTCAATTTCTTGGTCGGTCTTTGGTAAGTTGGTCTTCAAAGAAACAAAATTGTGTTTCTCTCTCGTCCACCGAAGCCGAGTATGTAGCTGCTGCCAGTTGTTGTGCTCAGATTCTATGGATGAGGCAAACTTTAAAGGATTACGGTGTCAATTGTGACAAAGTGCCTATTTACTGTGATAATGAAAGTGCCATTATGATCTCCAGCAACCCAGTCCAACATTGCAAGACGAAGCATATTGATATTCGTCATCACTTTATTCGGGAACACGTCAAGCATGGAGATATCAATCTTATTCATCTGAGCACTAACGAATAACTTGCAGATATTTTTACGAAGCCATTAGATGAAGCAAGATTTCACGAGTTAAGGCATGACCTAAATATCATTGATTCGAGAAATATGGATTGACTTAGTGCACACCTCCCCACACTCATCGTTATGTCTTGTCTAGGTGTAAGCATGGATTTAGGGGGAGTCTAGTTCTCTCAATGAACTATTCCTCCTCCTATTATGCATAAACTAATAAAAGTCTATCACACTTGCCATTGTTGATGGTTACTGTGCTTCAAAAGATGAGTCTTGGTCATGGGCCCAAGGATAATTCTTCGCGGTGCCATACCATCTGACTCAAACATAGGTGGCTCTAGGGCCACCGCCCTCTCTTCATGTGAAGTAGAGGCTCACTGGTTGGTCCTATTTTATTCTCTCTTCTCCGATGGACCATGCTCGTGTTTTTATCTTGGATCATAGTTTATCTTGTCTCTTGTTTTGTGTGGAAATTGGCAATCACACTGGAAATCTCTCTCTCTCTCTCTCTCATTCTGTTTTTCGCTTTTATGCACCAAGAGGGCAGCATGGTACTACCATGGAGGAGCACGGTACTACCGCTTGGAGCGGTACTACCGCTTACCGCGCGGAAGTAAAAAATTACTTCCGCCCGTTGAGCGGTACTACCGCGATGACTGCGGTACTACCGTAACGACGAGTGCGCGTGGGGGTTAAGAGCTGGCAGGGGGGTTTCCATCTTCCCCATACCCCATTTTCTCTCTTCCCCTCACGTCTCTCTCTCTCCTCCTCTCAACCGTCGCTGGAACACCTTGCCGGATCTCCATCTCCGGCCACCCACTTCTTATTTGCTCTGGTGGGATCGTTCCGCACCTCGTCCTCTTGCAATGGACCCCAGTATTTCCCCAATTCCTTCTTGTTTTGCTTCTCTATTTTTGAATCTAGGTTTTTGGGGAAATATGAGATGGTCTAGCTTTGTTTGATCCAAACTATGCATGAGGAGATGTTTGCGAGTGTTATTGTGGTAGAAGTGCGTATTGATAGGATAAAACGGGATATTTTTTTGATCTAGGGCAGTACCAATACGATCTGATTTGTGTTCTTACGAATTCTGCCCCGTGCAGTACTACCGCACCTTGTGCGGTACTACCGCTCGTAGGGTGGAAGTAAAATATTACTTCTGTTGACGCCACAGTACTACCGCTCCCACGGTACTACCGCGTCGTGGGCGATACTAATCTTTTACTTCCGCTCGTTGGGCGGCAGTAAAATCTTACTACTGCTCTAGCCATGGTACTACCACTCCTAGCGATACTACCGCGTCCGGAGTGGTACTAATTTTTTACTTCCGCTGACTGGGCGGCAGTCAAATCTTACTACCGCTCTAGCCACGGAACTACCGCTCCCAACGGTACTACCGCGTCTGGAGCGGTACTATTTATTTTTACTTCCGCTGATTGGGCGGTAGTAACATTTTACTTCCGCTCCAGCCACGGTACTACCTCTCCCAGTGGTACTACCGCGTCTGGAGCGGTAGCAAATTTTTACTTCCGCAAAACGTGTTGGTACTACTGCTCGATCCACAACTACCTCGTTTTGTCCTGTCTATTCTCCCTTCTACATGGTTTTCGTGTCTACTTTCGTCCTTGACTTACTTTTTCCATTTGTCCATTGTGTTTGCGTTGTGTGCCGTAGGTGGTGGCTCTGGTTCCAGCTCTGCTCCAAGACGTTCCAATCCGTCTCATGACACAAGTTCTAAGTAGCTCCGCAATCCTGATGCTCCTTAGGGATCCAATGATCCACCCCACCATTTCAAGAGAACCGCATCCAAGCTCAAGCGACGAGTTGAGAACTTTGAGGTCATGCCCCAAGCTGAGTTTCTGGCTCGACGGTTGATCAATCCCTACGACCAGCCAAGGGAAGTTCCAAGGCAAATGACTTCTTCTGGTCCAAGCAGCAGTATCTTATTCACCTGGATGTGATCAAGGGCAAGAAAAATCACTATGTTCCTGTCCAATACATTGATCTGGAACACATGAGGAAGCATCCGCAATACTTTGGTGAGGCTCTGGAGTTGGTGCAGCGGTTTGCTATAGCACACATCATCTCCTTCCACCTTGACTTTGATCCCGAGCTATTGGGTCAGTTCTTTGCCTCTGTCCACTTTCACTCTGACGCAAAGCGGACCATGACATGGATGACCCATGGCGAGCAACTGTCTGCCACCTGGAAGGACTTCATGGACTTGCTACACGTTCCTGATTCGGAGCTTGATGTGCCAATTGGACTGCGCCCTCACGACAATCCTCAGCCAACACGTAAGGAGCAGCTCGTGCCTTTCCATATTCTGAAGACCTTACGATCTGGTGAGCAAATTCTTGTGCTCAACCCTTTCCTTGATGTCATGCACCGGATCTTCCCCAACTCTCTGTTTCCTCGCATGGGAGACAAGGACAAGGTACACTCCTATCTGGTGGATATGTTGTTGCTATGTGAGAGAGGAAGAAATGAAGACCTTGGCATCCTTGATGTGTCTCACATTATGTGGTCTGAGCTTCGCACTGCGTTGTTCCATCGGAAGGTCCCCATTTATGGGCCATACTTGTTCTACCTGATTCATGCTGCTTGGGACAAGACCTTTCCGGGTCAGGACATGCCGGAGCACTTGTTTCTTCATGAGCCCATTCATTTGCATATGAAGGACAAGTGGGCCAACACCACCACTAAGCAACCTTCTGCTCGTATGAAGGTCGATGAGGATGAGATCGAAGAGGAGGAAGATAACAGCTATGAGTCCTATGAGCAACCGTCTTCTGAGCCATCTTGGGCCAAGAAGCTCTCTCACAAGATGAAGACTTTGTTCTGCATGCAGGCCAAGGGTCAGTATCAGTCTCACGTTTCTTAGAAGGAGAGTCGCCAGCGTGACAAGCGTATTCTGAGGAAGCTTGGCGAGACCGTCTTGAGTGGATCTGAGAAGGACATCACCCCTGAGGCCACTTGGATGGCTAAGCAGCAGTTCCAGTGGGCTGATTCAGATGCAAAGTCCATCCCAGACGCTTCAGAGGAGTCAGATGACTGATCTTTCTGCATGGGAGATACCACCTATGTTAGGTGTCCTCTCTGCCTTTTTGGCGTCTCGATGCCAAAGGGGGAGAGAGTGTAGGATTTGCACATATTTGTGTTTGTCTTTTTGTCGTCGTCTCTCTGCTTTCGTTGAACTTTGGTTTATGTCGTTTGTGTGAGTGTGACCAGGAGACTTCCTCTATCATATGGTGTGAGACATATGTTATCACTGCTACCTTATTATTGTCTAGTATGTTTCGTAGCTTGTGAGTCTGTCTATTACATACCCTTATCTTAATGCTCACATCCTATGCCTAGTTTCCATACTTACTTCTGTTCATTCTGCTTCAAAGATTGCATTACCTATAAAATATAGGGGGAGTATTGATCCTAGTGTGTGTGCCCTGTAGTCCAAAGCATATCTAGAATGTGCACACATCTAGGGGGAGCTCTTCTATATTTTGTAGGTCTTGGGTTTTTCATATGCTCATTTTATATCCTTATGTGCAAATCCCGTATTGTCATCAATCCACCAAAAAGGGGGAGATAGTCAGGGCATATTTCTCCCTAAGTGGTTTTGGTGATTGATGACAATGCCTTTGCGGACTAATCGTGTGCATTGAGCATTTCAGATATCTCAGGTCTAGGCGCAAGACGATTCAGTGCCCCTCGGAATCTCTCGAAGACGGTTGTTCTATACGTTTCCTTTCGGTGGATTTGAATCATAGGAAAGCCGTACTATTAAGAGGGGGTCCGCTTCGGAAAGGTCTGGGTGGAATCAACACGTACACATCTATTCCTTTGCACCACCTTTCCCTCTCTTCAATGGAGCCCCATCTTGTTTTCATTCTCTGTGCAAAAGGAACACCCGCTAGGTGTTTGTGTTCAGTGGTCTGCGGTAGTATGCTCAAGGGAGCGGTAGTACCGCAGGTGCCAGCGGTAGTACCGCTCGGTGGAGCGGTAGTACCGTTGTCTCCTGCCCTGGCCTCTACACCTGCGGTAGTAGGTGCGGATGTAATTTTTTACATCCGTCCTACTACGGTAGTACCACGATTCTCATCCAGTACTACCGTGCCAGACTTTTTCGCAGAGTTTCCCTCTACGGAGGTAGGCACGGAAGTAATTTTTTACTTCCATGCACCTCCACTGGCTACCTCTGCCGACTGTGGGGTAGTACCGCACGGGCTCGCAGTAGTACCGCTCTGGCGGTTCTACCGCTTGTGGCCTAGCGCTAATGGCCAGGGCCAGTTACTCCCGTGCGAGCGGTAGTACCGCACAAGGTTGCGGTAGTACCGCAAGCCGTCACGGTAGTACCATGATTTTTGCGGTAGTACCGCGATGCGCGGGGCTGAGGGAGTGGAGAACGGTTGGATCTTGTCCCCCACTATAAAAGGGAGGTCTTCTTCCCCAAGAAGCTCACCTCTTCCTTTCCAAACTCCATTGTTGCTCTAAGCTCCATTTTAGCCCGATCTCTCTCCCTAGCCAATCAATCTTGTTGATTTCCTAGGGATAGGTTGAGAAGGCCCCGATCTACACTTTCACCAAGAGAAATTTGATTCCCCCCACTAATCCCTTGCGGATCTTGTTACTCCTGGGTGTTTGAGCACCCTAGACGGTTGAGGTCACCTCGGAGCCACATTCCATTGTGGTGAAGCTTCGTGGTGTCGTTGGGGGCCTCCAATTCAGTTGTGGAGATTGCCCCAACCTTGTTTGTAAAGGTTCGGTCGCCGCCTTCAAGGGCACCAATAGTGGAATCACGGCATCTCGCATTGTATGAGGGCGTGAGGAGAATACGGTGGCCCTAGTGGCTTCTTGGGGAGCATTGTGCCTCCACACCGCTCCAACGGAGACATACTTCCCCACAAGGGAAGGAACTTCGGTTACTCATCCTCGTCTCCATTGGCTCCACTTTTGGTTATCTCGCATCTTTACTTCTTGCAAGCTTTTATTGTGTTATATCCCTTGCTTGCTTGTGCACTTGTTGTGATTGGCATCATATAGGTTATTCACCTAGTTGCAGATCTAACTAACTTATTTGATGCTATAACTTAATTGTTAAGGAAAAGTTAAAAAGTGTTAGTTGCCTTTTCACCCCCCGCCCTCTAGTCAACCATATCGATCCTTTCAGCAAGAATTACCAATCTAGTTGGCCAAACCAAACCAATAACTCAAAGAGACTTGCAAAGATATGAAATCATGCATATAAGAATTCAGGAAAGACTCAAATAATATTCATGGATAATCTGAACATAAACCCATAATTCATCGGATCTCGACAAACACACCGCAAAAGAGTATTACATCGGATAGATCTCCATGAAGATCATGAAGAACATGGTATTGAAGAGCAAAGAGAGAGAAGAAGCCATCTAGCTACTAGCTATGGACCTGAAGGTCTCTGGTGAACTATTCACGCATCATCGGAGGGGCAATTTAGTTGATGTAGATGCCCTCCATGATCGAATCCCCCTCCGGCAGATTACCGAAAAAGGCTCCAAGATTGGATCTCTCAGGAACGGAGGCTTCCGGCGGCGGAAAAGTGTTTTCGTGGCTAGTTCTGATAATAATGGAATATTTGGGAATTCATAGGCCAAAGATTAGGGTTGGGAGAGTTGTCGTGGGCCCACAAGCCTGCTGGGTGCGCTCTACCCCCCTCGGCATGCCCCTAGGGCTTGTGGCCCCACGGTGGCTCTTCTGCCTTGGTTCTCAAGTCTCCTGGTTTCCTTCTGGTCTAGAAAAATTCATTCCAAAGATTTTATTCCGTTTAGACTCCATTTAATATTCCTTATCTCCAATTCTCAAAAACAAGGAAAAAACAAAAACTGGCACTAGGCTCTAGATTAATAGGTTAGTCCCAAAAATAATATAAAATAGCATATTAATGCATATAAAACATCTAAAACAGATAATATAATAGAATGGAACAATCAAAAATTATAGATATGTTGGAGACGTATCAGCATCCCCAAGCTTAATTCCTGCTCATCCTCGAGTAGGTAAATGATAAAAATAGAATTTTTGATGTGGAATGCTACCTAATATATTTATCCATGTAATATTATTTATTGTGGCATGAATATTCAGATCCGTAAGATTCAAAACAATAGTCTAATATTGACATAAAACCAGTAATACTTTGAGCACACCAACAAGGCAGTCGTGTCCTTTCGAAATAACATGGCCTTAGAAAGTTATCCTTACAAAATCATATGGTCTGCCTATGCTCCATCTTCCCCACACAAAGTATCTAAATCATGCACAACCCCGATGAACAAGTCAAGCAATTGTTTCACACTTTTGGTGTTCTCAAACCTTTTCAACTCTCACGCAATACATGAGCATGAGCCATGGATATAGCATTATAGGTGGAATAGAATAGGGAGGAGGTGCAAGGATAAAAAGGAGAAGATAGTCTCACATCAACTGGGCGTATCAACGGGCTATGGAGATGCCCATCAATAGATATCAATGTGAGTGAGTAGGGATTGCCATGCAACAAATGCACTTAGAGCTATAAGTGTATGAAAGCTCAAAAAGAAAACTAAGTGGTCGTGCAAAAATATCCACTAGTTATATGAAAGTGAGAAAATAGGAGACTCTCTATCATGAAGATCATGGTGCTACTTTTAAGCACAAGTGTTGAAAAAGGTAGTAGCAATTGTCCCTTCTCTCTTTCTCTCATTTTTTTCTTCTTTTTTTATATTTTTTTGGTGGGCTTCTTTGGCCTCTTTTATATATTTTTGTTTGGGCTTCGCTGGCCTCTTTTATTTTTTTGTAAAGTCCAGATACTCATCCCAACTTGTGAGGGAGTCATAGCTTCCATCATCCTTTTCTCTCATGGGACAATGCTATATTAATGAAAAATCATCACACTTTTATTTACTTATAACTCAAAATAATAAATTACAACTCGATACCTGTGACAAAGTATGACTCTATATGCAATATGAAGTGATGGTGCAAGTCATGAAAAACTACATGGTGGAAGTTGCATGGCAATATATCTCAGAATGGCTATGGAAATGCCATAATAGGTAGGTATGGTGGCTGTTTTGAGGAATACATGGTGGATGTTTTGAGGAAGGAGGTTTTGATGTACCGGCAAAAGTTGCGCGGTACTAGAGAGGCTAGCAAAGATGGAAGGGTGAGAGTGCGTATAATCCATGGACTCAACATTAGTCATAAAGAACTCACATACTTATTGCAAAAGTCTATTAGTTATCAAACAAAGCATTAGACGCATGCTCCTAGGGGAGAGGTTGGTAGGAGTTAACCATCACGCGCTCCCGACCCTCACACAAAGGTTGACAATCATTAAACAAATCATGCTCCGACTTTGTTACATAACGGTTCACCATACGTGCATGTTATGGGAATCACAAGCTTTAACACAGGTATCTCCTCCAATTCACAACTACTCACTATCATGACTCTCATATTACCATCTATATTATCTCAAAACTACATGCAAGGAAACAAACTTCTCATAGTATTTAATGCACTTAATATGAAAGTTTTTATTATATCCCTCTTGGATGCCCATTATATTAGGACTAAATTCATAACCTAAACAAATTACCATGCTGTTTTAAGAAACTCTCAAAATAATATAAGTGAGGAATGAGAGTTCAATAATTTCTATAAAATATAACACCACCATGCTCTATAGAGATATAAGTGAAGCACTAGAGCAACATTGCCTAGCTCAAAATATATAAGTGAAGCACATAGAGTATTCTAATAAATTCACGATTCAGCGTGTCTCTCTCAAAAAATGTGTGCATCAAGGATGATTGTGGCAAATTGAAAAGCAAAGACTCATATCATACAAGACGCTCCAAGCAAAACACATATCATGTGGTGAATAAAAATATAGCCTCAAGTAAATTAACCGATGGATTGAAGATGAAAGAGGGGATGCCTTCCGGGGCATCCCCAAGCTTAGGCTTTTTGGTATACTTGAATATGACTTGGGGTGCCTTGTGAATCCCCAAGCTTAGGCTCTTGCCACTCTTTATTCCATAGTCCATCAAATCTTCACCCAAAACTTGAAAACTTCATAACACAAAACTCAACAGAAAACTCATGAGATCCGTTAGTATAAAAAATAAAACACCACTTTAGGTACTGTTGTGAACTCCTTATTTAGTTGTATTTGTGTAATACCTACAGTATTCTAACTTCTCCATGGCTCATACCCCCCGATACGACCCATAGATACATCAAAATAAGCAAACAACAGAAAGAAAACAGAATCTATCAAAAACAGAACAGTCTGTAGAAATCTGTAAACTTCGAATACTTATGGAACTCTAAAAATTATTAAAATTAGGAAAATCAGGAAATTTTGTATATAAATATTTTGTAAAAAATTCATATCAATTCGACGCTCTGAAAAAATTAGAAAATTCCTGGACCAAGCGCAAGAGTTTCTGTTTTCAGCAAGATCAAATCAACAACTACCATAGATCAGCCCAAAGGTTTTACTTGGCTCAAACACTAATTAAAACACAAAAACACAATTACTACATAAGTAATAATGTGCAAAACACACCAAAATAGAAGCAAAAATCAGAAATTAAAATAAAATTGGGTTGCCTCCCAACAAGCGCTATTGTTTAACGCCCCTAGCTAGGCAAAACGCAATAGATCTAGGTATTGTCATCTTTGGTATGCAATCCATAAGTAGATCTCATGATAGATTCATAAGGTAATTTTATTTTCTTTCTAGGAAAGTGTTCCATGTCTTTCCTTAATGGAAATTGGAATCTAATATTCCCTTCCTTCATATCAATAATTGCACCAATCGTTCTAAGGAAAGGTCTACCAAGAATAATAGGACATGTAGGATTGCAATCTATATCAAGAACAATGAAATCTATGGGCACATAATTCCTATTTGCAACAATAAGAACATCATTAATCCTTCCCATAGGTTTCTTTATAGTGGAATCCGCAAGATGCAAATTTAAGGAACAATCATCAAATTCACGGAAACCTAACACATCACATAAAGTTTTTGGAATCGTGGAAACGCTAGCACCCAAATCACAGAAAGCATGGCATTCATAATCTTTAATCTTAATCTTAATATTAGGTTCCCATTCATCATATAGCTTTCTAGGTATAGAAACTTCCAACTCAAGTTTTTCTTCAAAAGCTTTCATCATAGCATCAACAATATGTTTAGTAAAAGCTTTGTTTTGATTATAAGCACGAGGAGAATTCAACATGGATTGCAATAAGGAAATACAATCAATTAAGGAGCATATATCATGATTAAAGTCCTTGAAATCCAAAAGAGTTGGTTCATTGCTATTTAAAGTTTTGACCTCTTCAATCCCACTTTTATCAATCTTAGCATCAAGATCTATAAACTCCGAATCATTGGGACGCCTTTTAAATAAAGTTGACTCATCTCCAGTCCCATCCTTATCAAGATTAACATTGTAAAATAAAGATTCAATAGGAGTCACATCAATCACTTTAAGATCTTCATCAATATTATCACGAGAACACACTTTTTCAAGCCATTCACGCTTAGCATGTATTCTAGCGGTTCTTTCCTTACACTCATCAATAGAAATTCTCATGGCTTTTAAAGACTTATTAATATCATGCTTGTATGGAATAGATCTAATTTTTCAAGAATCAATCTCAAGAGAAATTCTATCAACGTTCCTAGCCAAATCATCAATCTTGAGCAATTCTTCTTTCAATCATGGCATTGAAACCTTATTGCATACTAATGAATTCTTTAATATTATTCTCAAGATCAGACGGCATTTTATTATAATTTCCATAAGAACTGCTGTAGGAATTACCATAATTATTAGAGGAATTACTAGGAAATAGTCTAGCATTCAAATTACCTCTATAAGCGTTATTACCAAAATTGTTCCTACCAACAAAATTCACATCCATAGATTCATTATTATTTCCAATCAAAGAAGACAAAGTCATATCATTAGGATCAATAGGAGGACTCTTACTAGCAAACAATTTCATCAATTCATCCATCTTTTCACTCAAAGTATTAATCTCTTCAATAGCATGCACTTTTTTACTAGTAGGAGATCTTTCAGTGTGCCATTGAGAGTAATTTGCCATAATATTATCTAGGAGTTTAGTAGCTTCTCCTAATGTGATTTCCATAAAAGTACCACCCGCGGCGGAATATAAGAGATTCCTAGAAGCAAAATTCAATCCAGCATAGAAAAATTGTATAATCATCCATAAACTTAAACCATGCGCTGGGCAATTCCTAATCATAAGTTTCATCCTTTCCCAAGATTGTGCAACATGCTCATAATCAAGTTGCTTAAAATTCATTATGTCGTTCCTAAGGGAGATGATTTTAGCGGGCAGAAAGTACTTGGAAATAAAAGTATCTTTAGACTTATTCCATGAATCAATACTATTTTTAGGCAAAGATGAAAACCAAGTTTTAGCATGATCTCGTAGTGAGAACGGGAATAGCTTCAATTTAACAATATCATTATCCACATCTTTCTTCTTTTGCATATCACACAGCTCAATGAAAGTATTTAGATGGGATGCGGCATCTTCATTAGCAAGGTCGGAAAATTGTTCTTTCATAACAAGATTGAGCAAAGCAGCATTAATTTCATAAGATTCTGCACTAGTGGCGGGAGCAATCGGAGTACTAATAAAATCATTATTATTAGTATTGGAAAAGTCACACAACTTGATATTCTCTTGAGTCATTGTGACAAAGCAAGCAATCAAGCACACAAGCAAGCAAACGAAAAAGGGCGAATAAAAAGGCAAATCTTTTTGGTATTTTCTAAAAATCATTTTATAACTCCCCGGCAACGGTGCCAGAAATCCTTCTTGCTACTTCTCGAGCATGCGTTGCTTTCCGTGAAGAGGAACAGGTGATGCAGCAAAGTAGATAAGTATTTCCCTCAGTTGTTGAGAACCAAGGTATCAATACATTAGGACATACAAGCAAGTCCCCAATAAGTGTACCTACACAAAGAATCAAACTCTTGCACCCAACGCTATAAAGGGGTTGTCAATCACTTTAAGGTTACTTGCAAGGATGAGATCTGATAGAGATAGATTGCTTGAACGGAAAGTAAAACAAAAGGTAAAAGTAATGCAACAAAGTATTTTTGGTATTTTTGGTTTTAGATCTGAAAGTATAAGATGGAAAATAGACCCGGGGGGCATAGGTTTCACTAGAGGCTTCTCTCATGATATCAAGTATTACGGTGGGTGAACAAATTACTGTCGAGCAATTGATAGAAAAGCGAATAATTATGAAGATATCCAAGCAAATGATTATGCATATAGGCATCACGTCCGTGTCAAGTAGACCGAAATGATTCTGCATCTACTACTATTACTCCACACATTGATCGACTCCTGCTTGCATCTAGAGTATTAAGTTCATGAAGGACAGAGTAACGCATTAGGTAAGATGACATGATGTAGAGGGATAAACTCAAGCAATATGATGAAAACCCCATCTTGTTATCCTTGATGGCAACAATACAATACATGCCTCGCTACCCCTACTTTGTCACTGGGTGAGAACACCGCAAGATTGAACCCAAAACTAAGCACTTCTCCCATTGCCAGAATTACCAATCTAGTTGGCCAAACCAAACCAATAACTCGAAGAGACTTGCAAAGATATGAAATCATGCATATAAGAATTCAGGAAAGACTTAAATAATATTCATGGATAATCTGAACATAAACCCACAATTCATCGGATCTCGACAAACACACCGCAAAACAGTATTACATCAGATATATCTCCATGAAGATTATGAAGAACATGGTATTGAAGAGCAAAGAGAAAGAAGAAGCCATCTAGCTACTAGCTATGGACCCGAAGGTCTCCGGTGAACTACTCACGCATCATCGGAGGGGGAATGGAGTTGATGTACATGCCCTCTGTGATTGAATCCTCCTCCGGCAGATTACCGGAAAAGGCTCCAAGATTGGATCTCTCGAGAACAGAGGCTTCCGGCGGCGGAAAAGTGTTTTCGTGGCTCATTCTGATAATAATGGAATATTTGGGAATTTATAGGCTGAAGATTAGGGTTGGGAGAGCTGTCGTGGGCCCACAAGCCTATCGGGTGCGCCCTACCCCCCTGGGCGCGCCCCTAGGGCTTGTGGCCCCACAGTGGCTCTTCTGCCTTAGTTCTCAAGTCTCCTGGTTTCCTTCCGGTCCAGAAAAATTCATTCCGAAGATTTTATTCCGTTTGGACTCCGTTTAATATTCCTTATCTGCAATTCTCAAAAACAAGGAAAAACAGAAACTGGCACTAGGCTCTAGATTAATAGGTTAGTCCGAAAAATAATATAAATAGCATATTAATGCATATAAAACATCCAAAACAGATAATATAATATCATGGAACAATAAAAAAGTATAGATATGTTGGAGACGTATCAAACACCTAAGCCCTCACCTCTTTGCTTGGCACTGGCTCCCTTCTAGTGGGACGACTAGTCACTCGGGTGGCACCTCTCTAGTGGTGAAGGATGCCACCTTTGAGATAGGTAGCATGGACCGGGGTGAGTTTTATGTTAGTATGGAGGTGTATGAGTGGGCCATCAACTTCAAGTGGGAGATTGTGGTTGTCTATGGCCCGGCTGATCACCATCGCTCCGAGACCTTCCTTGTGGAGCTCCGCAGGAAGGTCTTCGCCGCCTCACTTCTGGTTGTGGTAGGCAGCGATTTCAATCTCATTCGTTGCGCTGAAGACAAGAGCAATGACCGGGTGAACTTTCCGCGTATGCAACTCTTCAGTGACTGCATTGCGGACCTTGGCCTTCGAGGGCTTGACACGGTTGGTGCCAGGTTCACCTGGACCAACCGTCAGGCTAACCCGACGATGTCAGTTCTTGATAGGCTAACCGTCAGGCTAACCCGCGCCATTACCCATGGTTGGTTCAGATCATGTCCCTCTCCCGCTCTCTTCGGAGAATGATAGACCACCCCCTCCTCCTCGTTTCCGGTTCGAGTCCTTCTGGCTTAACTATGTCGGTTTCGTTGACGTTGTCTGTGCATGCTGGGTGGCCGCATGCATCTCCCCTCACCGCTCAGTCTCTGCCGTTGACTCCTGGCAGTTCTGTGTTAAGCTTGCTTGGCAGTTTATGAAAGGTTGGGTGCCAAATTGGGCTGTAATTTCCGTGAGCAGAAAAGGGGTATCCTTGAATACATCTAGGCCTTAGACGAGTGGCTCCTCCGTTATGATCTTAAGGACCAGTTGACGGTGATTTACACCGATGAGGAGGCTTTCTGGCGCCAGCGCGGCACCCAACGTTGGGTCTTGCAGGGAGATGCCAACACGGCTTTTTTCCAGGCCATTGCTAACGGTCGTCATTGTCGCAACTCCACCCCCTCCTTTGGTATGGGGAGACCCTCATCTAGCGTCCTGCCGAGATTCGCACTCACGTCGATGGCTTCTATAAAGCCATTTTTTCTTCCTCCCCTCGGGGAGGGTTGTCTCTAGCTCCAGCCTTCTGGGCCTCTCACCAGCGTGTCTCCGACGATGAGAATGTGGCTCTCATGACACCCTTCTCTGAGGATGAGGTGTGGGCGGCCATCAAGGGGATGAACCCTACCTCCGCGCTTGGCCCGGATGGCCTCCCCGTGAAGTTCTTCCAGACATTCTGGGATGTGATTAAGCCGCAGATGATGGCCCTGTTCGAGGAGTTCTATGTGGGAGCCATCGACCTCTCCCACCTCAGTTATGGGATCATCACCCTCATTCCCAAGGTGGCGGGGGCCTCTGACATTCGCCAGTTCCGACCCATCACGACGATCAACGTGATTTTCCGTATTCTGTCAAAGGGATACGCCAATAGGGTGACCCTCCTCGCCGACCGTATAACCCATCCTAATCAATCGGCCTTCATCCACTGTCGATATATTTTGGATGGCGTCCTGGTCTTCCACGAGGTGCGCACTAGGCGACAGCGTGCGGTCTTCTTGAAGATCGACTTCCACAAGGCTTACGACACCATCTCCTGGGACTTCTTGTGGGAAGTTCTTCTCTGCAAAGGCTTTGATGACCGGTGGGTCACCCAGGTTATGCAGATGGTCCCATCTGCTCGGACCACAGTTAACATCAATGGGGAGGCTGGCCCCTACTTCCCCATGCTTTGTGGGGTTAGGCAGGGTGACCCCTTCTCCCCATTCTTGTTCAACATGGTGGTCGACGCCCTTGCAACCATCCTAGATAAGGCTAAGGTGGCGGGCCATATTCGCGGGGTGGCCCCCCATTTAGTGAGAGGGGGAGAGGTCTCCCTCCTACAATATGCCGAGGACACCATCATTATGGTGGAAGGCTCTCACGAGGACATAGCCAACCTTAAGTTCTTGCTCCTGTGCTTCCAGCAGATGTCTGGGCTAAAAATCAACTTCGACAAGAGTGAAGTTATGATCCTTGGATATTCTCCTGAGGAGTCCCAGCTCATTGCTGACCGCCTCAATTGCCAGCTTGGGTCCTTCCCCGCCTCTTACCTGGGGGTTTCCGTTAGTGATTCGTGCCTCTCTATCGCGGAGTTGTGACCCACAGTGACTAAGCTTCAACACTGGATCGAGTCCTGGCAGGGTAGATGGCTCTCCAATGATGGGGAACGTCGCATGGGAAACAAAAAATTTCCTATGCACACGTAGATCTATCCATGGTGATGAGCATCAACAAGAGGGAGAGTGGATCTACGTACCCTTGTAGATCGCTAAGCGGGAAGCGTTAAGAAACGCGGTTGGTGTAGTCGAACGTCTTCGCGATCCAAATCGCCGTGCGTCCCGCGATCCAATCATGATCCGTCCTGCGATCCAATCACGATCCGTCTCGCGATCCAATCACGATCCATCCCACAAACTTGATCACGATCCGTCCCACGAACTTGATCACGATCCTTCCGATCTAGCACCGAACGGACGGCACCTCCGCGTTAAGCACACGTACAGCTTGATGACGATCTCCGCCGTCTTGATCCAGCAAGAAGGAGCGGAGAGGTAGAAGAGTTTTCCGGTAGTGTGACGGCGCTCCGGCGATGGTGGTGGAGAAATTCCGGCAGGGCTTCGCCTAAGCACTACAGAAATCCAATCTAGAGGAGAAACTATGCACTAGAGGAACAGGTAGCACGTGGCTGAAAAAACTAGTGCAAAACCCCCCAAACCCTCTAGTATATATAGGAGAAGAGGAGGAGAGGAGGCAGCCTTGGCTTCCAAGCCAAGCTGGTTCGGCCGAACCTACTAGGAGAGGAGGACTCCTCCTCCAATCCTAGTAGGAATAGGATTGCTCCTTTTTGCCTTTTTTCCACCTTTTCCTATTGGTTTTTTTCCTCCAGCCACATGGGCCTTGTGTGGGAGTTTCCACCAGCTTACCAAGGTCTGATATTCACTCTCCCACAGCCCATGAAGCCTCTTGGGTCGAAATACCCCTCCCGGAGGCCTCCCGGTACACTACCGACACTCCCGGTACACTACCGATGAGCCCAAAACTTTTCCGGCGACCAAAACAGGACTTCCTATATATGAATATTTACCTCCGGAGCTCCTCTTGACGTCCGGGATCTCATCCGGGACTCCGAACAATCTTCGGTCACCATCATACATAACTCTATACTACCGAAACGTCACCAAACCTTAAGTGTGCAGACCCTGCGGGTTCGAGAACTATGTAGACATGACCGAGACACCTCTACGGTCAATAACCAATAGCGGGACCTTGATGCCCATATTGGTTCCTACATATTCTACGAAGATCTTTATCGGTCGAACCTCTATGTCAAGGATTCAGTTAATCCCGTATGATGTTCCCTTTGTTCTTCGGTATGTTACTTGCCCGAGATTCGATCGTCGATATCTCCATACCTAGTTCAACCTCGTTACCGGCAAGTCTCTTTACTCGTTCCGTAATACAAGATCCCGTGACTAACACTTAGTCACATTGCTTGCAAGGCTTCTTGTGATGTTGTATTACCGAGTGGGCCCTGAGATACCTCTCCGTCACACGGAGTAACAAATCCCAGTCTTGATCCATGCCAACTCAACAGACACCCTCGGAGATACCTGTAGAGCACCTTTATAGTCACCCAGTTACGTTGCGACGTTTGATACACACAAGGCACTCCTCCGATGTCCGTGAGTTGCATGATCTCATGGTCATAGGAACATATACTTGACAAGCAGAAAATAGTAGCAATAAACTGACACAATCATATGCTATGTTTGTAGTTTGGGTCTTGTCCATCACATCATTCTCCTAATGATGTGATCTCGTTATCAAACGACATCACATGTCAATGGCTAGGAAACCTTGACCATCTTTGATCAACGAGCTAGTTCACTAGAGGCATACTAGGGACAGAGTGTTGTTTATTTACCCACACATGTAATGTGTTTCCAATTAATACAATTATAGCATGGATAATAAATGATTATCATGAAAAAGGAAATACAATAATAAACACTTTATTTATTGCCTCTAGGGCATATTTCCAATAGTCTCCCACTTGCACTAGAGTCAATAATGTAGTTCACATTACTATGTGATTTACATTGTAATGAATCGAACACCCATGCAGTTCTGGTGTTGATCATGTTTAGCCCTTGGAAGAGGTTTAGTCAACGGGTCTGCCACATTCAGATCCATGTGCACTTTGCAAATATTTATGTCTTTCTCCACGATGAAATCACGGATGGAGTTGAAGCGTCGCTTTATGTGTCTGGTCCTCTTGCGAAACCTTGGTTCCTTGGCCAGAGCAATGGCACCAGTGTTGTCACACAACAGGTTCATTGGATTCAGTGCACTGGGCACTACTCCAAGATCTGTCATGAACTGCTTCATCCAGACACCTTCTTCGCCGCCTCCGAGGCTGCGATGTACTCCGCTTCGCACGTAGAATCGGCTACCATGCTTTGCTTGGAACTGCACCAGCTTACCGCTCCCCCGTTGAGAATAAATACGTATCCGGTTTGCGACTTAGAGTCATCCAAATCAGTGTCAAAGCTTGCATCGACGTAACCCCTTATGACGAGCTCTTCATCACCTCCATAAACAAGAAACATTTCCTTAGTCCTTTTCAGGTACTTAAGGATATTCTTGACCGCTGCCTAGTGCTCCATTCTAGGATCACTTTGAAACCTTCCGGTCATACTTATGGCAAGGCTGACATCGGGTCTTGTGCACAACATTGCATACATGATAGAGCCTATGGCTGAAGCATAGGGGATGACACTCATCTTTTCTCTATCTTCTGCAGTCACTGGGAATTGAGTCTTTCTCAACTTCACACCTTGTAACACAGGCAAGAACCCCTTCTTAGACTGATCCATTTTGAACTTCTTCAAAACTTTATCAAGGTATGTGCTCTGTGAAAGTGCTATTAAGCGTCTCGATCTATCTATAGATCTTAATGCCTGATATGAAAGCAGCTTCTCCTAGGTCCTTCATTGAAAAACTCTTGTTCAAACATTCCTTCACGCTTTCCAGCATTTCTATATTGTTTCCAATCAGCAATATGTCATCCACATATAACACTAGAAACGCTATAGAGCTCCCACTCACTTTCTTGTACATACAAGCTTCTCCATAAACTTGTATAAACTCAAACGCTTTGATCACCTCATCAAAACGCTTATTCCAACTCCGAGATGCTTGCACCAGCCCATAAATGGATCGCTGGAGTTTGCAAACTTTGTCAACATTCTCTAGATCGACAAAACCTTTTGGTTGCATCATATACAACTCTTCCTCAAGGAAACTGTTGAGGAACGCTGTTTTGACATCCATCTGCCAAATTTCATAGTTGAAATAAGCAACTATTGCTAACATGATTCTGACAGACTTAAGCATCGCTACGGGTGAGAAAGTCTCATCGTAGTCAACTCCTTGAACTTGTGAAAAACCCTTTGCCACAAGTCGAGCTTTATAGACGATGGCATTACCGTCCGCGTCTGTCTTCTTCTTAAAGATCCATTTGTTCTGAATGGCCTTTCGCCCTTCAGGTAATACTTCCAAAGTCCATACTTTGTTTTCATACATGGATCCCATCTCGGATTTCATGGCCTCCAACCATTTCTCGGAATCCGGGCCCATCACTGCTCCTCCATAGCTCGTAGGTTCATTGTTGTCCAACAACATGACCTCCAAGACAGGGTTGTCATACCACTCAGGAGTAGTACGCGCCCTTGTTGACCTACGAGGTTCAATAGTAGCTTGATCCGAAGCTTCATGATCATCATCATTAACTTCCTCTTCTACCGTCGTAGGTTCCACAAAAACATCTTTCTGCGTTGCGCTACTTTCTGGTTGAAGTAAAGGTTCAATAACCTCATCAAGCTCTATTTTCCTCCCACTCAATTCTTTCGAGAGAAACTCTTTCTCAAGAAATGTTCCGTTCTTAGCGACAAACACTTTGCCTTCGGATCTGAGATAGAAGGTATACCGACTGTCTCTTTCGGGTATCCTATGAAGACGCGTTTTTCCGCTTTGGGCTCTAGCTTTTCAGGCTGAAGCTTTTTGACATAAGCATCACATCCCCAAACTTTAAGAAATGACAACTTTGGCCTCTTGCCAAACCACAGTTCATATGGCGTCATCTCAACGGATTTCAATGGTGCCCTATTTAAAGTGAATGCAGCTGTCTCTAATGCATAACCCCAAAACGATAGTGGCAAATCAGCAAGAGACATCATAGAACGCACCATATCTAATAAGGTTCAATTACGATGTTCGGACACACTATTGCGCTGTGGTGTTTCGAGCGGTATCAACTGTGAAACAATTCCACACTGTCTTAAGTGACCGCCAAACTCATAACTCACATATTCACCTCCTCGATCAGATCGCAGGAACTTAATCTTCTTGTTACGATGATTCTCAACTTCACTCTGAAATTGCTTGAACTTTTCAAACGTTTCAGACTTGTGTTTCATTAAGTAAATATACCCATATCTACTTAAGTCATCAGTGAAGGTGAGAAAATAACGATATCCACCATGCGCTGTAACATTCATTGGACCGCACACATCAGTATGTATGATTTCCAATAAGTCACTCTCCTATTCCATTGTTCCAGAGAATGGCGTTTTAGTCATCTTGCCCATGAGGCATGGTTCACATGTGTCAAGTGATTCAAAATCAAGTGACTCCAAAAGTCCATCAGCATGGAGCTTCCTCATGCGTTTTACACCAATATGACCTAAACGGCAGTGCCACAAGAAAGTGGTACTATCATTATCAACTCTACATCTTTTGGCATCAATGTTATGAACATGTGTGTCATCACTATCAAGATTCAATATGAATAAACCCCTAACATTGGGTGCATGACCATAAAAGATATTACTCATATAAATAGAACAACCTTTACTCTCCGATTTACATGAGTAACCGTCTCGCAATAAACAAGATCCAGATATAATGTTCATGCTTAATGCAGGCACTAAATAACAATTATTCAGGTTCATCACTAATCCCGATGGTAATCGAAGAGAGAGCGTGCCGACGGCGATCACATCAACCTTGGAACCATTTCCCCACGCGCATCGTCACTTCGTCCTTTGCCAACCTTCGTTTATTCCGTAGTTCCTGCTTTGAGTTGCAAATGTGAGCAACCGAACCGATATCAAATACCCAGGCACTACTACAAGAGATAGTAAGGTACACATCAATAACATGTATATCATATATACCTTGTTTGTCGTTGGCCGCCTTCTTGTCAGCCAGGTACTTGGGGTAGTTCCGCTTCCAGTGACCAGTTCCCTTGCAATGAAAGCACTCAGTTTCTGGCTTGGGTCCATGCTTGGGCTTCTTTACAGGAGTAGCAACTGCTTTGCCATCCTTATTGGTTTTACCCTTCTTGCCCTTGACCTTGACCTTGCCATTTTTCTTGAAACTAGTGGTTTTATTGACCATCAACACTTGATGTTCTTTCTGGATTTCAGACTCAGCGACTTTTAGCATCGCAAACAGCTCAGCGGCTGACTTGTTCATCCCGTGCATGTCATAGTTCATCACAAAGCTCTTGTAACTAGGTGGTAGTGATTGAAGAACTCTGTCAGTGATCGCCTCTGGCGGAAGGGCAATTCCCAACTCCGCTAGACGAGTTGAATACCCAGAAATTCTGAGTATTGTTCACTGATAGACCCGTTCTCCTCCATCTTGCAAGCATAGAACTTATTAGAGGTTTCATACCTCTCGATCCGGGCATTTTTCTGAAAGATAAACTTCAACTCCTGGAACATCTCATATGCTCCATGACATTCAAAACGTCTTTGAAGTCCCGGTTCTAAGCCATACAATATCGCACACTGAACTATTGAGTAATCTCCAGTGCGTGCCTCCCAAGCGTTCTTAACGTCTTCGGAGGTCATGTCTTCTGGTTGGTCACCAAGCGGTGCATCAAGGACATATGATTTCTGGGAAGCCGTGAGGATAATCCTCAGATTACGGGTCCAGTCAACAAAGTTACTTCCATCATCTTTCAACTTAGCTTTCTCTAGGAACGCATTAAAATTCAGGGGTGCTACTGCGCGAGCCATTGATCTATAACATAAATATGCAAAGTTCACTTAGACTATTGTTCAATATAATGAGTTTAGTTAATCAAATTACTAAAGCTCCCACTCAAATTGACATCCCTTAGGTCATCTGAGTGTCACATGATCCAAATCCACCAACTCAAGTCTGATCATCACGTGAGTTGAGGTGGCTTCAATGGTGAACATTATTATGTTGATCATATCTACTATATGACTCATGTTCGACCTTTCGGTCTCTTGTGTTCCGAGGCCATGTCTGTACATGCTAGGCTCGTCAAGTTTAACCTAAGTGTTCTACGCGTGCAACACTGGCTTGCACCCGTTGTATGTGAACGTAGAGTCTATCACACCCGATCATCACGTGGTGTCTCAACACGACGAACTTTCGCAACGGTGCACACTCGGGGAGAACACAATTTATCTTGAAATTTAAGTGAGGGATCACCTTATAATGCTACCGTCGTACTAAGCAAAACAAGGTGCATAAAAGGATTAACATCACATGCAATTCATAAGTGACATGATATGGCCATGAACTTGTGCTTTAGATCTCCATCTTGAAAGCACCGGCATGATCTCCATCGTCACCGGCATGACACCATGATCTCCATCATCTTGATCTCCATCAACGTGTCGCCATCGGGGTTGTCACGCCCTGCATGCTTCTACTACTACTGCTACCGTTGAGCGATAAGTAAAGCATTACATAGCGATTAATGATTGACACACAGGTCATACAATAATTAAAGACAACCCTATGGCTCCTGTCGGTTGCCGTACTCATCGACATGCAAGTTGTGAAATTCTATACATCACATGATCATCTCATACATCGCATATATCACATCATGTAATTGGCCATATCACATCACAACATACCCTGCAAAAACAAGTTAGACGTCCTAATTGTTGTTGCATGTTTTACGTGGCTGCTACGGGTTTCTAGCAAGAACGATTCTCACCTACGCATAAACCACAACGGTGATACATAATTTGCTTTTCAACCTTCTCAAGGACCGCCTTTGTCGAATCTGATCCAACTAAAGTGAGAGAAACTATCACACGCAAGCCATCTAGGCAACAAGTTGCGTCGAGGGAACCGGTCTCTCGTAAGCGTACGAGTAATGTTGGTCCGGGCCGCTTCATCTCACAATACCGCTGAACCAAAATACGACTAAGGGAGGAAGCAATCTAAGCATCAACGCCCACAAACCTTTTGTGTTCTACTCGAGATCTCATCAACACATAGACCTAGCTCATGATGCCACTGATGGGGAACGTCTCATGGGAAACAAAAAATTTCCTACGCACACGCAGATCTATCCATGGTGATGAGCATCAACGAGAGGGAGAGTGGATCTACGTACCCTTGTAGATCGCTAAGCGGGAAGCGTTAAGAAACGCGGTTGGTGTAGTCGAACGTCTTCGCGATCCAAATCGCCGTGCGTCCCGCGATCCAATCACAATCGTCCCGCGATCCAATCACGATCCGTCCCGCGATCCAATCACGATCCGTCCCATGAACTTGATCACGATCCGTCCCACGAACTTGATCACGATCCTTCCGATCTAGCGCCGAACGGACGACACCTCCGCGTTCAGCACACGTACAGCTTGATGACGATCTCCGCCGTCTTGATCCAGCAAGAAGGAGCGGAGAGGCAAAAGAGTTCTCCGACAGCGTGACGGCGCTCCGGCGATGGTGGTGGAGCAATTCCGGCAGGGCTTCGCCTAAGCACTACAGAAATCCAATCTAGAGGAGAAACTATGCACTAGAGGAACAGGTAGCACGTGGCTGAAAAAACTAGTGCAAAACCCCCAAAACCCTCTAGTATATATAGGAGAAGAGGAGGAGAGGAGGCATACTTGGCTTCCAAGCCAAGCTGGTTCGGCCAAACCTACTAGGAGAGGAGGACTCCTCCTCCAATCCTAGTAGGAATAGGATTGCTCCTTTTTGCCTTTTTTCCACCTTTTCCTATTGGGTTTTCTCCTCTAGCCACATGGGCCTTGTGTGGGAGTTTCCACCAGCCCAGTAAGGGCTGATATTCACTATCCCACAGCCCATGAAGCCTCTTGGGTCGAAATACCCCTCCCGGAGGCCTCTCGGTACACTACCGACACTCCTGGTACTCTACCGATGAGCCTGAAACTTTTCCGACGACCAAAACAGGAGTTCCTATATATGAATATTTACCTCCGGACCATTCCGGAGCTCCTCTTGACGTTCGAGATCTCATCCGGGACTCCGAACAACCTTTGGTCACCACCATACATAACTCTATACTACCGAAACGTCACCAAACCTTAAGTGTGCAGACCCTGCGGGTTCGAGAACTATGTAGACATGACCGAGACACCTCTACGGTTAATAACCAATAGCGGGACCTGGATTCCCATATTGGTTCCTACATATTCTACGAAGATCTTTATCGGTCGAACCTCTATGTCAAGGATTCAATTAATCACGTATGATGTCCCCTTTGTTCTTCGGTATGTTACTTGCCCGAGATTCGATCGTCGGTATCTCCATACCTAGTTCAACCTCGTTACCGACAAGTCTCTTTACTCGTTCCGTAATACAAGATCCCGTGACTAACACTTAGTCACATTGCTTGCAAGGCTTATTGTGATGTTGTATTACCGGGTGGGCCCTGAGATACCTCTCCGTCACACGGAGTAACAAATCCCAGTCTTGATCCATGCCAACTCAACAGACACCCTTGGAGATACCTGTAGAGCACCTTTATAGTCACCCAGTTACGTTGCGACGTTTGATACACACAAGGCACTCCTCCGATGTCCGTTAGTTGCATGATCTCATGGTCATAGGAACATATACTTGACAAGCAGAAAACAGTAGCAATAAACTGACACAATCATATGCTATGTTTGTAGTTTAGGTCTTGTCCATCACATCATTCTCCTAATGATGTGATCTCGTTATCAAATGACATCACATGTCAATGGCTAGGAAACCTTGACCATCTTTGATCAACGAGCTAGTTCACTAGAGGCATACTAGGGACAAAGTGTTGTTTATTTACCCACACATGTAATGTGTTTCCAATTAATACAATTATAGCATGGATAATAAACTATTATCATGAACAAGGAAATACAATAATAAACACTTTATTTATTGCCTCTAGGGCATATTTCCAACAGTCTCCAACTTGCAGCGAGGGTCGTGCTCATCAACTCCTCGCTGTCCAGCCTCCTCCTGTTTCTGATGAGTTTCTATAGTCTCCACGAGACCCTGCACCACGAGATTGCCAAGTACCAGTCTAGATTCTACTGGGCTGGCGAGGGTGATAAGCAGAAATACCATATGCTCAGCTATTCTGATATATGCAAACCTCGCGACCAGGAGGGTCTGGGGATCATGTCGTCCAAACACATGAACATCGCACTGCTGACCAGATGGCTGTGGTGGATCGCCAATGGTGACGGTGGTCTGTGGCTTGACATCATTAGGAACAAATACCTTCGGGGACAGTCGTTGGCCTTTTGTCAACGTTTCGGAGGATCCCAATTCCGACAGTCGGTCATCCAGTTGCTCCCTATCCTACGCATTGGGTCTTCCATCTCGATCGGATCCAGGTCCGCTACGCTATTCTGGTACGATAGATGGGCGGGTGACGCACCCTTTGCTGCTCGCTTCCCGGACCTCTTCTTCATCGTGATGGAGCCTAGAGTTTCCGTCGAGGACGCCCTTTTGGATCTAGGGCGCCTCGCGTTCCGCCGCCCCTTCGGTCCCCCAGATGTTGCTGCCTACGAGTACATGCTTGAGTGCATCACCCTCCACCCCTCCGACGTTTACAGTGCTTCGGACCGCATATCTTGGCGCCTGGAGCCCTCGTGCCGCTTCTCCACTAAGTCGTTATATCAGGCCATCGCCCCGTCGACGACCCCAGATGCTCTCATAGCTGTCTGGGCAATCAAACTGCCACTCAAGATCAGGATTTTCTTGTGGCAGTGGATTAGAGGACGGGTACCTTCTGGGGTGGAGGTGCTCAAATGGGATGGTCCTGGGGATGGGATGTGCCCCTTATGCGTCACGGTGGAAGACTCGAACCACATCTTCTTTACGTGTGCCATGACTCAATTCCTTTGGAGTTGCTTCCGCGAAGCCGTTGGCGGTCATTGGTGCCATACCAACGTCCCCAACCTCTTCGCAGGAATCCAGTCCGTTCCCCCGTCGGCTCGCCACATTAGGTGGCTGACCATTATGGCGCTAGTGTGGACTCTCTGGACGATCCGTAGTAAGCTTGTGATTCAGCATGTCCCCCTTCGACGTTCCACTGACGCTGTCTTTAAAATGCGTGGTTTCGTGCAGCTCTGGCGGCTGCTTAGCCACCCCTCCGCCCGAGACGCCATCAACACCCTCATCGCCGACCTTCGCTCGATGGCGCTTCGTATGGCACCCCCACTTCTGCCGCCTCCTCCTGAGCCTGATTAGCCTGCTGTGGTTGCCCCACCCGGTGTTGGGTCTGGGCGTGTGTATTTTTAGGGCTTGTTGAGCTATGCCCTCAACAGAACCCATTATTGTTGTCCTATGCTACGTGTGTGTGGGTTGAACTTATGTTGGATATTGTGCTGTGACATTTTGCTTTATTTATAAAGCGGGGCGAAAGTCTTTTTTGGTAATTTTTTAAGTTCTCTTTCCTCCACTTATCATTTATATGCATGGCACTTCTAAAATAGCGCCATTGTATATCAGCTTGCCTCGCGCGTTGAGAGTTATTTGTGTCCGTTTGCCTTACGGACGTGGGCAGGCGATTTGGAAGTAAGGCCACCTCCAGCGCACGACCCAATCCTGTCCGGGTGCGTCCGTTTGGGGTAAAACGGACAAAAGAGACGACCCAACGCGCGACCCCATCCGCAAAAAACGTCCGTTTTTGGTCCGCCTCGCCCCATCTGGGCGCAAATTTCCTTTGGCTTTGGGTCTGAAACGAACACACGCGGACACTTTCTGTATCATCCTCGTTCGGCTGTGTCTGTTGCTTGGCCCACCTGTCATTGAAACCAAAGGGCCCACCAACCCACCCATCCCTCTCTCTCCTCCTTTTCTCAGAATCTTCCCCACCGGGCGGCGACAAGAGCTCGCGTGGCTGCTCTTGGATGGGCCGCCGCTGCAGCGCGCGCGAGCGGTGCAGGCCGGTGAGCGAGCTGCGGGGCGGGACGGGGCGAGCGCGGATGCTGCTGGCGGGCTCCCGCCGCACACGCCAACGGCGCTAGTGGCGTCACCGCCATCGCCGGATGCCCCGTTGGTCGCGCAGGCAGGCACTGGCGAGCGGCGGGCGTGCCTAGCGCGAGGATGCAGACGACCCAGGTGGGCGGCGGACAGCGCTGCGGGTGCGGGCCATCGCGACAAGCAACATGCGTGGCGGCTGGCGCGTGCGCAGGGGACTGCCGGTGCGTGGTGGCGGGAATGCCAGGCCGGAGCTGCTACCGTGGGGCTGGCTGGCGAGCAGCGGCACGTCTGCAACAGGAGGTGGCGGGGACGAGCACGAGCTGCGGGAGGGGCGTGTGGTGAAGGGCGAGGCCAGCGGGCGGGCGTGCACAATGAAGCACGGGCGGCCTGGTGAGGGCGAGCGCGCGCGGCTGTGGGCATGAAGAGCGCGCGTGTGTGTGTTCGAACAGGAGAGCTTGCTAGCTTTGGACATGCAAGCATGCGTGCATGTCGACGGGCAAGCTAGCTGCCGCTGTGTGCGGGCAACGAACGGCACGGCGAGCGGCGAGTGCGGCGACAAGCGGGGCGGAACGGGACGGAGCATGGGGCGTGAGGCAGGAGCACAGGGCGGAGCGAACGCGGGGCAGACACGCAAGGCGGACGAGACGGGCGTTGCGGCGGGATGGATAAAGCCGGGCAGTGTTTGAGATGAGTTGCTGCGTTGGGCGCATCCACGACGAAGCGAACACGTCCGTTTTCTGCCTCAAAGCTATCCAAACGGACAAATTTGGAACAAAATAGGGTTCATTTTGAGCTGGAGTTGGCCTAAGCGTTGGCCTGAAGCCATGCGATTTGCTCCTTTTGTGTCTGCCTCTCCGATTTGCCGTCCCCGGTCTCCTGCCGGTCGGGTCGGAGGCTGTGAGAGAGGGAGATGACGGAACTAGGCGGCGGCGCGGCGGCGCCGGGGGACTACGTGTACTTCAAATCCGTCGTCCCGCTCCACAAGATCTCTGTAAGCTCCGGCCTTTCCGAACCCCTCTCCCGTCTCGCCGTCAACCAACGCGGGTACAGACTTTAGCGTGGCGCCGTGGTCTCGAGCTCGGGTCGTGTAGTCGGGTTCCGTTTTGTGTTCCCAGGATCGAAGTGGATAGGTAGGGGAATTTTGGGAAAATCTGACGGAAGAAGGGGGGGGGGGGGATCGATCGGGAGAGATAGCCGCGCTAGGGTTCTAGTTGCGGAAATGTAAAGGCAAGTAATTTAGGTTTTTTCTGCTTATCCCTCTCATATCCAGCTCCGAGTATATACTACTACTCCTGCGGTGAATCAATAGTACTCACTTAGGCCCTGTTTGATAGCAAAGTATTTTCTAAGTATTCTGATAATACTACAGTTTTTTTACATATCATAGTTTTATTTACTGTGACCTGTTTGGCTAGCACTAAATACTGTGTTGTTAAAACTAGAGTATTCTCAAAACTGTAGTAATTTCTCTGCATAAAAAAAAGAACCCTGGACCTCTTTATTTAAAACAGAGCAAGGGGAAGAAACGAGCCAGTTGCTAGATATTCACAACAAGGTCATCTCGCTCTCACACAATCGCGTCTGCCGCCGCTGCTCCGGCTGTCTCTTGTAGATTCTCCATCGGCCATGGAGAAATGAAGAGACGACAATCAGGACAAAGGTTACTCCGTATCCTTCATCCTCCCTCTTCCTCTCCTCCTGCCTCTCCATGCAGGCCATCGGTCACTGTCTCCCTCATGAGTACGAGATAGCTAGGTTGGATATGTACCTTGTGGTGGATGGTTGGTATGTACCTTGCCATTCAGTTTTTGCATGCTCATGTTCTTATTGACTCGTATGGTAAGGTAAGGGCCGCCCAGCTAGCTGTCGAGAATAACGCACCAGAAATTGTAAAGAAGCCAGCTACGCGTGTTTAGCTCCATGTTCATGGCCGATTAGTTGAATGCAACGGCTAGCTAGGTGTTGTGCAAGGCATGTGTTTGCAGCGTTAACAGCTAGCCATGAAAACTTGCAGCACTGCGCCCGGCATTACCAAACAGGTGCTGTGTATTGTCAATACTCTAAAATACCCTGTTACGTTAAAACCGCAGTATATTACACCTACAGGCAAAATTACTCTAGTTTGTGGATACTTTGTTTTTTCTAATACTTCGCTATCAAACGGAGTTTAAACTGGACTGTAATTATTACAAAGCCGAGATGAAACTGAACAGTGAAGGTAATTTTAGGGATCTGGACCGTCGGAGGAACATATCGTTTGCCCGTTCCCTTGTTACTCTTTTTTTTTTGAACAAGAGAAGGCACCAGCAGCTGCCAATTTTATTCATCTCGTTAACACAGTACACAAGTATTACATAGACCTGCCAGGAGGAAAGAAAGAGGCAGCAGAATCTAAGAGGCTGAGCTGAAAAGCAATCCTAGACTGACCGTCGAAAAGTTCAGACTTGGATATTGGGTGCTGACACTGCACCTCCCGAGATTAGATTTCAAGGCTAATGTGGAGGAAATACCTTTTGAATGAATGTGCATCCTCACAGGTATGCACAAGCCATTGCACCGTGGCATCATTGTTGCGAGGGATTGCTGGAAGATCTGATCATAGGCCGTTGAGGGTTTGGGAGAGCATTGGGGCCCAGGAGCTACTTGAGATGACTGACATGAAACGCTTGGTGGATTTGAGTGCTCTTCAGATGTTGCAATTTATAAGGCACCTCGCCCACTTTCTGAAGTATTTAGACTGCACTGTCAAGGTGGAACGGAGACCAGTAGTTCTGTATGCTTGAAGTTTAAGGTATACCATATCTCCCACACTGTAGTGCGTTCTGTCTGCTTCAGGTCTGCGTATTTATTGATTCTGGCCTAAGCATGATGTCGATTTTACTGCAGTTTTGCCATTTTAGCTTCTGTGTCAGTTAGTGCAAGTTAGTGCAGCTCTGGCTTTGTCACTGACAGTGGAAGGAATTGCCAATTCAGCAATCTGAGGTGTCTGATAATTGGAAGAACTACTACTGACCTAACCCTAATTACTGACAAGTAGATAAAAGTAAACGACAATATTCTTCTCTGCTTTATTAAGAGGGGTCGGCCCCTTTATATAATAGACAAGACTTGGTGGCCAACAAGCCGGTAAATCTATTCAAACTCTAATACTATCTCTAAATTGACTGGACTCTTTCCTATCAAAGATGCTTAATCAACTAGGACTCTAATTAAGGGATATGACTCCACGTTTGATGGGCTGGTCCACATAACATCTCTCCCTTTCTTGAAAAACAGCTTGCCCGCAGGCTGTAGGTTGTCAATTGCCTCCCAAGGGACCTTGGTCATAGTTATCAGCCTTGATGAAGAAGAGCCGTGCGCACTGGTGACCCCGAACATAAATCTCGCCGCGGTTGAAGCAAAGGCCTTGGCGACGACGTTTTGCTAACTCTGCTGGAGTGAGGCGCTGAACCTTCCGTGGCGGGGTTGGGTCTGGAGTTGTTGACGTCAGAACAGGTGGTAGTGACACTGTCGGGGAAGGTATTGTAGCTGCGCTGACCGCAGGAAGAGTGGAGGGGCACAAGGGCTCTATAGGACCAGAAGGCTGGTGTGGTGACGTTGTTGGAGGGAAATGTCGCCGCTCATAGGCCTTGGCGTAGGAGATGGCGGTGTGGAGGTCTGATGGCCATTGAAGCTCGACGTTTAGCATATGCCGAGACCCGTCGATGTTGGTCTCGGAGGCGATCTAGGATGGGCAATGGAACATCCTGTTTCGCCGTTCCTTGGGTCCGATGGAGGTTGTTGAGTTGTCCACCTTGTTGGCAACTTTACCACCGATGCTGGCCCCTGGCCCTGATCAGTCCCTCTGGCGCCTCTCTCCTTCGAGTACTTTCATGGTGGCCTCTGCATGTTGGGCGCTATGCCGAAGCCTGGTGCTTTCGTGGACGACGCCTCTTTGGAAGGTGCCTCTAAATTAAGATTAAGATTAAGATTTCCCCTCAAGATTAAGATTTTCCCTCAAGATTAAGATTAAGATTTTCCCCTAAAGCCCGGTGCTTTCCCCTCAAGATTAAGATTTTCGTTTGGCAACTGCTGAGGGACCGCCTCCCGTCTGGGGCCGCGGTGCTTAAACACCATGGCCCGGGTAATGGGTTGTGCCCCTTATGTGGTGTCCCCGAGGATGGGACCCACATTCTATTCTCCTGTACGGCGGCTAGGGCGCTATGGAGTTTTGTCCGAGAGTTCCCCGGGGCCGAGTGGGAGGCGTCTGATCTTGGCGGCTTCCTCCAGATCAAAGCATCCCAGACTGTCAAACAAAGATGCCTCTTTTGGCTGATCTTTGCAGCTCTAACCTGGACTCTTTGGACGACCCGTAATAAGATGGTGATCGAGAGGGTCTTTCTTCGGCGCGCTTTTGATTCGGTCTTCAAATTTCTTGCATTTCTGCAGCAATGGCACCCGCTGGTTAGACAAAGGGACCAGGAGCGCCTAGGCCAGATGCTGGATGCTTTTCAGGCTACGGCACGTCATCTCACTTCGACCGTGCCGTCTTGACTGCGGGTTGTCTCGGCCACATGGTGGTCTTTTTTCCTCTTTGTGTTTTTTCTCTTTATTCTGGGCCTGTCTGTGTTGTGGCCCCAACAAACTATTTCGTGCCTTGCGGTGATACTCGTTGTTGGATTTGGTGGTCGCTTTATCTATAAAGCGGGGCGAAAGCCTGTTTCAAGAGACATAGAAGAGCAAGAACAACAACAACACAACAACAGTAATTGTACATCACTAGTATCTAACATCAAAGGAGAGCAACACGGCAAATACTACTTGTACATTCTTGGCCTATGAGAGTAGTTTTTGGCCAAAATGTGCTGCCCGGTTAATCGGCCCAACCGATAAATTGTCTTGTCAGACTGATTAACGGCCTCCCAGTTAATGGGCCGAATATACCTTTCTCGTATCGGAGGGGGGCCAAATAGCAGTTAACTGCAGTTAATCGGCCGTTATTTGTAACAATGGCTGAATCACACATACCATCTCTTCACCTTCTTCTTGACAAACCTCTACGTCTTCAGATTCATATTCTTCCTCATCGTCTTGACCATCATGGATAGTTGTGTTAACAAATTTTCTTAGTGGGCAACCGCTGGATATGTGTCCCTATTTACCACATTTATATCACTTTAGGCCTTCATTTGCTTTACTCTTGCCTCTAGTTTGATTCGGGATGGGTCGTTTGCCTTTGGTGTAGCGGTCTTTTCTTCCACTCTGTTAGTGTGATCCTTAGACGAGCCTTTGGTATGAGGATATGGAGGATATGGAGCCCTAGTTGTCTTTCTTGTCCTCACAAACCTCTCAGCCTTTAATGCTAGAGCTTGTGCTTGATCAGTGGACCAGATTTGTTGCATCATCAATCGATCTTGAATAGCATCATTGAGACCATTGATGCACCTTGCAACTTGTTGATCTTCAGTTTTGGCAAGGTTGCACCTCACTTTTAGCCTTAGAAACTCCTCCGTGTAATCTGAAATGGACCTATTTCCTTGGGCACAATTTTGGAATTGGATAAATAGGATCTGGTCATAATCAGTGGGTAAAAATCTCCCTTTCAGAAGACTTCTCATTTGCCACCTAGTTCTCTCGCGAGGTTCTCCTCTCAGCCTGTCTTCTTCTTGAACGCGATACCACCATGCACCGGCTCCTCCTTTACGATCTTCCGAAATCTCCATGACCTCAAAGAAAGTCTCCACTTCATATAACCAATCAAGACACCCTTCAATATCAACATTTCCATGAAATGTTGGGATCTCAGCTTTCACCTTGTATGTATCCCTTGCATATGTAGGATTGGGTACTCTCCGATATGCATAGAGATAAGGTTCTTCAAGGGCATCATCATTTTCTTCACCTTCAAAAGCTTTAACATAAATAGGCCTTCTTGAAGTACGCTGAACTGCACGTTGTCGTGGTGGTCTTGCTCCAAGATTACCTCCCTTTTTCGTTGTTGAACATCTTCTTCTTCTTTAGATGAATCTTCTTCATTGGCAGCAGGGGGGACACCCTTTCTTATCATCTCAACCAGCTGGTCAAATCTCTGATTAAGATCTTCACGCAACTCTTTGATTTGTTGTTCTGCAGCATCTATCATCTTCTCCAATTGCTCCATTGCTTGCTGCAGCTTGCTCTCAAAGAGAACAACAAGAGCTTGTATGGATCAACGGGTCTATGTGGTACTCTTATACCACCTGAAGTGGAGGAGCAACTCCATCTTGCTGCTACAAAGTGTGCAACACTAGAGTTGAAGGAACCACTTAAACGTGTTGCACTAGATATTGCTCTAGAGGCGAAGGTACGGCTGATATGCTAGCAAGAGTTCAATTCAAAACTCCTAGAGCACAAGATCTAGTTCAAGATCTTAGATAGGAACAACAAGTTCTATTATAGGTAGTGGTACATAGTCTGGTTGCAAACTAGAGGGGAGGACCTCTATTTATAGGGCTTTGGGAAGCCTTCACATACTTCTACTTATAGCTGGAACACTCTAAAAAACATTATTTATGATTCACCATTCTACTCACAGCCATTTATAACTAGAGAACTCTGGGAACAGTAGGTAGGGTAAAGAAAAAAGAAAAGAAATACTACACTCGAGTGGAATTATCTAGAAGTAGCCAAACAGATCTGGCATGTGGTTTTTTTCTTTTTTCTTTTTCCTCATCAGATGGTCGCTCTACACTGATTCCCCCCTGACTTCCATCAACGGTATTGGTGCACATTGTTACACTGACTCCGTCTTTTGCATGCACGTCTTCCCTTGGTGCTTGTGTGTTTGCAACCTTGTCTCTACCGTCTTCTGCGGACCGACGCTGGTCATGCTACACTGCCTCCTCTAGCGACTTAAACGAGTGGTAGTGCTGCTCCTCTCCTGGTGCTGCTACGCCGACTACTTTAGCTGTGTCCTTCACTGAGCAGGAGACTGCACGCCTTCATGACCTGCTTATTCTCTGGTTTTCCATTTCCGGGTGCATCTACGTCGACCTCTTCAGTTGAGCCCTGACTTGGCAGGAGATTACATGACTTCGGTGCTTGCTAGTTTTATGATGAAACACACACAAGCGAAACGCAAATCCGCGCGTGTAGACTCCCAATCTTTCGTGGTACTTAATGAAACGAAGACGCAGCGAAGTAGATGTAGGCAAACAAACACTATGGATCAAGCGAGATGTATATACCGGCCCTTGGCCCCCAGGAAATACAAGTTTGCTAACAAAATTAATTTATTGGCTGTGGCTACCTATCCATTTAACTAGCGCACGCGTATGTCGTATGTCCTCTACACAAGCTAGGGAAGTATTGGAAGCTTCGCTCAAATGTATCCCCCCCCCCCCCCCCCCCCAAAGGCTCATCACATGTTCTTGGTTCTTGTTACCAAGTCCCCTATTCTGTACAAAATCAAATCTATGTTTTACAATCTATTAATCCAATTTTGAATCTCTGATTAGTAAAATACACTCTGTGATTCATGCCTTTTGGGAGAAAGAAGGTAAGTATTGCTCAAAAATATATATTTTCAACCTGTTTCTATCTTTTCTTATGGTTGGTGAGATGCTAAATTCTTTCTTTCTATTGGATTTTGTAGATTGGATCAAAATTGTGGAGGTATTATGATTTTGGCCCCAAGGCTGTGCTACCCCTTATCTGCATCCCAGGAATTGCTGGGACGGCTGATGTATACTATAAACAGATAATGTCCCTCTCTATGAAGGTGCTTACAATAAGAATGAATGAGTCCCATTCCATTGTCAGTTAGGCACACATCTTTTCTGATTTTAATAGCTGTCTCGAGTGTTCATATGTACTCCCTCTGTAAAGAAATATAAGAGCGTTTAGATCAATATTTTAGTGAACGCTCTTATATTTCTTTATGGAGGTATGTATACACAATGCAATATGCAACCCTTATGCTGACATACAGTGGTGGAGCCAGGATTGAAGCAAACCCTGGGCCAATTTTTTTCTGGCAACATGGATGAACTTTGACAGTTATAACTACCCCCAAAATACCTCATACATTCCCAAAAATATCCAAGGCGAAAATATACAAAATAAAGCTTAATGTTCAGTAAATCAAGAATTTTAAACTCAATGCACCGGTGAAAAGGATCTCTTCATCTTCTATATCTAAAACATGAAATGAAATTAACAAAAAAAATGCATCGATTTGAATTCAACAAAGTGTGGGCAAGAGGCCTTGAGTTCTTTGTTCAACATTAGTATTTTATGAGATTTTCATGCTTTGCATGACGTCCAAATTGTGGTGGCACTGTTAAGTTTATCCAATCTGAATAGCCATCTCTCTCTTCTTGGAATTCTATTACAGAGGTCAACAATTGCAGAATCCTCAATTAGTTCTGCTTGGCACATGTATAATTGTTCGATACATATCAGACCAACCTAAGATTTTTGTCTTCATTTTTTTCAGGGTTATCGAGTAATATCTATTGATGTTCCCCAAGTTTGGAATCACCATGAATGGATTCATTCATTTGAAAAGTTTTTGGACTCCATGAATATCCATCATGTAAGGAAATATTATAATACTTTCCTTTTTTACGAGGCTGTTAGCCTAGTAGTGTGTTGCTCTCTTACATTTCCAGCCTTGAAAAATTGGGAACCCATATTTCCTAGGATCTAATGCATCTTCACTTCATGTGTGTGTGCCTGCTGCACCTATAATCCTGAATTATTTTTGTAGTCTTGTTCAAGTTTTTATTGGTACATCTAAAATAAATGAATAGAAGCACGGTATCATGAGGTATCGACATGTGAACTTAAATTAGTTCTGCTTCTATTTGTTCTTGAAGTACACATGGTTCTGATTATTAGAAGTTGGTACAGTTTGTACTTACTAGTTTTATATGATTCCCTACTAGTTTTTTATGATTCCCTTAAGAGACGGCTGTAGCATGGTTTTCTAACTTAATTGCCCATTCTGTGCAAATTAACAACAGATGTTGTATTTTATTCGCTTAATCCCTGAGGGACAATTGTGAAGTACTTCCTCCATTCCAAATGATTTGAAATTCTAGCTTTGTACTATGTCAAACTTTTGAAGTTTTAACCAAGTCTGTAAAACTGGACAATCTAATGGGTATACACATGCACATTTGTTGCGCCTCCAGTAAGGCAGGAATCTGCCACCACATGTTGACTTCATCTGCATTAATTGCTAAATTGGAATTTTTAAAAGGGCTTGTCTCACACCAATTAGTGATTTGCAGTGGTGAAGTACTCCCCACTTCTGCCAAGATGTCTTGTTTTGATGCGGCCTCTCTGCATTGCACTTTAAAATATGTTAAAAGTCAAAACAGAGAATATTTGCTGATGTCATGTTTTGCATGCATACGATACCATGCTTGTATGAGAGAAAGAGAGAGGTTGGATGGCCCCATGGAACGACTAAGATGCAATGGCTGCTACATAGTTGTGTCCATATAAAAGATATCAACATCTACAACACCAAATTAGTTCCGTTAGATTAATGATAAAATATATTTCCATACTGTATGTGGATATTAGCACATATTTTGTAGACTTGGTAAAATATAGAGAAGTTTGACTTAGGTGGAAGCTAACTCAAATAGTTAGTAATGGATGGAGTTGTACTGATTTATATTCAACCATCTCATGAAGCAGGTTCATATCTGTGGTACATCTCTTGGTGGATTTCTTGCACAAATATTTGCTCAATACCGCCCAAGAAGAGTAAAGTCCTTGGTGCTATCAAATACCTTTCTTGAGACACACAAGTTTGCTGCCGCTATGCCATGGTCTCCACTGTATGTAGTCTGTTTTAAGAACTTTTTTGTAAGATCATATGATTGCTTTATTAATTATTATAACCTAGTGATATGCCCACGTGGAAGTGTTTTATTGTGCTCTAGTCTTAGTCACATGCATATTAGCACGCTATATAGAATTAGCTGGAAATACACCTCAGAAGCAAGATGTATATTTTTTTATTAGAATACAATATACATGGCTTGTGGGGTCTGAATTTCTGGCAGTAATATTTGGTTTCCAAGTTACATTGATCCCTATATATTTTTTTTTTCAAAAATGTACTAACAAATTTCAAAACAACAACAAAGCCTTTCTGTCCCAAACAAGTCGGGGTAGGCAAGAATTGAAATCCATAAGATCTCAAAATCAAGTCATGGTTCTGGGTTCTGCATGTGGATGACTAACTTTCACACACCCTGGCCTATGGCTAGTTCTTTGGTGATATTCCATTCCTTTGGAGCTCTCTTGATGAGGAACACTAGATGAAAAATAATGATAGTCATATGTCAGATTTGTTTGGCTACTTTTAGATGCTTCCACACTAGTGTAGTATTTCTGTTCTTTGCTATCTTACCTACTGTTTTCTAGAGTCCTCTAGTTGTGAGTAGCTATGAGTAGAATGGTGAATCTTAGGTAATGTTTTCTAGAGTGTTCTAGCCATAAGTAGAAGTATGTAAAGGCTTCCCAAAGCCCTATAAATAGAGGTCCTCACCTCTAGTTTGTAAGCAGACTATGTACCCACTATCTATAATAGAACTTGTTGTTCCTATCTAAGGTCTTGGACAAGATCTTGTGCTCTAGGAGTTTTGGATTGAACTCCTGCTGCCATATTGGCCTCCACTCGCCTCTAGAGCGATATCTAGCTCAGCACGTTGAAGTAGTTCCTTCAACACTTGTGTTGTACACATTGTAGCAGCAAGGTGGAGTTGCTCCTCCACAACCTTGTGCTGCTTCAGGTGGTATCAGAGCCCTGTTGATCCATACAACTTCTTGTTGTATTCTTTGAGAGCAAGCTGCAGCAAGCAATGGAGCAATTGGAGAAGAGGATGGATGCTGCAAAACAACAAATCGAAGAGCTGCGTGAAGATCTCAATTGGAGATTTGACCAGCTGGTTGAGATGATAAGAAAGGGTGTTCCCGCTGCTGCCAATGAAGGAGATTCATCTAAAGAAGAAGATGTTCAACAAAGAAGGAGAGGTAATCTTGGAGGAAGACCACCCCAATAATGTGTTGGTCAACGTACTTCAAGAAGGCCAATTTATGTTGAAGCTTCTGAAGGTGAAGAATATGATAATACCCTTGAAGAAACCGATCCCTATGCATATCGGAGATTACCCAACCCTACATATGCAAGGGATACATACAAGGTGAAAGCTGAGATCCCAACTTTTAATGGAAATGTCGATATTGAAGGGTGCCTTGATTGGTTATATGAAGTGGAGACTTTCTTTGAGGTGATGGAGGTCCCGGAAGATCGTAGAGTTCCTTTGGTCGCATACAAGCTGAAAGGAGGAGCCGGTGCATGGTGGCACCGCGTTCAAGAAGAGCGCAGGCTGAGAGGAGAACCTTGTGTGAGAACTTGGCGGCAAATGAAAAGTCTTTTGAAAGGGAGGTTTTTACCCGCTGATTATGACCAGATCCTGTTTATCCAATTTCAAAATTGTGCTCAAGGGAATAGGACAGTTTCAGATTACACGGAGGAGTTTCTAAGGCTACAAGTGAGGTGCAACCTTGTCGAAACTGAGGATCAACAAGTTGCAAGGTACATCAATGGTCTCAATGATGCTATTCAAGATCGATTGATGATGCAACAAATCTGGTCCATTGATCAAGCACAAGCTCTAGCCTTGAAAGCCGAGAGGTTTGTGAGGGCGAGAAAGACAAGTAAGGCTCCATATCCTCCATATCCCCATACCGAAGGCTCGTCTAGGAGTCAGCCTAATAGATTGGAAGAAAAGACTGCTCCACCAAAGGCAGAACGATCCATCCAGAAGCCAACTAAAAGCAAGGCTAAGTCCAATGAAGGCCCAAAATGCTATAAATGTGGTGAAGAGGGGCACATATCCAGCGGTTGCCCACTAAGGAAATTTGTTAACACAACTATCCATGATGGTGAAGACAATGAGGAGGAATACGAATTTGAAGATGTAGAGGGACAAGAGGTTTGTCAAGAAGAAGGTGAAGAGGTGGTATGCGTGATTCAGCGTCTCCTATGTTCCACACCACAACCTGACGACACACAACGGAAGAAAATATTTGAGAGCAAATGCACGGTGAATGGCAAGGTATGCAAATTAGTGATTGATAGTTGCAGCTGTGAGAATCTTATCTCCCAGAAGTTGGTGAAACATTTAAAACTTGAAACCCATGATCACCCAAATCCCTACACTATTGGATGGATCAAGAAAGGAGTGAATATGAGGATCACCAAACAATGCAACCTGCCACTTTCTTTGGGCAAGCATTACCGCTCAAATGTGTTGTGTGACGTAGTTGATATGGACGCCAGCCATGTTCTTCTTGGGAGACCTTGGCAATTTGATGTGGATACTCTACACAAGGGCAAGGAAAATTCTTACTCTTTCATTTGGAACAAGAGGAAGATCATTATTCTACCAAATAAAACTGATGGTAATATCTCTAAGGAGGAGGGGAAAAGTATGTTAACTATTTCCCACACCTCTAATGAGTTTATGGAAGACTTGAAGGAGGCAGATTTATGTGCTGCACTTATTGTAAAAGGAGAAGAGCACCCGGCTGTTGAAATTCCAGCAAAGGTACGTGGCTTATTAGCAGAGTTTCATAACATACTTGGAGAGCCACAAGGCCTGCCACCGATGAGAGGAATTCAACATAGAATTGACCTAATTCCGGGAGCAAGTCTTCCTAACCTCCCACACTATCGAATGAGCCCAAAAGAACATGATATATTGAAGGAGAAAGTGGAGGAATTGCTGCAAAAGGGGCACATTCGAGAAAGTATTAGCCCATGTGCTGTACCAGCCCTGCTCGCGCCAAAGAAAGATGGATCTTGGCGCATGTGTACGGACAGTAGAGCCGTTAACAAGATCACTGTAAGGTATAAATTCCCTATTCCCCGTCTAGATGATATGTTGGATCAGCTTAGTGGAGCAAGAGTGTTCACAAAGCTAGATTTAAGAAGCGGATATCATCAAATCCGTATCAAACCTGGGAATGAATGGAAAACGGCCTTCAAGACAAAGGAAGGGTTGTTTGAATGGCTAGTCATGCCATTTGGACTCTCAAATGCACCAAGTACCTTCATGCACTTAATGAATCAAGTCCTTCGACCCTTCTTATCCCACTTTGTTGTGGTCTATTTCGATGACATCTTGATCTATAGCAAGGATGAGGATGAACACTTTGGCCACATTCGGAAGGTGCTAGAAGTACTAAGGGAAAACGAGCTCTACGTCAACTTGAAGAAATGTGTTTTCCTACAAACACAACTTCTTTTCCTAGGGTTCATCATAACATGTGACGGTATTCGTGTTGATGATTCTAAGGTTGAAGCAATCCGAGAATGGCCAACTCCGAAGACCATTTCTGAGGTAAGAAGTTTTCATGGCCTTGCAACTTTCTATAGGCGATTTGTGAAGAATTTCAGCACTATCATGGCACCCATTACAGAGTGCCTGAAGAAAGGAAAGTTCCAATGGATAGAAGCGGTTGAAGCTAGTTTCAATGAGATCAAGCAAAAGCTCTCACGAGCTCCTCTCTTGGTTCTACCTGATTTCAGTAAGACTTTTGAGTTGGAATGTGATGCAAGTGGGGTAGGCATTGGAGCTGTTCTATCTCAAGAAAGGAAGCCCATCGCTTTCTTTAGTGAGAAGTTGAGTGAAGCTAGACAGAAATGGAGTACCTATCAGCAAGAATTGTATGCCGTTTTCAGAGCCTTGAAGACTTGGGAAGTCTATTTGCTGCCTAAAGAGTTCATTATTTATAGTGACCATCAATCCTTGAAACATTTTAGAAATCAGAAGCATATTGATCGCATGTTAGCAAGATGGGCAGCATGTCATCTCCAAACGCCGCCGTGGTCGAAGGGAAAATCCCATGCTCAACCATCTTGTCACCTTCGCCGTGGATGAAGGCCGAAGATGGCACATCATCACTCTCGCCTCCAAAGATGGAAGTGTCATCCTTGCTCGCCACCTTGTCGCTTGCCTCCAAAGCATGTTCCTTGAGTCGCTTCGTAGTCGTAGTCGTCGCCGCACCGTCTTCAAAAAGAGTCGTGGTAGACCCAGCATCCGAAATGCCACAAATAGGGATGGCGGTGAAGTCAAACGTGGGAGCATCGTCTTGGAGCTCGTCGGGCTTGGACATCTTGGTGGTACCATCCTCATGCTCGTCATCTCGAAGCTTGGTTGTCGTGAAGTGTGTGCGGGGTCGAGTAGGCTTGGCCTTGAGTTCTTGTGCCACCTTGAGAGCACCAATGTAGAGTTCGTCGAGAGACTCGTAGTTGTTGTTGAAGATAGGCTTGGCGATGTCGTTGTTCAATCCCATCATGAAATAGAACTTCATCCAGATGGGGTTGGTCATGCTGGCTCGTCGCAAGGCTTTCTTCATCTTCATGAAGTACTCGTCGATGGACTTGGATCCTTGTATGTTCTCCAATTGGTGTTGAAGATGTTTCGTGTAGGTGGAAGGCACAAACCCTCGCCGCATTGCTTTCTTCGTCTTGGACCAACTCATGTCGAAGCTCTTCGAAGATGTGTGAAGCCACCATGTCGACGCGTCGCCGTGGAAGTTTCGTGTGGCGCACTTTACTTGATCTTCGGGAGGGACTTGAAGTAGCTTGAGGTAGTGGTCCATCTTGCGCTCCCAATCGAGATACTCCTCGGGGAATTGGCTCCCATAGAAAGGAATGTCATGGTCGATGTCGAGGTCGTAGTAACTCATGGAAGTCGTGGACTTGAGCTTGGGGAGCTTCTCGTGAAGTGCTTGTTGGCGAAGATGCCTCGTATCCAAAGGCGAAGATGCCTTGAAGTCGCTTGGCGAAGATGCCAAAGTAGGTGGTGAAGTCATTGAGCGGTGGTTGGTGTCGAGCTCGTGACCTTCACACTCATTCTTTGTTGGACGCCTTGATGTTGGCGTCGTTATTTCTTCATGTCATTGGTGGTGTCGATGCCGGTGTGATCTTGTCGGAGATTGTAGCTCGGGAGCATGTGCACTTGAGCGTCTTCTCGAAGATGATGAAGACCTCTTGCGGTTCTTGATGAGGACCTTGAGCTCCTCCATTCGAGCGTGCATCTTGGTGTCGATGATATTCTTCATGGCATCGAACTTGCCGTTGTTGTTGTAGACCGAAGTAGATGTGTCGTCCCTATCCATGGAAGCACTCGAGAAGGTGTGAGAACGAGATGAAACGAACATACCAAAGTTGCCTCATTCCAAAGTTGTAGATGGATCTCAAAAGACCACAATGTATGCAAGGAAAGAGTGCACTCGGTGAAAAACCTTGTCCAATTCTCACAACCTACACAAATGGCTTATAGTGGAGCTCGGTGGGGTAAGTGGCACAAAAATCAAGCAAAATGAAGTCCAAGATATTGTAAATGTTGAAATAAATTCAATGGACTCAAAATGCAAAGCAAGTGATCACAAATAGAGGAGGGCAAGTGATCACACACGTGGTGGGATAATAGGGCTTGTGCAACTATATGGTTGAGTAAAGCTCGTGTTGCACAAACACAAGGAGAGACGCTAGCTTATTGCACGTTTGGGCACGATTCACCACTTGGCACCAATCCTATTTATGCAAGCAAAACGTTTCCTATTCCAAGTATCCTCATGCACAAGTATATCCTTCCATGCTCAACTCTCTTTGCTTATAAGCTTTTGATCTTTCTTTCTTGCTTAGAAGCTTCTTTTTTTTCTTCCTTTTCACTATTCTTATTGAGCCTCAACCAACTATATGAGATAAATATCGCAAGATATGCACGGGAGCAAGCAATTGCACTATATGATATTTCTGATGATGCAACAATATGCTATCGTATCACTAAGGTGCACAAGTTTTCGCGAAGCCCGTCAATACTCGGATAGCTAGTCTCAATAGGCATGAAGGTAATCACAAAGATGGTGGGGCTAACAAGATGCAATGGCAAGGAAGGTAAAGTATATGACGGAATGTATACCTTCGTCACACTTAACCTTTCACGAAGTCGGGGTGAACCGGCCTTGCTTCCAGTTGAAGATGGTCTCAAAGGATGGATGGTCGTCGTCGATGGTCGATGTAGATGATGGACCGATACAAATCACCGGTGGTTGATGAAGAAGTAATCGTCCCTAAGTAGCCGAAACACCTTAGGAGACTCAAATCACAACTCAAGCAACCAAAAATGCAACGATAATCAAAATGGGTTAGGTTGCGGAAGTCTATGGTGGTAAAGCGGGTGATATGGTGGAGGGCCTAGGCAAACTTGCCAAAATTTGAAAATTTTGAAGTGGTCAAATGATGGTAAAACCAAGATGAGCAGCTTGGGCACGTCGATAGCTTCAAAACGAGCCAAAGAACACTCAAATCGGAGTTTGGGAGCGAAAGTTACGGCCGAAACGGTGAAATGGCTGATTTTGGATAGCAAATTGCTCTTTGTTGTCCATCTCCATACAATTGTATAGGAAACGCCCAATTACGCCTAATCGCGCCTAAGCTAGAAAAGCGCAAGTAGGTGACTGAAAGCATAATTAACGCCTAGTGCTCTTTTGAACTTTGGTTGTCGGCCGCAGACTATGTCACACTTGGCAATGTGAAGAGAGTGCACTTGGTAAGGAACCTTGTTCAAACTCACACCTACACATAAGGCTGATGGAGGAGCTTGGTAGGGATTGGTGGCACAATTTCAAGCAAATTGAAGTCCAAGATAAGTAAGAGTTAAAAGCAATCCACAAGGAACTCAAAATGCTAAGCAAGTGATCACAAATGGTAAGCATGTAGAGGTAAAAAGAAACTCACACGCAATGATAATGGGGCTTGTGCAACCAAGAAAGTGAGCATACAAAAATTTCTTAGTGAAGACTAAGCTCTCATGTTGCACAAAATTGAGGAGAGACACTAGCTTGATTGCACTTGTAGGGTAAGATTCTCAACTTGGTAGCAACCTACGTACACAAATGTAACATTTTCTTTCTAAGAACCTTTGTATAAAGTATCTTTTTCTTGAACCCCTTTTGCTTATAAGCCTTTTGTGATTCTTTTTCTTTTGTAGCTCTTTGTTTTTCTTACTTTTTGCTTCCTTTCCACTATTCTTTTGAGCCTCGACCAAATACACAAGACATATATTGTAAGAGAATGCACAGAGTAAACTATAAGACAATATGATGCTAAGGTGATAACTAAGGTGCTAAAGTTCATGAGGCCCGACAATTCTCAAGTAGCTAGTCTCGATGTTTAAAGGTATTTACAAAGAATGAATGACTCTCAAGGGTAATGGCAAGGAAGGATGGGGTGCTCATCGTCGAATGCGAACTTATAGGGGGTTGATGTAGTCGATGGACTTGTGTCTCCGGAACATAGGCGAAGATGCCTTGGTCCAATTGAGAATATGCCAAGCTGAAGTTGTAGCCGGAACGTCTCTGGAGGGGCCGTGCGCACGGGGTCTGAGGACCGTGTGCACGGGATGTCGTGCATATGGTACAAGGGTCGTGGGGTGGGTCCCATGGGGAGGGGATGGGGGTGGCGGCGGATCCAAAATTAAGATGGGGAAAAGAAATTTTTGGGGGAAAGCAATGCAAGTCAGGCTGGATCTAGTTGCTGAACAGCAGATCCATGGACTATGAACAACCAATCCAATTGCTAGAAATTGGGTGAGGTTATTTTTGGTGGGGAATTTTCGAATTAGGGAAGACCAAAACAAAATCAGGCTACAAATTTGAAAGAGGGGGGGGGGGGGGGGGGGGGGAGGGGGGGGGGGGCTCCAAATCATGGCAATCCTGCTGCTGATACCAAATGGTATGCGGCAATCCCTAGAAGTGGCCCAATCTTCACAATTTGGAGGTGGAGTTGAGGGGAATCTTAAATAACACAAAAGTTCTCAAGAGGAAACTCAGATAAGAAAGTTCACACCACAAGTTTACTCAATTCACAAGCAAGGAGAGATGCACCTCAAGATCCTTTAACAACAGAAGGTAAATAGGTAGGGTTCTTCCCAAATCTCTAGAAGAGATGTGGTCTTGAGAGATAGTTCTTCCCCAATCCAAAGGATATGAGAGGTCTTGCTAATCCACAAGGGGGGCTCCAAATCATGGCAATCCTGCTGCTGATACCAAATGGTATGCGGCAATCCCTAGAAGTGGCCCAATCTTCACAATTTGGAGGTGGAGTTGAGGGGAATCTTAAATAACACAAAAGTTCTCAAGAGGAAACTCAGATAAGAAAGTTCACACCACAAGTTTACTCAATTCACAAGCAAGGAGAGATGCACCTCAAGATCCTTTAACAACAGAAGGTAAATAGGTAGGGTTCTTCCCAAATCTCTAGAAGAGATGTGGTCTTGAGAGATAGTTCTTCCCCAATCCAAAGGATATGAGAGGTCTTGCTAATCCACAAGGGGATTCTTCTCCTAGTAGGAGGTCTTGCTCCTTTAGGAGGAGATAAGATGAGCAAAGCTCTCTCAAGATCTAGGTCTAATGCTTTGCTAACCCCAGAAAGTGCAAGAGGTACGAAATATATAGTGGCTGGAGGTAGGGGATAAGTCAGGGGTACCCCGTGCGCATGGGTGGTCAGAGAGTGTCTTCAAACTCGGGGAACCGTCTTCCATGCCTCTATCCAGCTCCCTTTCATGCACTTGACGTTTGTTCCTCACTTCTTCGTGGTGGTCATCGTTGTACCTAATCATGCATCAGTTTCACTTTGAGGTAGTAGCCAAGTCTCATCCAAATGCATAGGGAGCTCAAGTAGGAAAGAATTCACCTCGTGGCACGCGTGCAAAGAAAGGATTGATTTGCAGAAATGGATGTCTTTCACGTACAACTAGAAAAAGGTAATTTCCTTTTTGAATGGCAGTTCCAAAAAAAGTACTTCAATGTCAAAAAAGCGTATTCAAGCTCTTGTCAGTGGTCCACTTGGAGCTTGTGGGGTAGATGGTGGGTTCATTTTGATGTCCGTAGGGTGCTCCGCACCAGGTTGGGTGCTTTTGGGTCGTGGTGGTGCGTTTGTCTTTGACGGTTTGGCCTCTTCTTCTCCGTCCGACTAGCTTTGGGCATGCTGCCTGCCTCTTCTTTGCTCCCCTGCCCCTGGTCATGTGTCATGGATGGCGTCGTCCTCGCTGTGGTACGATGCATGCTCCTCCCCGTTTCTTGCTGGTTCACCCTTTGGTCCTTTGTGACCTGGGTGGCGGCTGATCCGCTGGCGTTGGGCTGTGGTCTCATTACTCGTTGACACCGCGCTTACACCTGGGAGGATGGTGTTGGCTCATGGCTGTTGGCGGAGTTGTCCCTGTGACGCTTGTGCTTCAGTCACGTTTGTCATCGTCTTTGTAATCCTGTATGGGTTGTGTTGTTGCTGGCAGTTGTTCGGCTCTCACAGTGGACGTTGTCTTTGCTATTGCCCTGCCAGTCACTCTTGTTCTAGTTTAGGCTGGGCTGGTCGGTCTTCTAGTGGCGGATCGCCGATTCTTAGGTTGGTGATCCTTTGGTCGTTTGGTTCAGTAGTTGGGCCATGCCTGTGTGGCGATTTCTGGGCCGTGCCTATCTTGGCATTCTATCTTATAATGAAATGACATGCAGCTCTCCTGCATGGTTTGAAAAGAAAAGAAATCTCAAAAGATTTTTTCCATGCAACATTAACTAATATTTTGTGTTTGTATGTTGCCTGTAAATCATTACTGCAGATAATAATAATTATTTCTGTCTCAACTATTTTGTGATATTACAGTGTCAGCTGGACCCCTTCTTTTCTGCTGAAGAGGTATCTCTTAACAGGAATCCGAGATGGTCCACATGAACCATTCATTGCAGATTCTGTGGATTTTGTAGTGGGTCAGGTTGTATCACGTTCAAACACTTAGGCATGTTATAAATATAAGTAATCTAAGTAATGGATCTTGGTGCTCTTCTGTTTTTCCTAGTTTATGATTTGTAATGTTGAACTTGTGCATGCCAGGTAGAGACATTATCAAGAGAAGACCTTTCATCAAGGTTGATATTAAATGTTAATGTTGCATCAGTTGGGTCATTATCGCTACCTGATTCATTCATCACAATAATGGATGTAAGTACCTCAGTTATATAACATGACAGATTAGTGTATGCAAGTTTTTCTAAATTATTTTTACTTAATTTCAACGATTGCCTGGGAGAGTTTTTGCTGTGGTCTGGTTAATTTAAGATTGATAAATCAGTTCCTAACCTCTCTGACTCTTATGCTTAGACAAGCATGTTAATCTTGGTGTGCCATATAATAATCCATGCATTTGAAACCCTCAATTCGTAAAGATTTCCAAGATTGACTCTTTCTCCTAGCTGTTAGTTTTGACTCTCCAGCATCCCCGTACGGTAATTATGTTCAGTGAAAATCTATGCACAGACGAACGACTACTCTGCTGTTCCTCAGCAGTTGAAGGAGCAAGTGAATGAAAGGTACCCAAGTGCAAAGCGTGCAGTACTGAGGACTGGTGGTGATTTTCCCTTCCTGTCACGCCCAGATGAGGTCAATTTGTACCTTCAGGTATTGTTGATTATCTTCCTTTTCCATTTGTTTGTTAATGTGGAACTTTGAAGAATAAATTGCAAAACACTGGCAGCTACACTTAAGGCGAGTTGGAGTAGAACCAAGACCAGATCTAGTCCAGGGTTTCACGCGGGATGGTAGCTCCGGGAGCTCAAACGACCACAAAGATGGAAACAGTTTTGATGACCATCCCAGAAATGATGGGGACCGTAGTTCAGGCAGCGATGGCCGTAAGACGGAGCACTCTGAATCAGGGCCACCTAATTCAGATGGACTGGTACCAACAAGCATAGTGCTAGGTATGGTCAGTTCAGCTCTGCATGTTTCCTTATGTACGTGCTCATGAGCATCATCACTATACATCTGTTCTGTATATTTCTTCAAGCCGGTTGTTTAATGTATGAAGTAGCGAATTATGCCTTTTGCCGGAATATGGAACTCGTCTTTTAGAATATCAGCAGACCCGTGAGTGGCGCAACTGCATTGGAACTGGTTCTATCTTGTCACTGCTGCCAGGAAGTTACACATCAACTGATGGAATTCATTCATGTACTTTTTTTTCATTCCTAAGCATCTTCCGAGATTGGATCATAGCTCTCATTCGCAGGTCCTCCTCTTGCGTCCTCTAGGCCTTGTTTGGTATGAGAGGTTTGGGGGGGTTCAGGGAGGAGGGGATTTGGGAGGATTTGGCGAATCCCTCCCATTCACTCAATCCTCTCAAATCCCCGCAACCCACAAACCCTCACATAGCCCTACTATTTGGTACAAATGGATTGATACACAGGGTTTGCAAAATTACTATACTATAAATAAAAATGCATTTTTTACAACTTCAAAAGCTCATAGAAGAAATGTACTTGTAATAAAGGTGCAACTAGATTACGCAAAACAACAAACAGGCTCATATAATCTGTTACAAGTACTATCAACGGTTCAAACATATAATCTGTTACAAGTACTACAACAGTTCAAACATATAATCTGTTACAAGTACTACAACAGTTCAAACATATAATCTGTTAGAAGTACTATCAACGGTTCAAGTGAAAACACAAGATGTTCGTCAACAAAAGTCAACGGTTCATCACAACATAAACACATGTTTGACCGGGGAATGCTCCTAGACATGTCAAAGCGTGGTTGCCCATGCTTCTGTGAGATCAGGTCCCTATAAAAATAAGATGAACTGGTCCAAAGGTTAGATGCTGAAAAAAAAAACCCTGAACATATCAAGCATATGGCGAACAAAATAAGATGAATTGGTCCAAGGGTTAGATGCTGAAAAAAAAAACCCTGAATATATCAAGCATATGGGAACAGAGCATCGAGCAACAGCTATTGTTTCAACATTGACGGACCGAAGAACAAGTCATAATAAAAAAAGTAGTTGAGTCCAAGAACAACATCAAGTCAAGAACTTCGAATATCTACACTAAACATTTAACTGGAAAACCGTATGCAAGAAAACTATATGCGAAATTCAGGAAGCTAGCTAGTTCCGTGAGATCAGGTCCCTATAAAAATAAGATGAACTGGTCCAAGGGTTGGATGCTGAAAAAAAAACCCTGAACATATCAAGCATATGGGAACAGAGCATAGAGCAACAGCTATTGTTTCAACATTGACGGACCGAAGAACAACAAGTCATAATAAAAAAAATAGTTGAGTCCAAGAACAGCGTCAAGTCAAGAACTTCGAATATCTACACTAAACATTTAACTGGAAAACTGTATGAAAGAAAACTATATGCGAAATTCAGGAAGCTAGCTAGTTCAGTACAGTACTAAACTAGCATATATTCAGTATACTATATGTTCCTGTGACCCTGTGCCCAAAAGTCCATCCATGCATCTCATAACATTTTTAAATTTAAACCGTTCATGCACCTCACAGCATTCGAACAAGAAAACAAGTCCTGATCCAATCAGGATGGATAGGTTCATCATACATAATCTGCTAGCTCAACGCCAACAGCTAGAAAATAGACACAACAATGCCGCCGCCGGTCAATAGCCACATTCAAATGGACCAACCGAGCCAATTGCCAATTGCTGTAGCTGTGAAGAAATTGGATGCAGCCAGCCAATTGCCACATGATATTAAGCAGTTGAAAGATTACATCTCTCCAATTTTCCAAAAGAAAAGCATATGGTGACAAATACTCCTAGATAACATCAATTACAATCACATAACAGTTGGTCCATGCATCAAATTAGTAACTAGGTTCAGAACCTAGAGTCATAAGAGGATTACTGATCTGAAACAACAAACAATTTACTAGTACAGTACTAGCATCTTACTTAGTTTGAAGCATTGATTGTCAAGATTGACATGGAACAAAGATCATACAACTTCTTTCTCTTCACATAAACTTTGTTTTCCATTCTGACAAACACTCTTGTTAACAAATCAACATCGATTGGACGAAATAATCAACTAATGAAGACCAACGTTGAATACATGATTATTAGTATGGTGAAGAAACTACAAACAGAACTTCCTTGCACGTAGGTGTAATCAACTAATGTAGTCAGTACACTTCCCCAGCAAAAATACAGAGCATATATATACCAACTGATATACACCATTTCCACTAGAATTAGCAACAGTCGTGCTCTCTTTGACAAGGAAGAAAGCAAGAAACGGTTGTGATAGATAGTGACATCTTAGACATACTGTATAGCAAAAGCAATTCCCTGCAAGATCTTAACAAGTCTTCATCTGCAAAAGCTCTTGAGAAGATAGTGGAAATAATTTAACTCTTTATCTGTTCATTAGCTATACACTAAAAGTAAATTTATTTACTTGTTTACATGGTAGCTTACTGGCCAACATTGGCAGGTTCAGAAACAGTAATTTGGTCATTACCATCAGACTGGCCTAATCAATGTAACATTCTGACATCAACTCTAAAATAAGCGCGAGTGGTCACCAAACACACGCATCTCTCAAGCCTTGCATTGCGCCATAAACAATCAGTATTATCTGCATAGTCAGAGAATTAAGGCCATAGATATCTCAGCCATTGGCATTCACCCTCAGTCTCTAGCAATCAAATTGCAGCTTTGTTTTTTCAGAAGAAATTAGAGCCTTGTTGCGCTCACATTCTCACAGCCAAACCCCACTCTCCCGAAAGCTCCCTTGTGAGAAATCAAAGGAGCTTGCAAGCACAAGAACCTGCCAACGACTTCACAACTAACATCCACTCATACACAATTGCCCAGGAGGGTAAACGGGGCACTACCGCATGTTGCCCAGAGGATCTCCGGCCGACGCGGATGGGCATACCGGGGAAAGGGCCAGATCTTCGGCCGGCGTGGAGGAGGCTGGGTCAGCGGAGGCCGGAGGAGCGTGGAGGAGGCTGGGAATGGGAGAGGGCGGTGCAGAGGCACGTACCGGCGGCGGCGACGAGTCGACGAGTCTGCAGGCGGCGACGCGAGGCGGCGGCACGTCGAGGAGGCGGCGGCGCAGGGAGAAGACTGCGTGGCTCCAGTTCCACGATGGCCTCCTCGTGCTTTCTGACCCGCGTGGATTGGAGCGAATCCAAGGGGGATCGGGTGGATTGGGCATGCGAAACCTCCTGTACCAAATGGTCCAAAGAGGATTGTAATGGGTTTTGGGCCACGCGTTGAAAATCCACTCAAACCCGCTCCAAACCTCTCGTGCCAAATGAGGCCCTGCGGCCGCCAATTTTGCATTGTCAAGTCCTACGACATTGTGACCCTCTCTCTCCCTCTCCTGTTGTTTGTCATTGTCATCGACCCGCTGCAATAATTGCTTGACCTGGCCACTAGGCACGGATTGCTATACAAGATAAAGGGACCTGGTTCTACCTTTCGGACCTCGCTATACGTTGATGATGCAACTATTTTCGTCAAGCCTATGAAGGAGGACTTGGCCAAGCTGGCCACCATCCTGAAAGGCTTTGCGGAGGTCATTGGCCTTTGCACCAATTTTTAGAAGAGTTTGGTCGTTCCCATCTGGTGTCGAACCATGATATTGACACAATCCTCCATGGGCTCCTGGCAAAACATGTGTCTTTCTTGATTGAACATTTAGGGCTGCCCTTGTCGACTTCCAACACATGTATGATCAGGTTGCAAGAAAGGCTTGTGCCATGGGAAGGAAGAAATATTTCAACTTAGGGCCGTGCGGTATTGGTTAAATCGGTCTTGACATCTCATGTTGTCTTCATTACTACTACCCTAACTATTCCTATGAGCACTATGGACAACATCCAAGATCGAGCGAGCCTTTCTGTGGTCGGCCTCACACAAGACGACTATGGCCAAGTGCAAAGTCAGTTGGGGGTGCGTTTGTAGGTCCAAGGACCTTGGGGGACTAGGGTGTTGCATCTTGATAAATTTTGTCGAGCTCTTCGTTTGCGGTGGCTCTGGTTTGAATGTGAATGGACCGAGCCCACGAGGCTATGGATGGGCTTGGGTAACCCATGTGGAGAGAAGGACATGTACTTCTACGTGTGCACAACCATCACCATTGGCAACGGTGCCCGAACACCCTTCCGGGACTTCCCATGGCTAAATGGGTGCAAGCCTAAGGACATTGCCCCTGTGATCTTTGAGGCATCATCGCGTAAGAAGTGGAAGGTGCGGGAGGCTTTGCATAATGGCTCATGGATTAGCAAGATCAACCTTGTGGCTAAGTTCTTTTGACCACCTAAGGCAATTTCTGGCACTTTGGAGTTCCCTCCACAGAATCCACCTAGACGAGCACACCGAGGATTCCATCCTATGAAAGCATACAGTCCTAGAAGAATACATTGCTTCCTCCGTATACAATGCACAATTTCTGTCACTCATCTGTACTGACATGTGCAAGGTGGTCTGGAGGGCCTGGGCACTCCTGAACATAAAATTTCTCGCTCGGTCGTCATTTCAGAACCTTGCTCTCTTTGTACGAGGGAGCAAGAAACCGTCGAGCACCTTTTCTTCAAATGTCGTTACATGTTGAGATTGTGTGGCTTGGTAAAAGAATGGCTTCAACTTGTCAGCTTGGATGCATAGTTTGGGAAGCATACATGAGCATCAAATTCTGGCGGTTTGACATGGTCTCCACCCAAGGAATCCACAGAAGGGTGATGCCTTCACTTCACTCACCATGCTAGTTTGCAAGACGATTTGGATGAAAGTAAAGCAAGGGTCTTTCGAAGCAACTTCACACGCCTATTCATCCTGCTTCGCACCATCCACTCTATGGCGCGGCTTTGGGCAACTACGGGTGCGAAACACTTGGGGCACATTCTGTCGGGAGAGTAGCGTTTTTTGGGTGTTGTGCACTCCCTAACAAGGGGTCCTTTTAATTTTCTATTTCTTCATGTAACTTTGTAGAACTCCTCCCTTTCTTAATTAATGAAAAGGGGCAAACCTTTTGCCCCATGTTTAAAAAAAACCAGGTGCTGAAAATATTATTGCTGGGTGTGGGAATCAAACCCACAACCTGTTGTGTCTATACTCATCACCCTTGCTATTTCACCTACTACGAGGGAGATAATAGAGTGCGTTATATTTTTATTCATAATGTTGTGATTTGGTGGGCTTTTCGTGGTGCGATTCTGTATTACCCCTAACCAACATATATTTATGTGAGGAAATTTTTGTGTCGGTGGTTGCATGTACTATACTGGTGCTATAATATCACATGGCGATGCTTCTTTTTCTAGGTGTTGGGAGGGTGTGCAAGATTGCTGTTTTTATAGGCCGGCTGGTGTTGATTAATTTAAAAATCGTTGGCCTGGTCAAAATCGTAAACCAAATCTAAATTGAATACTTCAATTGAATAAAATAGCTTCAAAATTAGGGTACATAGTGAATTAAAAGAATTGAATGGGAGAGATTGAGAAATTGTTGACACAGTCAAATCAAATGGTCAATACCTCAATTAATTGTGAGGCCTTAAAATTTGGAAGCATATTGTATAGTAAAGAAGAATTGAATGAGTGTAGTTTGAGAAATTGTTTATCCAGTCAAAATCGGATGACCTAATTATAATTGGAGACCTCAGTTGAATGTGCGACCTTTAAATCTAGGAACATTAGTGTTATAGAGGATTAGCTGTTGTCTACAAAAACTTACAAGGTATTTGAACCTTTTTTACTACCATATGAGCAAAAAATGCAAAAAATCTGTTTTTTCTTGGCTTTCTCATCATGTGTTAGTGTTTTCACAAATACTCTGCTGTCCAATTGCTATTCATGTGGTATAGAAAGTTTGGTATCTCTATGCCACACGAGCCTCTTATGAGTTGTTGCATTTTTCAAGTGCTGAAGATGGGTTTGAGTCTTCGTAGACACTTCAATGATGCCTCCACGGAGATGCAACTTGAGAGGCACTGTAGGATCAATAGAAGTGTATGTCTAGAGGGGGTGAATAGACTACAAGTAGAAATTTAAAACTACCTCAAGCATAAGACAATATGTTGGAAGTTTTAGCATACATAATTAGTCTATGACACCCAACACATGCAAGTCATCAAGTATAGCAGCGGAAAGTAAAGACATTGCACATGGAAGTAAGGAGTAGATATAGAGATCAAACGCATGAAGGACACAAGATTTTTCCCATAGTTTCGATAGGTGGCGCTATCGTACATCCACTTTATGGAGTCTTCAACCCACGGAAGGTAACGGTCGCGAGAGTCCATGGAGGGCTCCACCCATAAGGGTCCACAAAGTAGCAACCTTGACTATTCCATAACGCCTTCCGTCTACGAAGGACTAGCCTCACTATGGGTAGATCTTCACGAAGTAGGCGATCTCCTTGCCCTTACAAACTTCTTGGTTCACTCCACAACACAAAGTAGGAGGCTCCCAAGCGACACCTAACCAATCTAGAAGGCACCAACCTCCAAAAGGTAATATGCTTGATTGTGCCGATGAACTCCTTGCTCTTGTGCTTCAAGATGATAGACTCCTTAACACACAATCACTCTCTCACATATTTGGATTGGTAGAAGAGATTGATTGGGTGGAAAGCAAGTTGGGGAGGCTAGAGATCAAGATCCATATGGTTGGAGTGAAAGATCTTGACCTCAACACAAGGGTAGGTGGTTCTCTCTCGGAAAACTGGATGTGGCAAGTATGGAATAGTTCCGAGTGCTTCTCTTTCGAGTGAGTGGTGGTGGAGGGGTATATATAGGCATCTCCAAAAATCCAACTGTTACAAACAAAATGACCAACTCGGTGACACCGATGTGTTAATCTCGGTGGTACTGAAGTGACCAAAAGGTGGCAACTTTTGAATCTCGATGAGATCGACATAGGAATCTCGGTTGCACCGGTAAGGTGACCAACGGTCAGAATGTCCAATCTCGGTGATGCCGATTCAACAATCTCGGAGGGACCGAAATTGTGAACTTGCATAACAGAAAGTTGGCAGCCTAACTCGGTGGCACCGAATGTAGAATCGGTTGCACCGAAAAGCTAGGGTTTGGCTGAGTCTGTCTAGGGTTTGGAATCGGTGACACCGAGTGGAAAATGTTGGTTGCACCGATTTTGAATATTTGGCTTAGGACAGACTTTTGTGGAAGCTTATGGGTGTATGTGGTGACTATCACTTGTGCACGTATGAGCATTTTGTTCACCAACAAAACCTTACCCCCCTTTTAATAGTATTGGCTTTCCTATGGACTCAAAGTGAATTCTCACAAATGTAAAATATAGAGTCCTTTGCTTGAAGCTTGGCCAATGCTATTCCTTCTCCTTCTTCATGGGATACTCTTCACACTCCTTTTTGCCAACCATCTCTCTCTATGGACTTTATCTGAAATACACTAGGTGAAAGTATTAGTCCAAGATATAATGTATGTTGTCATGAATTATCAAAACCACCAAGGGAGCACATTGTGCTTTCAATCTCCCCCTTTTTGGTAATTGATGACAACATACAATCAAAGCTTCAAATAAAGATATGCATGTATATAATGAAGACTTTGAGAGACACATGACTTAGACTTGCTCCCCCTAAATGTGTGCAATCCATTTAAGGATAGTTGCTTTGGAATGCATGGACACACATGTAGTAGAAAGGATAGAAATGAGTCATGTGTATCTTGGCTATATGCATCAAATGTATGTGAATGAGATGTATCCACGTTCAAGACTTCACGCTTGCAAACAATATGTGCAAGAAGCAAGAGATCATCTTGATCAAAGATATGATGCATATACTTACCTTGATTTCTTGAGCATTCTAGTAGTAGAAACACACTTGAGAATGTTAGGAAACACAAGAGTATTCTACTAATCAAAGGCAATATAACTCAAAAGTAAACACTATATCTTGGTACTTTAGATATGGAGAACATATAGAAGATAGTATTCTTTAGAATTGATATGTCTCCAAGATAATTTAGAACTTTCTCCCCTTTAGATATGAAAATGATGGATCATCCTCTCCCCCTGAATCTTAGCATGTAGATATTGGGATTGGATACGATGAGAAAATTCTTCTCCCATACTTTGGTATTCTCCCCTTGTAAATGTAAGTGTAAACTTGATATTCTCCTCTCCCCCTAAATTATTTCTCCCCCTTTGCATAAGCGTGTATCTCCCTTTTTAGATTTGAAGCTTTGTATATCTCTCCCCCTTTGGCATTAATTTCCAAAAAGGTCAGACGTACGGTCAGATACATGGATCATTGAATAAAATGGGATCCTTGAGAACAAGGGTCATTGAATGTAGGAGTCATTGAAAATGAAAAACAAGAGAAAAAATTGAGGGAATCATTGAAATTTATTTCTCTCCCTCTGGTTAACTGAGATCTTGCAGAACTTATCCTCCTTTAAGTTAGGGATCCTTGAATGTATTTCTCCCCCCTTTTTTGTTTAAAAGGATCATCGAAGGATGGAGAAAATATATAAAGGAACACAAGGGATATTTAGAACTACAAGCACAAACAGAAATATGACAGAAAGTCGGTGGCTTCGATACAAATTTGTCAATGATACCAAGGTAATGTTGTGCAACTCATCTGCTAAATCGGTAGAACCAAGTTCTTTGTATCGGAGGCTCCGAGGTGTAACTCAGAAACTTGGTAAATATGAAAATTGATCAAAGAAAAAATTGCAAAAGAAATTCAAACAAGGAAGAGAATCAAAAGATTTGTACCAATTGTGAATATTTACAGATAGATATCAACTAGGAAAGATTTGAGTGGTTCCAAGAAATTTTGCGATTTGAGAGTGAACCAACCAAAATCTTAACTAGATGATGGGCGGTGACCAGGTCACCTACATTCGAGTATATTGACTTAGGAGCCAAGCAAGAATGCTTGATCATAGGTCATACTCATCGTTAAGCTCAAAATGGGGTTACCATTTTGAGATTAAGCATTTTAATGTCTTCATACCCTTGAGTTGCTTTAGCTCATGACTTGGAGTAAAGCCTTTTTCAAGGATATGAATACATACCTTTGAGTGATGTTGTTGATGTAGATTGTAGGTGCACTTGAAGAGGATGCTCGAAGTTGATGAAGATCATCTTGAGTTGGGAGAAATCCTTGTTGTTTTCATTCACTCTTCACCTACATAGGTTAGTCACGCAAGGAAAAATATGATATATCCAAACGACATGATACCAATTTGAGATTTATCAATTAAGGGATATATGTCAAGGATATGTTTTGTTGTATTCTTCCTTCCATCATCAAAGCGAGGTTGTGGATACTTGGTCATGACAAGATTGCTCAAGATAAGAGTTGATGGCAATCTTGTGGAGTGTAGTTCTTCCAAGTACCTACAAAAGGGTTAGATGCAAGACAGGAGAGCATATAATTCCAAGATGTTATATTCAAGGTAATAGCATGGAATACTCAATGAAGCTCATCCCTTTGCATGCATCTGAGTGAGCTTAGCTCAAGTTTGAAGCATAAATGATGTTCAACTCACTCCTCAAGTGGCAAAACACTTTTTCTTCAAGTGGCTTAGTAAAGATATCGGCCAATTGCTTGTTAGTATGAACATGTTTAAGATTAATATCTCCTTTGGCAACATGATCACGAATGAAATGATGTCGAACTTGAATATGCTGGGTTCGAGAATGTTGCACGGGATTATGACCAATTTTAATAGCACTTTCATTGTCACAAACTAATGGCACATTTTTAACATAGATTCCATAATCCTTAAGCGTTTGTGTCATCCATAACAATTGCGCACAACATGATCCAGCAACAATATATTCAGTTTTGGCGGTAGATAGAGATACCGAGTTTTGTTTCTTGGAAGACCTAGAAACAATAGATCTACCAATAAATTGACATGTACCCGAGGTGGATTTTCTATCAACCTTGTCATCGACATAGTCCCAGTCGGAGTAGTCAACAAGATTAAAGGAAGATCCCTTAGGATACCAAATGCCAAAGTTAGGTGTATGAATCAAGTATCTCACAATACGTTTCACAGCCTTAAGATGACATTCTTTAGGTGCAGCTTGATATCTAGCACACATGCAAACACTAAGCATAATATCGGGACGTGAGGCACATAGATAAAGCAATGAACCAATCATTGATCGATAAACCTTTTGATCAACCGGTTCACCCTCCTTAGTGAGATCATCGTGTCCGCTAGTGGGCATGGGAGTTTTCATACCTTTGCACTCTTGCATGTTGAACTTCTGGATTAAGTCCTTGGTGTACTTTATTTGAGAGATGAATGTACCTTTTTCTCGTTTGCTTGATTTGTAGACCAAGAAAGAATTTCAGTTCACACATCATAGACATCTCATACTTCTTTGACATCAACCTTCCACATTTCTCATTGAATTGTGGCATAGTAGATCCAAAGATAATATCATCCACATAAATTTGGCACACAAATAATTCACCATTAACTCTCTTTGTGAATAAGGTTGCGTCAATTTTGCCAATTTCAAATCCTTTTTCAATAAGAAATTTCGTTAGGCATTTATACTAAGCGCGAGGAGCTTGCTTAAGTCCATATAAAGCTTTGCGAAGTTTGTAAACATGGCCAGATTTCTTAGGATTTAGGTGGTTGCTTAACATAGACCTCTTATTCTATCTCACCATTTAAGAATGCACTTTTAATGTCCATTTGGTAAAGCGTGATATCATGGTGATTAGCATAAGTAAGAAAAATTCGAATGGCTTCTAGTCTAGCAACAGGGGCGTATGTCTCACCGTAGTTCATACCTTCTACTTGCGTATATCCTTGAGCTATGAGGCGAGCCTTGTTGCGTACGACTTGACCGTCTTCATCTTGCTTGTTGAGAAAAACCCATTTCATGTCGATGACGTTTCCCTCGTCCTTGGGTTTCTCCACGAGTGTCCACACTTCGTTCCTTTCGAAGTTGTGAAGCTCTTCATGCATGGCGTTCACCCAGTCCGCGTCTTCAAGAGCTTTTCTACCTTCAAACGTTCAATACTAGAGATGAAAGAATAATGCTCACAAAAGTTAGCCAAGCGAGTTTTAGAGCGAGTGATCCTCCCGGTTTGTATATCACCAAAGATTTGGTTTAGGGGATGGTTCTTGGTCACTTGTGATCGAACTCAAGTCAGCTTCCAATCGTTGGATGGTGGAGCTTCTTCTTCATCATCATCTCCTTCGTCTTCGTTGTTGTTGAAGGTGTCGTTCCCTTGAGGTGGTGGTGAAGGAGGTTGTGGTGGATCTTCAGGATGTACTTCCTCCTCCTCTTCATCTCGTCATGTACCACTTGTGAATGCTTCCATGTCATGTTGTCGGTAGCCTTGGTCCGAAGTAGGAGCTTCCACTTGGGTTGATGAAGTACTTTCCTTCACCTCTGTGGGGCGAATCTTTTCGATGGGCAAGTCTTGGATAGCTTCTAAAGGATCTTTATCACCTACATCATTTGGCAACTGTTTGACTTGCAAACCATTAGACTCACCAAACTTCACATCTACCGTCTCTTTAACTTTTTGAGCGAAGTTGTTGTACACATGGTAAGTGTGAGAGTTCGATCCATAACCAAGTAAGAAACCTTCATGAGATTTGGGAGAAAATTTAGCACGACGATGCTTATCAAGAATGTAACATTTGGAGCCGAATACTCGAAAGTATCCAACTTGGGGTTTGTTACCGGTGAGAAGCTTTTATGCCGTTTTATCGAGAATCTTGTGCAAGTAGAGTCGGTTTGTGGCATGACATGCTGTTTCCACGGCTTCTGCCCAAAAGTGTCTTGGCGTCTTGTATTCGTCAAGCATCGTTCTTGCCATCTCAATGAGGGTTCGGTTCTTTCTCTCAAGAACACCATTTTGTTGAGGCGTGTACATAGCCGATAACTCATGTGAAATACCCTCTTCGTCAAGGAAGGTATCCACATGGATGTTCTTGAACTCCGATCCGTTATCGCTTCAAACCTTCTTGATCTTCACTTCAAACTGATTTTGCGCTTTGTGTGCGAAGTTCTTGAAGATCTTTTGTACCTGCAACTTATCATCAAGAAAGAATACCCATGTAAATCTAGAAAAATCATCAAGTATAACTAGAACATAGGAATTTTCACCAAGACTCTTGTAAGCATTGGGACCAAAAAGATCCATGTGAAGTAACTCGAGTGGTCTCCTAGTAGTCATGATATTCTTAACAGGATGACTTCCACCTACTTGCTTTCCCGCTTGACAAGCACTACAAAGTCTATCTTTGTCAAAGATAATACACCAAGAATGTGATCGTGCTTGATAAGCTTATCTAGATTGCGCATGCCTACATGTCCAAGCCTTCTATGCCATAGCCAACCTTTAGATGATTTTGCAATGAGACAAGTACGAGGTTGGGCCTTTTTAGTGAAATCAACAATGTATAGATCACCTCTACGAATACCGGTAAAGACAATTTTATGATCATCAAATCGAAACACTTGGCAATCTACTTTAGTAAGTAGCACATTGAAACCAAAGTCTGCTAGTCTAGATACGGAAAGAAGATTGTAGCCAAGGGATTCAACAAGCATCACATTTTGAATTGAGCTATCATGAGATATGGCCACCTTACCAAGTCCAAGTACCTTACCCTTAGAGTTGTCTCCAAAGGTCACGTACCTCTGAGGACCTTGATTAGGCGTGATCTCTTGGAACATGTCTTTATCACCAGTCATGTGATCCGTGCATCCATTGTCGAGAATCCACTCTTTTCCGCCGGACATGTAATACTTGAAGTTCACCATTAGACTTAGATTCCTCATGATCTTTTCATGCTTGATGTCAAACAACTCATCTTCATCATAGTAGCCATGTTTCACATTGTCATCATCAAGTGGGAAATCCTCATCATAAAGAACAAGAGATTCGTTAGAATTGTGATCATGACAGTGTTCAAGTCTACGAATGCGAAGTGCTTCTATAATGATATTGTTGATAGTTGTGACATCTCCTTTAGCACACATGAGATCACAGAGCTCAAATAGGCATTTATCAAAGTTTGGATCACTATGCTTCATTTTGTGAAAAGCAATGGTTTTATGAAGAATTTCATCAAGATTTCCTAATGAAAGATTTGGATATCGTTTCTCCAAATCAGTCCACAAAGTATAAGCACATGCAAAGTTCTTCAATTTAGAAAGCACGAATCTTGGTAAGCCTCTAACAATAAGATTGACAGTCCTAAGGTTATCAAGCATGTTAATTTCCTTTTCGTGTGTGGGATGCAATTCATCAATGGGGAGCACATAGGGATCTTCAATATGTTCTCTCAAATGAAATTTATCAAATAGATCAATCATGGCATTCTTCCATTGACTATAGTACTCTCCATCAAGAATGGGCACTCTACAATACAAACTTTCCACACTAGACACATCCATCTTCCTCCACGGTGTTGAAACCGAAGCAATGGAGACCAAAGCTCTGATACCACTTGTAGGATCACTAGAAGTGTATGTCTAGAGGGGGGTGAATAGACTACAAGCAGAAATTTAAAACTATCTCAAGCATAAGACAAGATGTTGGCAGTTTTATCATACATAATTAGTCTATGACACCCAACACATGCAAGTCATCAAGTATAGCAGCAGAAAGTAAAGACACTGCACATGTAAGTAAGGAGTAGAGATAGAGAGATCAAACGCATGAAGGACACAAGATTTTCCCGTGGTTCCGATAGGTGGCGCTATCGTACATCCACGTTTATGGAGTCTTCAACCCACGGAGGGTAACAGTCACGAGAGTCCACGGAGGGCTCCACCCATAAGGGTCCACGAAGTAGCAACCTTGGCTATTCCATATCGGCTTCCGTCCACGAAGGACAAACCTCACTATGGGTAGATCTTCACGAAGTAGGCGATCTCCTTGCCCTTACAAACTTCTTGGTTCACTCCACAACACGAAGTAGGAGGCTCCCAAGCGACACCTAACCAACCTAGGAGGCACCACCCTCCAAAAGGTAATAGGCTCGATTGTGTCGATGAACTCCTTGCTCTTGTGCTTCAAGATGATAGACTCCTCAACACACAATCACTCTCTCACAGATTTGGCTTGGTAGAAGAGATTGATTGGGTGGAAAGCAAGTTGGGGAGGCTAGAGATCAAGATCCATATGGTTGGAGTGAAAGATCTTGACCTCAACACAAGGGTAGGTGGTTCTCTCTCGGAAAACTGGATGGGGCAAGTATGGAATAGTTCTGAGTGCTTCTCTTTCGAGTGAGTGGTGGTGGAGGGGTATATATAGGCATCTCCAAAAATCCAACTGTTACAAACAAAATGACCAACTCGGTGACACCGATGTGTTAATCTCGGTGGTACTGAAGTGACCAAAAGGTGGCAACTTTTGAATCTCGATGAGATCGACATAGGAATCTCGGTTGCACCGGTAAGGTGACCAACGGTCAGAATGTCCAATCTCGGTGATGCCGATTCAACAATCTCGGAGGGACCGAAATTGTGAACTTGCATAACAGAAAGTTGGCAGCCTAACTCGGTGGCACCGAATGTAGAATCGGTTGCACCGAAAAGCTAGGGTTTGGCTGAGTCTGTCTAGGGTTTGGAATCGGTGACACTGAGTGGAAAATGTTGGTTGCACCGATTTTGAATATTTGGCTTAGGACAGACTTTTGTGGAAGCTTATGGGTGTATGTGGTGACTATCACTTGTGCACGTATGAGCATTTTGTTCACCAACAAAACCTTACCCCCCTTTTAATAGTATTGGCTTTCCTATGGACTCAAAGTGAATTCTCACAAATGTAAAATATAGAGTCCTTTGCTTGAAGCTTGGCCAATGCTATTCCTTCTCCTTCTTCATGGGATACTCTTCACACTCCTTTTTGCCAACCATCTCTCTCTATGGACTTTATCTGAAATACACTAGGTGAAAGTATTAGTCCAAGATATAATGTATGTTGTCATGAATTATCAAAACCACCAAGGGAGCACATTGTGCTTTTAGGCACCCCCTATAAATTATGAGTAAATAACATGGTAATATATGCGTCACATACCTGCTAATTTTTTGGTAACATTTTTGTCTAAATGAAATGGCATTACCCTATTCGACAAGTTTAGAATTAATAAGAACACAAAATATAATGCAAACGATCAATTAGTACATGCACGTCACCATGGTTCTTAACCAAAATCCTAATGATTTACCATTATGATATAAAGCTTGATCAAGAATTACGAGTAAAACCTTATGAAAAGTAGACTTGGACAAAAGGAAGATGCATGGCTTGCCGCCGTCAAGCTCGATGAAGATAGGTTGATGTTTTTCACGAGCACTAAGATAAGGATGATGGTCAAACAAAAGTTTTCAAACATACCACGGTAACTTTTGGTGCAAATAGAATGGCCTTTTGCGCACCACGGAGCGGATAACTTATGCACAAACACGGCAATAACTTTGACCCATGTAATACAATTATTGAAATCATACATCCGTAACTTTTGTGTAAATAGCATGGTAATTTATGCGATGCAAAGCTGATAACTTAAGTACAATCATCATGATATATCTTGACTCGAGGTAAAAGGTTGTTGAAAACATACCCCATAAAATTCTGTTTAAATAGGATGGTAATATACACACTGCGAGCATGATAACTTACACACAAACTTCACGGTGACTTTGACCCAGAGAAAAAAGTAGTTGTTGAAACCGCACCCTCGGTAACTTCTGCCGCGTGTGTGATTACTTATGGACAAATACCACAGTAATTTTGACCCAAAGATAGAAATAGTTGTTGAAACCATACCGTGGTAACTTCTATGGAAATATCATGGTATTATATTCATCGTAGACCTGATAAGTCTTGTACAAACACCATGATAAGTTTTAACCCGATGGAAATGTTTTTGTTGAAAATATGCCCCAATAACTTCTGTTTAAATAACATGGTAATATACGAATAATTGATCAGACTTATGCATAGACACCATGGTAACTTTTGACCGAGGCAATTTTTTTGTTCAAAGCATACCCGCGATAAATTCGTATAAATAGCATGGTAACATCCACACAACATAGCTGATAATTCATACACAAATACCACGATAACTTTGACCAGAGGGGCGTTGCATAAAAACATACCATCGATAACTTTCGTGTAAATAGCTTGGTACTATACACATTATATACATGATAACTCATGCACCAACACCACTGTCACGCCCAAGATGCGATCCTATCCTTATGTTGGCACGAGGGCCTCGACAGAGATATGAGTGCATCTCGTCGTTTTGCAAGAATGGATATCATTACAAGTACATGTACAGAAAAGATGAGTATATGGAATTGGCTTACACTCGCCACAAGCTACATCAAGATCACATCAATAGAACAACATATTTAAACATCATACAGAAGAGCAGGGTCCGACTATGTACGAAATCAAACAATAAAATGACATCCATCCTTGCTATCCCAGGCTGGTGCTGGAACCCATCCTAGATCGATGATGAAGAAGAAGAACTCCAAATCAAACAAGCATCGCGCTCATGTCAAAGCATCGTATTATCTGTACTTGCAACTGTTGTTGTAGTAAACTGTGAGCCACCGGGACTCAGTAATCTCATTTCCAAGGGTATCAAGACTAGCAAAGCTTAATGAGTGAGGTATGATTAAGTGGTGAGGCTGTAGCAAACAACTAAGCATTTATTTTAGTGGCTAACTTACGAATACATAAAGTAAAGTATGGTGGTCTACGCATAACGAACGTGAACTAATAATGATCACTAAGTGATCCTGGACACCTACTTACGTCAAACATAACCTCACCGTGTTCTCTCTCGGAAAAAGGACTCACGAGAAGAGACAGTCACGGTTACGCACACATTTGGTGTATTTTATTTGAGTTTGCTTCAAGTTTGCTATGACCGGGTGTTAAACAAGTTTTCCAAGTTGCCACATAACCGCGAGAACGGCTTTCTGAATGATTTAACCTTACAGGGGTGCTCCAACTAGTCCATGACAAATTAACCACACGTCGCGTTGGAATTCCTCAACCGCGGAATCATCCGTAGTATTTGTGGAATCCCGCTGGAAAATCTCAAGTTCGAGATAGCCCGAAGTGTCGTCAAAATCCCACGCGCAAGACGTTCGAGAAAGGTAAAACAAATCCAGCAAGGCTGCCCGACATGTCGACGAACTCGATACGAGCCATGTATCTTGTTCTCCGGACACGACCATATGAGCACAACGTACAATGGCTTGATAGAAATCACCCGAGTTGCCCCGGGTTGGCCCCGCACACGACTCTTGTTTGGACCAACACTCATGAGGAGCATTGGCCGGCGGGTCCCTATGCATTTCATTAGTTATTAGGCAAATGTAGTACCAATGGTGGGCCTTGCTAGACAAGCTTTGTCCTAAAACGAAAATCAAGGGGGTCCCCATAACAACCCTGAGCATGTTAGGAGCGCTCAATATGGAACATAACACCGGTACACAAATAACTAGGGGCGGCAAAAGTGGAACAAAACTCCGAGTAAAAGGCCAAGCCTTCCACCTTTTACCAAGTATATATGTGCATTATATTAAGTATCAATTATATTGTGATAACAAAAGAATGTCCATGTTGACACACGGAAGCAATTGCACCTGCAGCTAGAAGCGCTATAAGAAGGCTGAGCAAGCGGTAACATAGCCAAACAATGGTTTGCTAGGATGTGGAGGGGTTAGAGGCTTATCATGGCAATGTTAGGAGGCTTGACATACACGTGGTAGGTAACGAGACACAATGATAAAAGTGGGACAACTAGCATGGCAATGATAGTAGTGGTATCTAGGGAAATGTGTCATCTTGCCTGAGATCCCGCTTGGAAGAAGAAGGAGTCCATGAAGAAGACGGGCCAACATAGTTGAACAAATCCTCACACTCTGAATGCTTTCGGAACTCTATCGAGAAGAAGCAATCCGGAAACAACAATCAACACACGGTACACCACAACATATTCATGACATGATGCACAAACAAATATGATGCATGTTATGCATGACATGGCACAACACAACAATCAACTTCTACACATTAAGTGAAGCTCAATATGCAACGGGTGGCATATTGACCAAACACCACATTCAAATATTTAGTTCACTCTCGTTTAGCTACACAACAATATTAAATGTTGATAAACATGGCAAGAGGTGAAGCATAAGTAAACTATCTATCTAGGCATCTTAAATGAGGTCGGACACAACTTATAGTATTTCCGAAACAACCTCACATGCATATTATGATTTTGGTACAGATCTGTCCTAAACATGTTTTACAGTTGTTAAACAACAATATAAAGTGTGTCATGTTATTCTACACATTTTTCTAGCCAAGTTACATATGTGGATCATTAAAATCGGAGTTACGATTAATTAGTTATGAAATAAATCATTTTAACATGGCATTTACGCAAATTACATGAAACAGAAAGTTAAATATGTATGAAAGTTGGATATTGTGAAACTACACAAAATTCTAAGCATTTTTCATATAGTAAGTTTTTACATGCGAGGCACGGATGAAAAGTTCTCATATGCATGAAATCAAGGGTCTTTCTGTAATTCTGCAAATCCTGGAATAATTAGTAAATTTGCCAGACCGAAAAAAACTAATCTGGCCGAATTTCTAATCTGGCCCAACAGTTCAACTAGGCGCAAAACACAGAGAAGCGCACTGGGCGCTGGATAAGCGGGATGTGCGCTCACCCTGGTGGGCCATGGCCAAAGGCGGGAGGAGACCAAGGTGGAGGCGGACTGGGCCGATGGTTGGGGGTTGGGCTTGAGCAAGGAGAAGCCCATGCACTCGTTGCTGGTCGGGCCCTCACGAGGCGCTTGTCCGGTGGCCCACCTAACAGTCAACGACGCTCCTAGCTCACTCGACCAGAAGCAGGGCACGAGGCACAACCATGGAGGGTGCATCGATGGCATGCAGGGAGTCCTCCGGCGAGCTGGGGTGATCGGGGTTGTTCGGAATGGGCAAATCGGGCAGTCCCACACCCAATCTAAGCATCGGTGGCGCAAAACATGCGGCGTCGACGGATTCCAAGGTGGTTGCTGCTTCTCCGAGGGAGAGAGAGAACAAGAGATGAGAGAGAGAGAGAGAGTGAGAGGAAGGATGAGAGGAGCTTGAGGACTACAAGGCATAGGCCTGGATCGGATCTTGGTGGCATAGGGTCGGCGAGGTCGCCGTCGGGCGCCATGGGCTGTGGGGCGATGGAGCTTAGGAGGCAGAGGAGCTCGGGAGCGGTCTCGGCGTACGGGCGGCGGGGCTTGTCCTGGACCAGATGGGCTCGGACGGGTTCCGATCTGGGCCAGGAGGACCAGCGCGAGGTGTGAGGAGGTGTGAGGAGGGGTAGGTGGCGTTTGGGGTTGATGGGGGCATGGAAAACGAGGTAGGGATTAGGTTTAGCCAAATTAGGAAGGGTAGGGTGTTTATATAGCGAATGGGGGGGGCTAGGTTAGGGGGTTTTCATCCGTTTTCGGACCTTCGGATCTCGATCCAACGGTCCAGAAGCAGAGGGGGTTAGCTGGGCTGTGTAGAGGGGCTTAGTTGGGATGAGAGGGAATGTTTACGTCCCGTGACAAGGAGTTTTAAAATACTGAAAATGTCCGACAAATAAATCGATGACCGCACTACTACGGTTGACCGTTCGGGTATCAAACGAACTCGGAATGCGAAGAAATTTGGCAGGCGGTCCACCTACAATAAAACAAGACCACACGCCAACTTTCGACGCAATCCGAGAATATTTTATACGCACTTTTAAAAACAATATTTTATCGGTGTCGCGGGCGCGTGCGTGTGTGGTAGGCCTCGAAATGGTCGACGACACGAACGAAGAGAACTGACGACTACGAACGGATGCAAGTTTTTCAAAAGCGAGTGATGATGCTATGAAGATGATGCGAATGATGCAATGATGAATGCGACAACCAAACGAATCACGCGATGAGAATAGAACAAAAGGGGAATCTTCTGGAGCGTCGGCTCCAGGCTGTTACAACCCTCCTCCACTACACTAGGATCTCGTCCCGAGATCTAAGAATGAGAAGGTGAAGAGAAAGAGGAAGAGGTAACCTTGGTTGCTTCTCTGAAAAACGAGTGAACCCAATGAAACATGAAGGTTGGAAAGAGATGAAGAACGACATGAGGAACAAGCAGGAATTCAAAAGAAATTTCGGCAACACTTCGGTAGGATAGAGAGGTAAAATTTGATATGATGGGAAGAAATTGAAAGAGAGGCACCAAACTTTGGTTGGATTAGAATCAAAACTTCATAAGATGGAAGGATCATGAAAAGATTTCACAGCACTCCGGTTAAATGAACAAGCAAGGGAAGAACATGATCTTAATCAAACTAGATGTGAGTTGAAAAGATCAACACCACAATGCCTCCGGAACAAAAGAATGGAAGCTAGATCTTTGGAGAGAAGAGAACGGACAAGAAAATGACAACTTCTACCACCATTGAAATTGAAAAGCATGGGATGAACGAAGTTGATGGAGAATCAACAACGAAAATAATAGCTTGTTATGGGCTTATGGAAAACATCTCAAAATTATCAGGTGATAACTAGCCACTAGCGGAAACAAAGACTGGTTGGGAGCAAAAGAGAAGAAAACTTCTTTCACAAAGAAGAGGAGGAGAAAACTTGGATCATTTATGAAACCATGATAGCAACAATCCTTAGGAAATGCTTTAGGTGAAATCCAACCCAAGATAACTCCGAGAAGACAAGATGGGTTTACTTCTCTCATTCTTGACAATTTTCTTTCGAGACTCCTCATAATAAAGAATTTAATAACACCATCTAAAATGACAATGGAGAAGGAATTGAACTTAGAAATCCAAGATAAAGAACACTTGATCACCTCCAACAAGAATCTTGAAGAACACTTCGAGAAGAATTACATCCTTAACAAACCACCATGAAGAAGCATCGAGATGAACTCCAGAATGAAAGGATGATAGAAAATAATTGAAGGTTGCGAAACGACAAGATTGAGGACTTGCTATGCTGTAGATGATGCTTCGCGAAGAAATGCTTGAGAAAACTTGGAACTTCGGAAAGAAAGGATGAACAACTTATAACCAAGAATTTGATGCCAAGAACACTCCGGAAGAAGGATTGAAATCACCTTGATGAGACTAGAATAATAATTACATTATGCTTATCCTTCATCAAGTTAAATTGATGAAAAGCAACGGATTTAGCATACCACTTATTCTTCTTGAAAAGAATTGAAGGGAGAGATCGGGCACAAACTTGAAGAAGTCTTCATGAAACACTGGTAAAAATTCTCAAACGAATGAGGATACCATGAATGAATTAAGATACATGCATGACATGAGAACAAAGAGATCACAATCCGCCTGATAGAGAACATGAACTAAGCACCGGAATAATTGAGATACGAATGAAGAGACAACAATTGAGAAGAATTTTAGAACGAAAGCTGAAAGCTGAGAACGAACAAATCTTCTGAAATGATGGCCTTCGGAGGATCGAGAAATGAAAAAAATTATGAAATGCATCGGACAGATATGGGGGAATTACTCATGATCGAAAACAATCTTGAAGAATAGGATGAAGCTGGAACCATGAATCTTAAAGGGAATGGACAAAGATTTAAGAGAAACTCTTCTTTGGTCTTCAATGCTGAGAATGATGACGAGAAACAACACCATGAATTACTGAGATACTCTGGAATAATGAATAAAGAAAAGGTTGAGCCAATGAATAAAAAATAATTCAAAGCGATCTTGGAGAAGGAATATGACTGATGAAAATCATTCTTACATCATATTGAAAAGAACTTGAGGACATCTCCGGAAAGATTAGAAGAGCCAGGTAAGATCCCAGGGAAAAACCTGTGGGTTATAGGCCCATTGAAAAGAAACCATTGTTGAAATGATTGCTTAGGAAGAGATGACACCAGTAAAATTAAAACTTGATGAGGTGAGAACCTCGAAATAGTTTGAAAGGATGTTGAATGAAAACACGAAACTTCTGAGATATCTTCAGCACTCCGGATAGAACAAAGAGATATGGCTTGATAAACAATTCCAACACGAGAAAGCATTTAGAGAATGAAAGGATATGATGAGCATTGAAATCTTGAATTGAACACACCGAAAAGGAAAACAAGAATAAAGAACTGATGAATACGAATCACTTGAGGATCTTCACAATGAATCACGTGATACGGTACAAAAGAAAGATAGAGGAAGCATTGATGAAAAGAAATGCATTTGGCCGAGATTTTAATTACTGAAGAAAAAGGGTGGGAGGGTGGGGAAAAATAAAGACAACTTAGGACGGATGAAAAGAACTACAGAAAGAAATATGAGGATTGATCTTGCAAATATTAGAGAGGATTGAATTATCTTGAAGAGAAGCACACCGGATAAAAGAATTGATATGACAACTTGATCGAGCAAAAGAATTAGCAATCCCACAGAAATATGAGAACACTTGTTAGGAAATATATGAGATCACTAGTTGACATCTAAGCACCACATTTTACCATATTCAAAAACAAAACAAAGGATGATGCTTACGAAACAAGCCGGAACAAATACATACCCATTACACTTGTTGGAAAGATAATCCTAGGTACCTACTTGAATTCTCACCTAAGAACTTTTGAAATATTTGGTTACGCAATCGGGTGTTGGGGATACAGGGAGGCAAAATATCTCACACAACTAACAAGCCCTACACTCCAAATGTATCCATCCGTCAACACATAACCAGAGGCTTCGAAACTCCATCTATCTCGGACCCTCGCAAACACAACAATACCAAACATGGCAGTACCCCGGACACCTCCCCAGTACTGGGTGACTCCAGCCTTACCTCGCCATGAAAAGTATTGAAGTATTTTCGAACATCTTCCGCCCTGAGATAGTAAGGAAACTGAACGATAACGATGTGTCAAGGATCCCCTGGAGCTCTACTCCTCGATAACAGGAGGCACCAAGTATAGAACTCCTTAACATCGACATCATATGGATTCCAAAATATCCGTGTGATCCTAAATTTTTTTGAGTGAGAAGAGGGTAGAATCAAAATTACTAAGTCGTAATTCCTCACCAGAGTATAGAAAGAGGAATAAAAGAATCCTACTCTCCGATATAACTAGAATCAAAATAGTTTTTCACTAGACTTGACTCGACAAAGTTCGATCAATCAAGGGGGCTCCTAGGTCGGTACAGGCTCTGATACCAACTTGTCACGCCCAAGATGTGATCCTATCCTTATTTCAGCACGAGGGCCTCGACAGGGATATGAGCGCATCTCGTTGTTTTGCAAGAATGGATATCATTACAAGTACATGTACAGAGGAGATGAGTATATGGAATTGGCTTATACTCGACACAAGCTACATTAAGATCACATCAATACAACAACATATTCAAACATCATACAGAAGAGTAGGGTCCGACTACATACAAAATCAAACGATAAAATGACATCCATCCTTGCTATCCCAGGCTGCCACCTGGAACCCATCCTAGATCGATGATGAAGAAGAAGAACTCCAAATCAAACAAGCATCGCGCTCACGTCAAAGCATCGCATTACCTGTACCTGCAACTGTTGTTGTAGTAAACTGTGAGCCACATGGACTCAGCAATCTCATTTCCAAGGGTACCAAGACTAGCAAAGCTTAATGGGTGAGGTATGGTTAAGTAGTGAGGCTACAACAAGCAACTAAGAATTTATTTGAGTGGCTAACTTACGAATACAGAAAGTAAAGTATGGTAGTCTACGCATAACGAACGTGAACTAATAATGATCACTAAGTGATCCTGAACACCTACTTACGTCAAACATAACCCCACCGTGTTCTCTCTCGGAAAAAGGACTCACGAGAAGAGACAGTCACGGTTACACACACATTTGGTGTATTTTATTTGAGTTTGCTTCAAGTTTGCTATACCGGGTGTTAAACAAGTTTTCCAAGTTGCCACATAACCACGGGCACGACTTTCCGAAAGATTTAACCCTGCAGGTGTGATCCAACTAGTCCATCACAAATTAACGACACACTGCGTCCTCAACCGCGGAATCACCCGTAGTATTTGCGGAATCCCGCTGGAAAATCTCAACTTCGAGATAGCCCGAAGTGTCGTCAAAATCCCACGCGCAAGACGTTCGAGAAAGGTAAAACAAATCCAGCAAGGCCGCCCGGTGTGTCAATGAACCCGATAGGAGCCGCGTATCTCGATCTCAGGACACGACCAGATGAGCGCATCGTATAGTGGCCTGATAGAAATCACCCGAGTTGCCCCGGGTTGGCCCCACACACGACTCTAGTTTGGACCTACACTCATGAGGAGCACTGGCCCGGGGGTTGATTGAATTATTCATGGGCGCCGACGGGTCCCTATGCATTTTATTAGTTATTAGGCAAATGTAGTATCAATGTTGGGTCTTACCAAACAAGCTTTATCCTAAAACGAAAATCAAGGGGGTCCCCATAATAACCCCGAGCATATTAGGAGCGCTCAATATGGAACATAACATCGGTACACAAGTAACTAGGGGCGGCAAAAGTGGAACAAAACACCGAGCAAAAGGCCAAGTCTTCCACCTTTTACCAAGTATATATGTGCATTAAATTAAACAGCAATTATATTGTGATAACAAAAGAATGTCCATGTTGACACATGGAAGCAATTGCACCTGCAACTAGAAACGCTATAAGAAGGCTGAGCAAGCGGTAAAATAGCCAAACAATTGTTTGCTGGGATGTGAAGGGGTTAGAGGCTTATCATGGCAATGTTAGGAGGCTTGACATACAAGTGGTAGGTAACAAGACATAACGATAAAAGTGGGAAAACTAGCATGGCAATGATAGTAGTGGTATCCAGGGAAACGTGTCATCTTGCCTGAGATCCCGCTTGCAAGAAGAACGAGTCCATGAAGAAGACGGGCCAACGTAGTCGAACGAATCCTCACACTCCGAACGCTTTCGGAACTCTATCGAGAAGAAGCAATCCGGAAACAACAATCAACACACGGTACACCACAACATATTCATGACATGATACGCAAACAAATATGATGCATATTATGCATGACATCACACAACACAACAATCAACTTCTACACATTAAGTGAAGCTCAATATGCAACGTGTTACATATTGATGAAACTCCACATTCAAATATTTAGTTCACTCCCGTTTATGTACACGACAATATTAAATGTTGATAAATATGGAAAGAGGTGAATCATAAGTAAACTATCTATCTAGGCATCTTAAATGAGGTCAGACACAACTTATAGCATTTCTGAAACGACCTCACATGCATATTATGATTTCGGTCCAGATCTGTCCTGAGCATGTTGTATTGTTGTTAAACAGCAATATAAAGTGTGTCATGTTATTCTACATATTTTTCTAGTCAAGTTGCATATGTGGATCGTTAAAATCGGAGCTACGGTCAATTAGTTACGAAATAAATCATTTTAGCATGACATTTACGCAAATTACATGAAACAGAAAGTTAAACATGTATGAAAGTTGGATATTGTGAAACTACACGAAATTCTAAGCATTTTTCATATATTAAGTTTTCACATGCGATGCACGGATGAAAAGTTCTTATAAGCATGAAATCGAGGGTTTTTCTGTAATTCTGCAAATCCTGGAATAATTAGTAAATTCGCGAGACTGAAAAAAAACGAATCGGGCTGAATCTGGGATTTGGCCCAACAGTTCAACTAGGCGCAAAACACAGAGAAGCGCACTAGACGCTCACCCTTATGGGCTATGGCCCAAGGCGGGTGAAGACCAAGCTGGAGGCGGACTGGGCCGGTAGTTGGGGGTTGGGCCTGAGCAAGGAGAGGCCCATGCGGTCATTGCTGGTCGGGCCCTCGCAAGGTTCTCGTCCGGTGGCCCACCTGACAGTCAACGGCGCTCCTCGCTCGCTCGACCTGAAGCAGGGCACGAGGCACGACCATGGAGGGCGCAGCGATGGCATGCAGGGAATCCTCCGGCGAGCTAGGGCGACCGGGGTTGTCCGGAATGGGCAGATCGGGCAGTCCCGCACCCGATCTGAGCATCGACGATGCAAAACGGGCGGCGACGACGGACTCCAAGGTGGCTGCTGCTTCTGCGAGGGAGGGAGAGAACGGGAGATGAGAGATAGAGAGTGAGAGGAAGGAGGAGAGGAGCTTGAGGATGACGAGGCACATGCCTGGATTGGCTCCTATCGGCACGGGGTCGGCGAGGTCGCCGTCGGGCGCCATGGGCTGTGGGGTGATGGAGCTCGGGAGGCAGAGGAGCTCGGGAGCGGTCTCGATGTACGGGCGGCGGGGCTTGTCCTTGCCCAGATGGGCTCGGGCGGGCCCCGATCTAGGCTGGGAGGGCCAACGCGAGGTGGGAGGAGGGGTTGCTCGGGCAGGTGACGGCTGGGGTTGATGGGGGCGCGAAAAATGAGGTTGGGATTAGGGTTAACCAAATTAGGAAGGGTAGGGTGTTTATATAGGGAATGGTGGGCTAGGTTAGGGGTTTTTCATCCATTTTCGGACCTTCGGATCTCGATCCGATGGTCCGGAAGCGGAGGGGGGGTTAGCTAAGCTGTGTAGAGGGGTTAGTGGGGATGAGAGGGAATGTTTATGGCCCGTGAAAAGGAGTTTTAAAACACTGAAAACGTCCAACAAATAAACCGATGACCGCACTACTACGGTTGACCGTTCGGGTATCAAACGAACTCGGAATGCGACGAAATTTGGCAGGCGGTCCACCTACAATAAAACAAGACCGCACGCCAACTTTCGATGCAATCCGAGAATATTTTATACGTACTTTTAAAAACAATATTTTATTGATGTCGCGGGCGCATGCATGTGTGGTAGGCCTCGAAACGATCGACGACATGAACGGAGAGAACCGACGACTATGAATGGATACATGTTTTCAAAAACGAGTGACAATGCTATGCAGATGATTCAAATGATGCAATGATGAATGCGACAACCAAACGAATCACGCGACGAGAATAGAACAAAAGGGAAGTCTTCTGGAGCGTCGGTCCCGGGCTGTTACAACCACGGTAATTTTGTCCTGGCCTAATGAGAAGGTTAGAAAAACTATTTTTATGACCTGGTAATATCCGTGTAAACAACATGATAACATATGTAGCACATGTGTGATAAGTTAAGTAGCCGAGACGAGACGTGGTAACTTTTGATTCAAAAAAACAATCGAAACATGTCGACACGGGATCTAATTTTAAAGCTCTCGTCGTTATGGACTTTTTATGTGAAAAGATTTCCCAATCGGACCAACCATTTAAGCTACAAAACATTTTGAAGTTTTAAAGTAGGGGGAATCTAGAATGACATCAACTTTTTTGTCCTTTATCTATTTTCACGTGGGAATAAGGTTGGGGGACCATTTTTAGGCCCGGTAATTTCTATATAAACAAGATGGTAACTTAGTTACCACAAACGTGATAACTTACTTAACTTTGGTCTAATAATTTTTGACGAAAAAAGGGGTCGGAACATATCAACATGATCTAGTCTCGAAGGTTTCGCCACGACGATTTTTTTACGTGAAAACAGCTTTGAATCGAAGCGACGGTTTGAGCTACAAAACAATTTGAATTTTTTTGAAATCTTGGATGACATCAACATTTTCTTCTCATGTACATACATGCATGCCTAGTTTCAATGCTCTCGTCATGACATATTTTTTATGTGAAAACTATTTTTTGATTGGACAGATGGTGTAAGCTACAAAACATTTTGTAGTTTGATGTAGGGGGAATCTAGAATGACCTCAACTTTTTATCCTCTAGTTCATCTTCACGTGGGAAGAAGGTTGGAGGATCATTTTTATGCCCGGTAATTTCAATATAAACAAGATGGTAACCTAGTTACCACGTACATGATAACTTACTTAACTTGAACCTGATAACTTTTGACCCAAAGAAACGGCGTCACGTCATATCAACATGAGATGTAGTTTTGGAGGTCTTGCCGCTACGATTTTTTTACATGAAAACGGGTTTTGAATCTGAGCGACAGTTTGATCTACAAAACATTTTAAATTTTAAATTTTGTTGGAATCTTTGATGATATCAACATTTTCATCTCACATGCATGTATACATGCTCAAACCAATTTAAACTCCACGGGCACCACGCACCGCACACCATGCATGCATGCCTTTTTTCATCACGCGCTGTGCATCATGCATGCCGGGAGAGATGTAAAACTGGTTGTTCGGATCTGTTGCGAGATTCCGAACGTTATTAGCATAATCCTTTTTATAATGTTGTGTTTTGGCGGACAGTGCGGTGTCATTCTATGCAGGGAAACTCGTTGGGGGTGTTTAGTTGAGAAACACAAGCACAATTGGAAATACGTGAGGCTGGAATCGAGGTGTAAGGGCATCTAGAACGCTGAACATAAATGAGACATCACATCTGTCCACAGACAGGGGACTAATCCGCGAACACAAATACGGAAGTCGGTCATCCAACGTTAACCACATACATTTTAAGCCGGCTTTGAAAAATCGGATGAAATTCATCAAACACGACCATTTTCATCAATGTTTGGATGAAAAAATAGCACAAATCATCCGTATGTAACATGCAAATAATTCAGAAAAATAATTTAAATTCAATGAGAAATAGTTTAAATTCAACTAGATTAACCGAATGTTCATCAAATATTTCTTAAATGGATAATGTTGTTCTTCACATACTTTTCCTTGCGTCTCATAGAAATATGCGTAAATGGTATGCCCTCTATCATGTGGTACATCACAACAACATGTACATGCTACACAATTGTAGGTACGTAAATGGTCTGCCCTCTATCCAATGGTACATCACGACAACATGTACAGTCTACACAATATGTATAACAATATTGAGTGAATGAATGAATCCATCAACAAGTTAAGGAAAAATAAGTAGAACTTACGATCTACATGGTAGCGGCACGCAATGGCCACCTTGCCTCCAACATATTAACTGTGTCATAAAACTTGGCAACGATGGTCTGGATGATGTACCATCGACACATTACCTTCATGGATAATGTCATGGGGCACAATGTGCTTTCGTGTGTGAAACGAACCATGGATGGGCTGCCAGAAGAGTCCCTTCCCGCTTCTTCCTACGAAAGTCGTGGATACGGCCAATGAGGCATTGCACAATAACTCATCCTCCATGCTCGAGTACCCTGCCATCATACGTAGTCTAAAAAATGACATGAGGTTTCAAAAAAAGATCAATGGCATTTGACCGAACATCTCTTGGGCATGGTGACCGTCATGGATGTTGCCGACAGGGGGGCTGAGGGTACCTAGTTGCGGATGGATTGTGGGTGGACGATGTCGCAGTACAAGGTGAGCGGGCTCGTGGGTGGTGGTTGTGGATGCTCGACAATGCCTAGATGGTGGCTAGAGAGGTACAACGACGATGTCAGATGAGGAAGGCATGGATGCAAAGCAAGGAGGAGTAGGGGCATAGTGAAAGAGAATGGGACCGAGAGGGGGCCTTGAGTGGGCCTGGGGTGTGGGGACTCCGACTCATAAGTCGTGATCGCCGAATGCACATGTGCAGTGATCCCATAGATCAATGCTCACTGAACACACAAAAGCTGAATAACAAGAGTCTTACATCCATAATTAACGTCTTACACAAATAAAGACCATGAAGGTCAAGTCTTACATAGATAGGGCCATGGAAGGCCAAATAGCAAACATAACTAGCAGCGGAAATCTTGATCGAAAGGGTAGACCCATGCCATCCGCCTTAACCTATAGGCATTCTGACTGGGAAGCTTTCTAGATCGCAAGTTCGTCACCAACGAACTCTTCACCATATTCCCGCTCTTCCATGCCTGGTCAATCAAATAACCAGTGGCAAGCCAATGACTACTTTGAATGCACTCACAAGCAACCCATGTTTGGAACAAGGTACAACAATGCATGATATGTCACTAAGTAGGTAAGTTTGAGGAAAAGCTAATTTTGAGTGCAGTGACATGATCAATTAACTAGCGAAGGCATGCATTATGAGATAGCAGGTATCCATGTGAACAGCTTACCGATATAAATACAAACAGGGGTTGAACATCTCATGTTCAGTCATCACACGAAGTCATCAGACTTAGCTCAACCATCATCCTTGTCAACAACACGCGCGCGCACACACACACCAAGTTTAGTAAACACTAGACGTAGTTTAAGTAGCATCACCCAACTATCCTTGACAGTGGACACGACTATTCGAATAGTTTTACACTCTGCAGAGGCTACACACTTTACCCACAAAACTTGAGAAACTTCCGTGTCAAGCGACGACTCGTGGTATTGTCCATACCCGAGGTAAGTACCCGAACATTGTCTTTCCCCTGACGATACTAGCCAAAGAGTCCACTCGATTGGTACCCAGCCCACATGATGTACATCACAAGTAACATCCATGCAGGGACCAACGGTGTGCCCGGTGCCTGTGAAGACAACGCATGATCGTCCTTACCGGCATGACCCCGTATCGAGAGTGACCACGTCACTCCCACCACTAGTAATGCAGGCTCTAAGCTAGTACCCATCAAGGTATTCAACAAAGCCCCGTCCCATAAGGGGTATCGTGGTTGTACATGTAAGGTTGGGACGGTCGAGAATTCTTAAATCTAATCCATCGATGGAAACATGCACACTCACTTGCTCCGGTACACCACTTATTTCTCAAGTGGTTACCTAGCTCATCATCATCTCGCTCGGGCATTGGTAGCACCCGACGAGGTTTTTGAAAATTCGTTGGAAACACTTTTGCTTCCATCACCATGCATATTCCCGTCCCACTTTGCGTAGCATATACTAAGCATCCTATCTACTCCCACCTGCACAACCCTCATAGGAAGGTAGGGTCATGCACGATGCAAGTATCAATGGTAAATTATCGGAGGCAAACCCACCAAGGTGGTTATCACATTAATATGGTCAACGTCACAGAAATAAGTGCCATATGACATGCAATTAAAAGGGTTTCATAGTCATGGTCAAAGGGCTGCTTGGCTGGTTATGTAGACCGAACCCCGATGGCGAGATTCGATCTATTATTGCGGTCTGATATTTCACGACACTCCACCTTCGACAACACTAACCGCTCGCCTGCACACACGATGTACACAAAGTCGAGAACCTTGCGGTCCAGCACGAGAGAACCAATCTCGATGACGAAACTCACACACAAAACAATTTCCTCGCAGAAATCGCAACACAAAGGTTTTCTAAAGATCCCTCCAAAACTTAATACATGTGTCTACCCTGAAAACCACATCATGTCTATTTCCTTAAAATATAACCTGATTTTCCAAAACCATTCAAGAACTATATATACTACTATAGCTAACTTGCCTAATAGGTTGACCGTACAAAATCCTCTCTGTATCTCTAACCGTCGGCCTAACAACTAAGGAAGCAAATCTGTTTACGTGCTTTGTTTTAGCATGTAACCAGATTAAATACAAAAATAACCGAACATAATTTATTTGTTGGGCCCCATCCTATATCTCTCAAGCAAAGTAACTTCCATCGTTGAAACTTGATGACATACGCATCTTGCTCTGGCGGTCTTGGTCGTGAGAAATAGTAGCAAATCAGGATTCTTTGATTAGTCTCAGTAAAAAGTATCTCTTGTACACATATATCCGGGCCATGTTCTAGTCATGACAACAGAAAGAAACAACTAAATTCCCGCACACCTCGAGCACACGTACATGCGTGAGACTTCTCTTCCTTTGCTAACAACGTAGCATCTACAAGTGTTTCATATTTTTGCAGAGCATCAACTATTAACTCAGCCTTAATCTTCTCTCGATCAGGAGGCCACATATTTTGTAAAGCATCTTTTTGTATATAAAAATGATCAAAGCTTTGCCCGCCTTATTATCTTCACCCAACTGAAAATAATTAGGAGCGTAAATATTCCTCCTTATAGATTTCTCGACATCATTAGCATTGTCCATGTTCGTATCATCCTCTCCTCCTTGAAACGAATCCGTCCTTGGTTTCAAGTCAACATCTTGAACAATAGAAGACTGAAGGACGACTGGAAATTTTTGAGGATCTTCAACCTTCTTATTCTTTGCTTCTGATGCAGCTTGAGCTATATCCCGCTTGTTGCGATTAGCCATATACTTGTCCGATGTGTAGGAATCAAGTGGTACATATTTTCCTCCACGCACAAAGAAAATTCTCCAACGAATGATATGTCAGTTTTCTTTTATATGTCCATGGTTTTCCTAGGAGGATCGTACATGTATGCATGTGCATAGGAAGTTTTCTTTTATATGTCCATGGTTTTCCTAGGAGGATCGTACATGTATGCATGTGCATAGGAAGCACATCACACATGACCTGATCACCATATCCGCATAAACTGAACTGTACCTCGACGCGATGCATAATCATGACAAACTTATCCTTCCACCAAAGCTCATATGGTTCTGGATATTCAATCAAAGGAAGATTCAAAGCAACAACCATAGTATGACTCACCAAATTCATATTGGAATAGCAATTCATCGATGTTGCACAACTCACCGGCCCAACACGCACACGCGTAAAGCATTGGTACCACGTCAAGACGTACAATGGATTCTTCTCCAACTGCCATCATGAGTTGCGAGCTAAAATATTTTCTCATGATAAAAAACCCTCCAATAGTAACTCGAAGAAAAATATTGTGCCGTGAACAACCTTTGCTTTGAATACCACCTAATGTGGACCGAACCACGATGGCGAGATTCGATCTATTGTTGCGGTCCGATCTTTCACGGTACTTGATAAACGAAAAGGCAGCAAAATAGGTGATGGAGATGAAGACAAACAAATACTATGGATCAAGCGAGATGCAAGAAACCAAAGTAACAGAACTAGCAAAAGATAGATGAGAAGTCAATCTTGCTAGCAACTCCCGTCGTGCTCTCGCGGCGACGCAAGAAATCGAAGGATTTTGTGCCTCCCAAACATGGTAGCTTTTTTGTATTTTCTTGACACCTGATAAAAACCAATCTAAAAAACCCAAAACAATTTCCTTGGAGAAATCACAGCACAGAGGTTTTCTAAAGATCCCTCCAAAACTTGATACGGGTGTCTACCCCAAAAAACACATCGTGTCTATTTCCTTAAAGTACAACCTGATTTTACAAAACCATTCAAATCATTTCTTGGCTAATCCAAACAACCCTCTCCTAGCCACCGGTGGCCACTTTGGCCCCAACGTCCACAATTCACTCATCTTTTCTCCGCACCTCATCATCCTCTACTGATCGCCACCCTACAACCTTCAACAATTCGTCATGGCGCTTGCGGATCTCAATTTCGACATCGGACAAGATTTTGTTGCGGAGGTATGGAAGAAGTGGGGTGTTCCCATCAACTATGAGGATGGTAAAGACCTCGAAGAATTCCTTTTGGTGGCTGAATTCACCAGATCTCAAATCAAATTGACGGAGGAATCTGTAATCACTATAGTCCTATCTTGCTTTGGTGGGCGGGCATCTCTTTTGAGGGTTAAGTTTCTTCAGAATTTTTCATTTAAATTCTCTGTTTCCTCCAAAGAAGTTGGATTCTCAATCATCAAGGGGGGTAACATTTCTATTCCTCTTATGAATGTCAATTTCTTGCTTTGGGGGGATGGTGGCCCTAACTCTAGTTGGGAGCTTGATCAATATCTCAAAGGAAAAGAGGATGAATGGACTCATATCTTTCGTCATCATCCCAAGAAATCATATATTCAAGCCCTACAATCTCCCAGGGTGTACTCAAATTCTCATGATCCTAGATCATGTAGGGTTGAGCGGTTCACGAACTCCCAGGCTAGATCATCGGGGATTAATCATAGTGGGGGAATTATGAATATCAATAGGGCAGTTACTACTTCCTATCAGGCGGGATCTTCTGGAATTCAAAAATCAGAAAACTTGTTTTGCGTCAGATGCCTCCTCACAGGCCATATTAGGCCCAACTTCACAAATAGGATCAGATGTCGAACATGCAAGCAGCCCGGTCACATCTCATGTAACTGTTTCGTGCTTCATAGGCCCAGCCCAGCTCCAGGGAGCAGCTGAGCCCATCACCCTACGCTTGAGTTTCCCAGACGATGAGCCACTGTTCTAGCGAGGTGACTAATCGCGAGGTCATTTTGCCTGCTGTCCAGAGTATTCCACTTACTGCCCATCGACAGGCACACCGGGTGGTCAGCCACAATCATAGCTCCTTCCAAACCTCCACTTCTCGCAGTCTCAAGGATGCCATAATCCATCCCAACCCATCTCCGGCGATACACACCTCTCCATCATCTCCATCGACAATGGCGGCATTCCCCTTTGATCCTGCTCCATTCCGTCCACCGAATCACCAAAGCATCCAGGTGGAAGGCAGACCCGCGAGGATGAGGGTAATCACTGGAGCTGCTCCGGCTACTCATGAGGAGTGGGTTATTGCAACCATCATGCCAATGCCAAATCTGTGTGTGGCATTCAACACCATCAGAGAGGTATTGACAGACTTTCTCAATGATCATCACTTGGGTTTCTCTGCAATAGAACCATGTCCATTTGGTCAAGCTTATATCAAATTCAATAGTGTTCTTGATAGAGATGGTATGGTCACCAACAGTCCTCACCAATTCACATATGTACATGTCATATTCCAAAAGCATGATAGAGGTCTAAACTGGAGAAGTTTAGTGCTTAATAGAGAAGCTTGGATCCTCCTATGTGGTTACCCATTTGATAAAAGAAATATTAAGGAGATTAGCAATGTGCTGAATAAGTTTGGTAAGTTCATTATGTGGGATAGAGTTCGAAGTACTAGAGCAAATCAATGGTGAAGATCAGGGTAGAGGATCTTAGAGACACCCCTAGCAGCATTGTTATGGGTGAAGGATATGACCTTTAGACTGGCTCACTGACTGTACCTGTTGTTATCATTCAACAACAAATACTAGGGGCAGTTGCACCAAATGAAGATCCAGTGGCTCCTCATGGCAATCCATATCCAATGCCCCCACAAGTCAATTTCCATCCTAATCAACATAATCATTTTATTCATACCCTACAACAACATGAGTTTGATGATCAACAGCAACAAAATCCAATCAATCTTTAGTTAGCACTCAATTTTGCTGATCTAGTACAACAAGAGGAGGAGGATTTACAGGAGCCTGAACAAGACCCAATGCCAGGATGGGGCCATTGGGCAATGCCCCAAGAAGCACACATGGATTTACATGTTGCAGAATTTTTGGAACAGGTGGAGGAAGATAACCATCTAGCATTAGAAGCAAATAGTAGCATAACTCTATCAATGGCACCCACTGATAACAGTATCAATTCAACTGCATTTGCAAATGGTCCTATGGCTCTACTGAATCATGTTCCACTAATTCCTGATCTTAATTTGGATGTTATGCCAAATGAACCAGTGTTGCAAGATACTCTGCACCCACCCTCTGCTACACATGATGTCTCTCAGAATCCAACTGTCAATCAGATTCAGATAGGACCAAAGCCCAATATGGTGGCTATTGCTTAGCATCATTGCTCACAACAGAGTGACACATTGGTTGATCCTATGCTCTTTGAACTCATGTCTCATGATTTCAGGCACAACAGAGTTACCCATGAGACTAGTCTACCATTCACTACACAATCTGCTCCTCCGACTACTATGGAAGGACAACTGATAAATGATTTTGTGCACCCTGTAACTGAGCCCAAGAATAGTAATATGTCAACAAACACAGTTGAGAATGAAGCTGCCAACATAAACAATGATGCATCTGATCATTTGGCTTCTGATCCCACTCAGGTACTGAAGGAAATCACTACCCACCATGAGTCAGGTGAGATTGAAGGATCAGATATGACAACTCCACCAGGCTTTCCTGAACCATTATTCACTAGTCAAGCTCACACTCTAGGACCTCACATGGAACATGCAATGGTACTAGAAGAACAGGTGCTACAAGATATAACTAGGGATAACAGAAGTAATGAGGAATAGTTTCTTGGAACTGATGGTGAAAAGATCTGGCGGAAGCACTTTGCACCAACTGAGGACAACAATGAAGGGATTCAGGTACCAATAGATTGGATCAATTTTCTATCTATAGCCCTATTAACTCCAGATAAATTTGATTGGGATACTAAATTCATTTCTTCACCTGTTTGGTCCATAATCACACAAAGGAGCTTCCACAATTACTCTTCCATTTGTTATTCCACAGAAATGCCCTGTTGATAATTCCTTTGGATGTTCCATGTCCACTCAGGTTAATAAGGAGCAACAATCTTCCCCATCAGATGGAAACAGTGCCACTCTAAACATATCTGCATCTACTACCTCTGCATTACACAAGAACAATAATAGGAAAGAGAATGTTCCACTGGTTGATACAGAGGTAGGAAGAAGTTGTAGGCTTCAGAAACTTACTAAAGGATTTAGGCAAGCTGCTTGTAAAGATAAAGGATGTATAGTTTGTCATGCTCCTCCTCCTCTGATTCCTTGCAAAGTTATTAAAAATCTAAACACATCCTTTTGCAAGGTATCTAACAAGGACAATGCTGAGGATCTTGTGAGCAAGAAACAAAAGAAGGCCAAGAGTACAAGCACAACAATGGAACAAAATAGGAATGTCAGGGAACATAACAAGAAATGGACCTAGGCTATCCCTCCCCAAGATCCGTTAGCAGCTAATTAGTTATAAGGATGTTACTTATATCTCATTTTGTCCTTATTAATTGTATGAACTGGATGTACTTTTGCCCCAGTAGCAGTGAGATCAAATTCATTAACCGACTATGTAAGGATTTGATTTGGAACAAATATGTGCTGCCTGGAAATATATTTCCTTTGAAAATAGTTATATTCATTATACCTTGTTGTGATGTATAGGGACTGGAATATTCTCAATTGGAATATTAGAGGTATCAATGACCACAAAAATGGACAACCATTCCCAACAAAATTGATGAATCCAAGTGCTCCATCATTTGTCTACAAGAAACAAAGAAAGAATCATTTGGCAGTTCCTACCTGAAAATTTCTGTCCTAGGAGATTGAGTAAATTTGCATTCTTACCATCTGTTGGTAATTCATGAGGACTCCTTACTATGTGGAATCAGAAAATTTTCAGCAGCCAAACATTTCATAGCAATGAATTCTCTTTGAGCATTCAGTTCACATCACTCCTAAATGGAGATAAATGGCCGCTAACAAATGTGTATGGTCCTTGTCAACCTAATGATAAACTAATATTCCTGAACTGGCTACAGAACATCCATACAACAAATGATATTCCATGGCTGATTTTGGGAGATTTCAATTATATCAGATATCCACATAATAGAAGCAGGGAAAGAGGTAATGTTAATGATATGATTTTATTCAATGAAGCTATCAACAGACAGGCTCTCATTGAGATTCCATTAAAGGGAAGGAATTTCACTTGGAGCGATATGCAGGATGCCCCACTTTTAGAAAAGTTGGATTGGTGTTTCACTTCTGAATCTTGGACACTGAAATATCCAGCTACTTATGCAATACTATTTGCCAAAACCACCTCAGACCATGTGCCAATTACAGTCCAAATTGGTTCAGCTATCCCTAAAGCAAATATCTTCAAATGTGAAATTTTTTGGCTTGATCATCATCAATTCAAGGAGGTGGTTAATTCTATATGGACTCAACCAGTGGATGCTATTGATGCTTCTAAAATCATAACATTGAAAGTCAAGAGGTTGAGGAAATGACTTAAGAATTGGGCCAGGAATCTGTCTGATTTAAAGGCAATGATTGCAGATACAAATTTCTTGATCCTCTGCTTTGAAATCTGTGAGGAATACAAAGCACTATCAATGGAAGAACTCAATGCTAGAAACATACTCAAACATCACCTTCAAGTCATTCTGGACAACCAGAGGAAATACTGGAAACAAAGGGCCACTATAAGACATATCAAAGTGGGAGAAGCAAATACCAAATATTTCCAAGCTAAGGATACTATCAAATTCAGAAACAATTCCCTTGCTATGTTAAAAGATGAACAAGGGAATGAACACCATGAGCACCAGGCCAAAGCATCAATTCTATACAGAGCATTCAAAGACAGACTAGGTACTGCCGCCTCTACCTCAAACCCTATGAACTTCCACCATTTACTGCAACCACTGGGTGATTTGTCTGATTTAGAGGCTCCTTTTACTAAAGAAGAGATTGATAATGTGATCAAGCATATGCATGTAGATAAGTCACCAGGACCAGATGGTTTCAGTGCAACCTTCCTCAAGAAATGTTGGGATATTATTGCTCCTGATTTCTATAAACTCATTGAGGACTTTCATTCTGGACAAGTGAATATTCAGAGTATTAACTACTTTTTCATCACTCTCATACCAAAGAATGATTCTGCAGTAACACCAATGGAATTTAGACCCATTTCTCTCTTGAATTGTACTCTCAAAATCATTACTAAATTGCTTGCAAATAGACTTTAGAAACACATCCTTGGTCTGGTCCACAAGAACCAATATGGATTCCTTAACAACAGATGTATCCAAGATTGTCTGGCTTGGTCTTATGAATATATCCATCAATGCAATCAGACTAAAAGAGAAATGGTTTTACTGAAACTGGATTTTGAGAAAGCCTTTGATATGCTTAGTCATGACACTATTATTGAGGTATTGCAAGCAAAAGGCTTTGGCCCAAAATGGATAAAATTGATTAAAATGATATATGGGACCGGGTTTTCATCTGTTCTTCTTAATGGTGTTCCAGGAAAACAATTCATCTGCAAAAAAAGTGTTAGGTAGAGGGATCCACTATCCCCATTGATGTTTGTGATTGTTGCAGATATTCTCCAAACTATCCTCAATGAAGCTTACCAGAGTGCACTTATTGAATCACCTCTCATCCATGTCTCATGCTCAGACTATCCAGTGATTCAATATGTTGATGACACCATCCTAGTGGCAAAGGCAGATGCTAGGCAATTGCTGCATATCAAAAACCTACTCCTACACTATGCTGAATACACAGGACTAAAAGTAAACTACTCCAAGTCCATCATGATCCCCATTAACACTCCTACCCATAAGATGCTGGAACTAGCAAATCTCCTGGATGCAAAATGGGTAATGTGCCACACACATATCTTGGTCTGCCTCTATGCCTATCTAAACCCAAAGTGATAGATTTTATTCCACTACTGCAAAGAATAGAAAGGAGACTGTTAAGCTGCTCAACCATGCTTTCCACTGGGGATAAATTGATTCTGTTGAAATCACTTTTTACTAGTCTGCCTACCTTTGCTATGTGCACTCTGGAGATACCAAAAAAGTCATCAAACAAATCAACACATATCTCATGAACTGCTTTTGGAGGAAATATGGAACACAAGAAAGAGGGGCAGTCTATATTTCATGGGACACTGTATACAAAGACAAAGAGCAGGGTGGATTGGGAGTTCTTGACCTTCAAACTCACAACCAAGCATTACTCATAAAATTCCTTCACAAGTTCTACAATAAGGCCGACATTGCCTGGTTGAACATTATTTGGGAGGCATACTACCAGGATAAACCGCCAAGTGAAAACAAAGTGGGATCTTTCTGGTGGAGGACAATCTTGAAACATCTTCCCACCTTCAAACAACATGCTGTCTGCAAAGCTGGGTCAGGAAACAATGTTATGTTCTAGGAGGATACTTGGCAAGATATTCCACTCAAATCCAAGTTTCCAGAACTTTATTCCTATGCCATTCAACAAAATGGAACATTACAAACAACAGTGGAATGTACTGATATAAGTCAACTATTCCATAGGCCAATGTCCCTAGAAGCATTTAACCAATTCAATGCTTTACAGGATATACTAGAAAACAGAACAGAACCTGCACACCAGGACACTTGCTCTTATTCATGGTCAGCTCCTAAATACTCTTCTATTAAGATGTACAAGGCCATTCAAACAGTGACACCAGCAGACAACACTTTCAAACTCCTATGGAAAACCTCATGCAGACTGAGGCACAAAATTTTATTCTGGATTTTACTGCATGACAGAGTGAGTACCAGAAACTTGCTACAATGAAGAACTATGCATTTAGAAGACTATAACTGTGCACTATGCTCTAAAACAACTAGGAAAACAGTCAATCATCTATTCTGGGACTGCCCATTTGCATTAATGTGTTGGCAATCAATTCTGCCAAACAAGCATAGGGGAAAATCAACATATGATGAAATACATTTTTCATTGGATGCATTGCACACTAAATTTGCTATGGACATGATAGTCATGGGATGTTAGGGTATCAGGATGGGCAGAAATGACAAGATCTTCAGAAGAGCAACACCAACAGTTGACATTTGGAAATACTATCTGAAAGAAGGAATAAAAGGCATAGAGCTTCGAGCTAGAGCAGGCAAAGCAGACAAGATCAAGCAATGGATAGACAATAACCTTTAAATTATTCTCATGATTCACAAAATAGACATAGGTTGACTGTATTATACACATTGTTTTCTTTTCTTTACTTGTATTTGGTTCTAATTAATGAAAATATACCATAGAACAACTGTTCTATGGTCTTGGTTTCAAAAAAACCATTCAAGAACTGTATATACTAGTATAGCTAACTTGCCTAATAAGTTGACCATACAAAATCCTCTCTGTATCTCTAACCGCCGGCCTAACCACTAAGGAAGCAAATCTGTTTAGGTGCTTCATTTTAGCAGGCAACAAGATTAAATATAGAAGTAACTAAACACAATTTATTTGGTGGTCCCCATCCTATATATCTCAAGCAAAGTAACTTCCACCGTTGAAATTTGTTTACATACGCATCTTGCTCTGGCGGTCTTGGTCGTGAGAAATAGTAGCTAATCAGGATTCTTTGATTAGTCTCAGTAAAAAGTATCTCTTGTACACGTATATCCGGACCATGTTCTGGTCGTGACAGCCGAAAGAAACAACTAAATTCCTGCACACCTCGAGCACACGTACATGCATGAGACTTCTCTTCGTTTGCTAACAACGTAGCATCTACAAGTGTTTCATATTTTTGCAGAGCATCAACTATTAACTCAGCCTTAATCTTCTCTCGATCAGGAGGCCACATATTTTGTAAAGCATCTTTTTTTTATAAAAACTGATCAAAGCTTTGTCCGCCTTATTATCTTCACTCAACCGAAAATAATTAGGAGCATAAATATTCCTCCTTATAGATTTCTCGACATCATTAGCATTGTCCATGTTCGTATCATTCTCTCCTCCTTGAAACGAAACCGTCCTCGGTATCAAGTCAATGTCTTCAACAATAGCAGACTGAGCGACGACAGGAATTTTTCTAGGATGTTCAACCTTCTTATTCTTTGCTTCTGATGCACCTTGAGCTATATCCCGCTTGTTGCAATCAGCCATATACTTCTCCGATGTCTACGAATCAAGTGGTACATATTTTCCTCCACGTACAAAATAAAATTCTCCAATCGAATGATATTTCAATTTCCTTTTATCTGTCCATGGTTTTCCTAGGAGGATCGTACATGTATGCATGTGCATAGGAAGCACATCACACATGACCTGATCACCATATCCGCATAAACTGAACTGTACCTCGACGCGATGCATAATCATGACAAACTTATCCTTCCACCAAAGCTCATATGGTTCTGGATGTTCAATCAAAGGCAAATTCAAAGCAACAACCATATTATGACTCACCAAATTCATATTGGAATAGCAATTCATCAATGTTGCACAACTCGCCGGCCCGACACGCACACTCGTAAAGCATTGGTACCACATCAAGACGTACAATGGATTCTTCTCCATCGCCATCATTAGTTGCGAGCTAAAATATTTTCTCATGATAGAAAACCCTCCAATAGTAACTCGAAGAAATATATTGTGCTGTGAACGACCTTTGCCTTGAATACCACCTGATGTGGACCGAACCCTGATGGCGAGATTCAATCTTTATTACGGTTCGATCTTTCATCATACTTGATAAACGAAAAGGCAACAAAATAGATGATGAAGGTGAAGACAAAAAATAACTATGGACCAAGCGAGATGCAAGAAACGAAAGTAACAGAATTAGCACAAGATAGATTAGAAATTAATCTTGCTAGTAACTCCCGTCGTGCTCTCGCGGTGACGCAACAAATCAAAGGATTTTGTGACTCCCAAACATGGTATCTTTTCTGTATTTTCTTGACACCTGATGAAAACCAATCTAAAAAACCAAAAACAATTTTCTCGCAGAAATCACAACACAGAGGTTTTCTAAAGACCTTCCAAAACTTGATACGGGTGTCTACCCTGAAAAACACATTGTGTCTATTTCCTTAAAATATAAACTGATTTTACAAAACCATTCGAGAACTATATATACTACTATAACTAACTTGCCTAATAAGTTAGACCATAGAAAATCATATCTGTTTCTTTAACCGTCGGCCTAACAACTAAGGAAGCAAATCTGTTTACATGCTTTATTTTAGCAGGTAACCAGATTAAATACAAAAATAACTAAACACAATTTATTTGGTGGGTCCTATCCTATATCTCTCAAGCAAAATAACTTCCACCGTTGAAACTTGTTGCCATACACATCTTGTTTTGGCGGTCTTGGTCGTGAGAAATAATAGCAAATTAGGATTATTTGATTAGTCTCAGTAAAAAGTATCTCTTGTACATGTATATCCGGACCAAGTTCTGGTCGTGACAGCCGAAAGAAACAGCTAAATTCCTACACACCTCGAGAACACGTACATGCATGAGACTTCTCTTCCTTTGCTAACAACGTAGCATCTACACGTGTTTCATATTTTTGCAGAGCATCAACTATTAACTAAGCCTTAATCTTCTCTCGATCAGGAGGCCACATATTTTGTAAATCATCTTTTTGTGTATAAAAACTGATCAAAGCTTTGGTCGCCTTATTATCTTCACTCAACTAAAATTAATTAGGAGCGTAAATATCCTCCTTATAGATTTCTGGACATCATTAGCATTGTCCATATTCGTATCATCCTCTCCTCCTTGAAACGAAACCGTCCTCGGTATGAAGTCAATGTCTTCAACAATAGCAAACCAAGCGATGACAGGAATTTTTTAGGTTGTTCAACCTTCTTATTCTTGCTTCTAATGCATGTTGAGCTATATCCCGCTTGTTGCGATCAGCCATATACTTCTCCGATTTGTACGAATCAAGTGATACATATTTTCCTCCATGTACAAAAGAAAATTCTCCAATCGAATGATATGTCAATTTTCTTTTATCTGTCCATGGTTTTCCAAGGAGGATCGTACATGTATGCATGTGCATAGGAAGCACATCACACATGACCTGATCACCATATCTAGATAAACTGAACCGTACCTCGATGCGATGCATAATCATGACAAACTTATCTTTCCACCAAAGCTCATATGGTTATGGATGTTCAATCAAAGACAGATTTAAAGCAACAATCATAGTATGACTCACAAAATTCATATTGGAATAGCAATTCATCAATGTTGCACAACTCGCCGGTCCAACACGCACACGCGTAAAGCATTGGTACCACGACAAGATGTGCAATTAATTCTTCTCCGCCGCCATCATCAGTTGCGAGCTAAAATATTTTCTTATGGTAAAAAACCCTCCAATAGTAACTCGAAGAAAAATATTATGCTGTGAACAACCTTTGCCCTGAATACCACCTGATGTGGACCGAACCCCAATGGCAAGAGTCGATCTATTATTGTGGTTCGATCTTTCACGGTACTTGATAAACGAAAAGGCAACAAAATAGATGATGAAGACTAAGACAAACAAATACTATAGATCAAGCAAGATGCAAGAAACCAAAGTAACAGAACTAGCACAAGATAGATCAGAAATCAATCTTGCTAGTAACTCCCATCCTGCTCTCGCGGCGACGCAACAAATCAAAGGATTTTGTGCCTTAAAACATGGTAGCTTTTCTGCATTTTCTTGACACCTGATAAAAACCAATCTAAAAAACCCAAAACAATTTTCTCGCAGACATCGCAACACAGAGGTTTTCTAACGACCCTCCAAAACTTGATACGGGTGTCTACCCTGAAAAATACATCGTGTCTATTTCCTTAAAATATAACCTGATTTTACAAAACCATTCAAGAACTATATATACTACTATAGCTGACTTTCCTAATAAGTTGACCGTACAAAATCATCCCAATATCTCTAACCGTCGGCCTAACAACTAAGGAAGAAAATCTGTTTACGTGCTTTATTTTAGCAGGTAACCAGATTAAATAAAAAAAATAACTAAACACAATTTATTTGGTGGGCCCAATCTTATCTCTCTCAACCAAAGTAACTTCCTCCATTGAAACTTGTTGACATACGCACCTTGCTCTGGCGGTCTTGGTCGTGAGAAATAGTAGCAAATCAAGATTCTTTGATTAGTCTCAATAAAAAGTATCTCTTGTACATGTATATCCGGACAATGTTCTGGTCGTGACAGCCAAAAGAAACAACTAAATTCCTTCACACCTCGAGCACACGTACATGCATGAGACTTCTCTTCCTTTGCTAACGACGTAGCATCTACAAGTGTTTCGTATTTTTGCAGAGCATCAACTATTAACTCAGCCTTAATCTTCTCTTGATCAGGAGGCCACATATTTTGTAATGCATCTTTTTGTGTATAAAAACTAATCAAAGATTTCTTCGCCTTATTATCTTCACTCAACTGAAAATAATTAGGAGCGTAAATATTCCTCCTTATAGATTTGTTGACATCATTAGCATTGTCCATGTTTGTATCACCTGGCTTAACAAAGTCTTCGGGTTCAACTCCTTCGTCAACAACGCAATCGTCACGATAATAACGGTAATTATAAGAATCACAATAAAAACAGAGCACAAACTCCACTTATAAAAAGTTACCCTACTCTGTGAAATACTACAATAGACACTAAAAATATTAGCCTAAGGTTTTGTAGCTGACGACGAAAGGACCCTCCCAAGGTGGTGAAATCTTATGCATCCCCATCTAAGGTTGAATCAGGCGTAGCACAAGTCGTCTTCTTGAAAAGTTCAGCTTTGGACTCTACGGCTATGATAGCGATGTAGGTCCTGCTGATAAATGTCGGATCTAGACGCTGCCAAATCATGTTCTTCTTCCAAGGCATCCAACGAGTCTTATCGTGCTAGTTCATTGTCCGCCTCAACATAATCAGTAACTCGAGGCGAGTCATGAAGAATATCGGATGGCAAAACAGCCTCGGCCCCGTATCCAAAAAGAAAGGTGTGTATCCAGTGGACCTGTTTGGCATGGTGCGGATGCTCCAGAGTATAGCAGGGATTTCTTCAACCCAACAACCTAGAGTACGCTCAAGTGGTACCATAAGCCAGGGTTTAATTCCTTTGACGATCTCCTGATTGAGTCGTTTAGCCTGTCCGTTGGACTGTGGATGTGCCACCGCTACCACGTCAAGCCGGATATGTTTTCTCTGGCAAAACTGCTCCATATCTCCCTTAGATAATTTGGTACCATTGTCATTGATAATGCTATGAGGTTAGCAAAAGCAAAAAATCAAGTTTTTTGAAAACTTGACTGTGGTTTCTGCGTCGCAACTACTGACTGGCTCTGCCTCAACCCACTTGGTAAATTTATCAACCGCCACAAAGAGATGGGTCTTCTTGTCAGAGGATGGTTTGAATGGTCCAACCAGACCATGCCCCAAATTTGTAACGACCAAGGAATCAGAATCATACATAACTCTTGAGCCGACACGTGAGCCTGTCGGCCAGATTTCTGGCACCCGTCGCACTTACGCACAATTTCTTGTGCGTCCGCATGAGCTGTCAGCCAATAAAACCCATACAGGAAAGCTTTTGTCACTAGTGATCTTGAGCCGGCGTGATGTCCACAGTCACCGGCGTGGATCTCATTAAGAATGTCCTGACCTTCCTCAGGGGAAACACAATGCTGGAGAACACCCGTGCTGCTTCGTCGATGTAACTCGCCGTTGACAATATTCATAGACTTAGACCGGCGAATTATTTGTGAGCCATGGTTTAATCAGCTGGAAGCTCGCCTCCGATAAGATATGCCAGATAAGGAATAGTCCAATCTGGGGTGGCATGGAGAGCCACCACCAATTATGCCTCTGGGTCTGGAATAGCGACATCTTCCTCCGATGGCAGCTTAACAAAAGGATTATGAAGGACATCCAAGAAGACGTTGGGGGAACCGACTTCCTCTGTGAGCCGAGTTGTGATAAGGGATCAACCGCCTGATTGAGCTAGCGATCTATATGTTCGACTTGATAGCCTTGAAAATGACCCGCCACATCCGAGACTGCTCCATGACAAGCCACCATCAGAGGGTCCTCAGAGTCCCAAGTCCCTGAAACTTATTGAGCCACCAAATCTGAGTCGCCAAAACACCTGACCCAACTAAGGTTAATTTCCTTCGCTATCTTAAGGCCATGACGGAGGGCCTCGTACTCATCTGCATTGTTGGTACAAGGGAACACGAGTCTTAGTACGTAAAAAACTTGTCACCTCGAGGGGAAGATAGTATAACTCTAGCTCCCGAGCCCTCCTGTTGCCTAGATCCATCAAAATGTATAGTCCAATAAGTGTTATTCGGCCTATCCTCCAGAATATGCAACTCTATCTAGTCATTGATGAAGTCCACTAACACTTGGCACTTGATAGTAGTTTGAGGCACGCATTTCAGGTGATGATCACCTAGCTCAATCGCCCACTTAGCAATTCGTCCAGTGGCCTCCCAGTTCTGTATGATATCACCATGGGGTGATGAACTAACCACTATGGTTGGATGCTCCTGGTAATAATGTTTTAGCTTCCGGCTTGCCATAAAGATCCCGTACACAAGCTTTTACCAATGCGGGTAACGCTGCTTAGACAAGGTTAAAACCCACTGACAAAATAAACCAGATGTTGAACTAGATACTCCTTGCCTTCTTCTTTCCGTTCCACGACTACTGCCACACTCACCACCTTGGAATTAGCAGCGACGCATAGGAGCATTGGATCTTTCTCAATGGGAGCGGCAAAAGTAGGAGGGTTAACCAATTGTTTCTTGAGTGCCTCAAAAGCTTCATTGGTAGCATATGTCCACTTGAAGTCGCCTGTTTTCTTTAGAACTTGATAAAAATGGATATCTTTCTCCCCTAGGCGGCTTATAAAATGACTCTGGTCCGCGATGCGATCCGCCAGGCGTTGGACCTGGTTGATGTTTTCTGGTGGGGTCAGTGAAGTTACGGCTTCGATTTTGTCCGGGTTAGCCTCGATGCCACGCCCAGACACCAGAAAATCCAATAGCTTGCCCGTGGGTACACCAAAAATGCACTTGGCTGGGTTAAGTTTCATCTCGTATAATCGAAGATTTCCAAATGTCTCTCTGATACCATCCAAGAGTGTTTCCTTCTTATGGGATTTTACCACGATGTCGTCCATGTAAGCGTGAATGTTCCGCCCAATCTGAGGTTGGAGGCAGTTCTGAACACATAGGTAATAAGTCGCCCGAGGACTCTTAAGCTCGAAGGGAATGGAGACATAGGAGAACGCACCAAAAGGAGTAATGAAGTCTGTCTTCTCCCTGTCTTCGACGACCATCTTGATCTGGTGATAGCTAGAGTAAGCGTCTAGGAAACACAGTCATTCACAACCCGCCGTAGAGTCAATGATCTGATCAATACGTGGGAGAGCAAAAGGATCCTTTGGGGAAGCTTTGTTTAGATATGTATAGTCAACACACATGCGCCAGGTACTATTCTTCTTCGGAACCAACGCCGGTTTAGCCAACCACACAGGATGAAAAACTTCAACGATAAACCCGACAGCTAGTAACCGGGATACCTCTTCCTTAATAGCCTTGCGTCCTTCCTCATTGAACTACTGGAGGTACTGATGTACTGGCTTCATCTTAGGATCCATATTAAGGTGGTGGTCAATGAGTTCTCTCAGGACTCCAGGCATGTCAGAAGGCTTCATGCAAAGATGTCTCGATTCCCACAGATGAACTCGATGAGCACACTTTCCTATTAAGGATCCAAGCCAGTCCCTATAGTGATCTGCTTGAATTACTCGCTCGGCATAAAATCTATCTACTTAGTATCTTTAGACGACTTGAATTTGAGTGGAGGTTCTGACTCGGTGTTGGGTTTCTTGAGAGGGCTCATATCAGCCAGATCCACATTGGCTGTGTAAAACTTTAACTCCTCGGCTACACAGGCCGACTCGGCATAGGATGCGGCCCCTTCCTCGCATTCCTAAGCTTTCTTCCGGCTTCCATCAATGGTGACAGTCCCCTTGCATCCGGGCATTTTGAGCTTGACATAAATGTAGCACAATCGATCGATGAAGCTAGCGTAAGCTGACCGTACAAAGAGGGTGTGATATGGGCTCTTTCTCTTGACTACCTCGAACATCGAAGGCTCGCACCTGTAGTCATACTCATTACCAAAAGCAACATCAAGTTTGATCCGCCCGATCGGGTAGGCCGACTTTCCAGGAACGATCCCATGAAACACCTTCGTGGAGGGAAGCAACGAGCTTTCAGACAGGTTCATGCGGCCAAATGTCTCATAATACAGGATATTGATGTTGTTGCCCCAATCCATAAGGACATTTTCCAAGTGTAGCCATGGACTTGAGGCGCCACCACCAAAGCTAAACCGCTAGGGTTTTCAACCTAGGGAGGATGGTGTTCCCTACTCCAGGTGATCGGATGTTTGGACTAGTTGAGGTATCTGGGTACCGCCAGCTCTGCCATGACTGCCCTACTCCTGACCTTGTTGTCGTGCTTACAAGTGTTGGTGGTGAAAACGTGATATTGTCTGTGACTCAACTACTTTGACTTGCTTGGAGGAGCCTAGTTACCATGCCGACGTCAAAACTTAGCCCCCAAAGCCTCCCACGACAGGTCTGACCCGCCGAGCACCAGCGGGTCTCGAGCCATCTGGATCCCTGTTGCAGAGGTAGAAGTGGTAAGAGGAGATTCTCAAAACTTACCAAGAACCTTGGATTCATGATTTGGATGAGGCCAAGGACGGCTAGGTTGGCTGCGCTGAGCCAGCTCAACAAGGTTGGCATGGATATCCAGCTTGGGCACCGTCGCACCAATCTGGCCAATGAAGACGTGGATCTTGCCGAAGGTGACCCGGTACCCATGCTCAATTGAGTCGGGCTCAGGGCCACAACTTGAGTCATCGACGTAGATCTTGCTCCGGTGGCTCTTGGTCATATGACCCGTCACATAGCTCCCTAAACCCGGAAGAGCTCCCTTTGAGAACCTAATCCCACCAGGCGAAGGCCCCATGGTGGGTGCTAATTGTCGTGGTTTTGTCAGGGCAGATGTCCTCGTGCAAGGACTTAGGTGTGAGGCCATCGCTGATGGGTGGCGACTCAAAGAGATCGAACGAGAATGAGAGGCGGGTTTACCTAGGTTCGGCCCCTCAAATGGAAGTAATATCCTACGCCCTGCTTTGTGTCTATATTAATGGAGATCTCGATTACAAGGATGTGAGATCGCTAACCTAGCTTTAGAGGGTGTCTAACTTGAGTCTTTGTGCCCTAGATACTCACCTTTATATACAGGTCGAGACCCTAGGGCTTATAACAGAGTAAAAGCCATGAAACGGCTCGTAACCTAACATGTCTCTACTACGTCTTCTCTCTCAGGCAAGGAGTCCATCGATGTCTTTTGCCTCGTGGACCCTGAGCCGTCGATTCCCTTGTGCATGGGCTACTGATACGTCTCTGTCGTATCTATAATTTTTTATTGTTTCTTGCCAATATTCTACAACTTTCATATACTTTTGGCAACTTTTGATACTATTTTTGGGACTAACATATTGATCCAGTGCCCAGTGCCAGTTCCTATTTGTTACATGTTTTTTGTTTCGCAGAAAATCCATATCAAATGACGTCAAACGCGATAAAAACTTACGGAGATTTTTTTGGAATATATGTCATTTTGGGGAAAATGAATCAACGCGAGACGATGCCCGAGGAGGTCACAAGCCTGCTAGGCATGACCTACCCCCCTGGCCGTGCCCTAGGCCCTTGTGACCAGCCCTTAGTTCGATTGGAACTGTCCTTCTGCAGCAAGAAAGCTAATTTTTGGATAAGGATCCACTCACAATTTTAGCCCGATCAGAGTTACAGATCTCCAGATATTTAAGAAACGGTGAAAGGCCAGAATGAGGGAGCACAGAAATAGAAGGAAAGAGAGAGAGAGAGATCCAATATCGTAGGGGCTCTCGTCTCTCCGCCGCCATGGAGGCCATGGACCAGAGGGGAAATGCTTCTCCCATCTAGGGGGAAGGTCAAGGAAGAAGAACAAGGAGGGGGACTCTCTCCCCCTCTCTCCTGGTGGCACCAGAACGCCGCCGGGGCCATCATCGTGACGGCGGTCTACTCTAACAACTCTGTCATCTTCACCAACACCTCCATCACCTTCCCCCATCTATCTATAGCGGTCCACTCTCCTGGAACCCTCTATGACCTCTACTTGAACATGGTGCTTTATGCTTCATAATATTATGCAATGATGTGTTGCCATCCTATGATGTCTGAGTAGATTTTTGTTGTCATATGGGTTGATTGATGATCATGATTGGTTTGAGTTGCATGTTTTATTATTGGTGTTGTGCTATGGTGCTCTATGTGTTGCACAAGCATGAGGTATCCTCGTTGTAGGGTGTAGCAATGTGTTCATGATTTGCCTATGGTGGGTTGAATGAGTGATAGAAGCATAAACCCGAGTAGGTGGGTTGTTGCATATGGGAGTAAAGAGGACTTGATACCTTATAATGCTATGGTTGGGTTTTACCTTAATGATCTTTAGTAGTTGCGGATTCTTGCTAGAGTTCTAATCATAAGTGCATATGATCCAAGTAGAGAAAGTATGTTAGCTATGCCTCTCCCTCATATAAAATTGCATTAATGATGACTGGTCTAGTTATCGATTGCCTAGGGACAATTCCACAACTCCTACCACCACTTTTACACACTCGTTAAACTAACTTAATTGTTACTTTATCTTAGAAGCCCCTAGATTTTATTTACGTGCTCTTTATTATCTTGCAAACCTATCCTTTCACACCTACAAAGTACTTCTAGTTTCATACTTGTTCTAGGTAAAGCGAACATTAAGTGTGCGTAGAGTTGTATCAGTGATCGATAGAAGTTGAGGGAATATTTGTTCTACCTTTAGCTCCTCATTGGGTTCGAGACTCTTACTTATCGAGAAATGCTACAGTTGATCCCCTACACTTGTGGGTTATCAAGACCTTTTTCTGGCGCCGTGGCCGGGGAGTAATAGAGTGGGGTGAATATTCTCGTGTGTGCTTGTTTGCTTTATCACTAAGTAGATTTTATGCTATTATAAGTTGTTCTCTAACTTTAGTTATGGATATGGAACATGAAATACCAAAAAAATTAGGTGTACTTGCTGCTCATGGAGATGGGGAACCTCCTAAAACCCTCGATGCTCGTTATGTGAAAGATATTATGCACTACTTTAATAATCCTAAGAAAACCCCATTCAATTATATAATGGGATACACGTTGGATCAACGTGAATACTTTAGGGATTATCGCTTGACTCAAAAAGGGAAACTATTATGGGATCAAATTTATATGTTGAAATGGTATACTTGGAATCTATGCTTGAGATATGATATTACTTGTTGCTCTAGGATGAAGGCTAAACACCTTCCCTTTTCATGTAAATATAATGATAATGAAACCTTGGCTTCTTATGCTAATGGCATATATGATTACTATGACATCGAACAAATAGAAGAGTTTGTTGCTTTTAAGGGTGCTTATGAAATTGAATCTTTGTTTGAAAAGTATGAAGATTATGATGATGCTGTTTATCGATCTCAAAATTTGGCTATGCTTCGTTATTGTCATGCAAATTATGAATATAATGCCTATATTGATCAATTTATGCAGAAAGTCTCCGCTATCCAAGAAGAGACTAATATTTTATAGGAATCTATGGAAGAAGAAATTGAGGACACTGTGAGCTCATTGGATGAAAAAGATGAGGAGGAGGGCGAAGAACAAAAAGAGGAAGAGCATATTAGCTACCCATGCCCACCTTTTAATGAGAGTAACTCTTCAACTCATACATTGTTTAATTTCCCTTCATGCTTACCGAAGGATGAATGCTATGTTGATTGCTATGATCCCTTGGATTCTTTTGAAATATCCCTTTTTGATGAACTTGATGCTTGCTATTCTTGTGGCCATGATGCCAATATGAATTATTCTTATGAAGATGAACTTGCTATAGTTCCTTATGTTAAGAATGAAATTGTTGCTATTGCACCCACACATGATAGTCCTATTATCTTTTTGAATTCTCCAAACTATACTATATCGGAGAAGTTTTCACTTATTAAGGATTATATTGCGTTTTCCTATTGCACATGGTGATCTTAATGAATATAATATGCATGAGCTTGCTGCTCCTACTTGCAATTGTTATGAGAGAGGAACTACATCTTTACCTCTCTATGTTTCTGATACAATAAAATTGCAAGAAACTACATATGCTATGCATTGACCTTTACTTGGTGTGAATGAATTGTTCTTCTATGACATGCCAATGCATAGGAAGAGAGTTAGACTTCGTTGTTGCATGATATATGTTACTTTGTGCTCACTACTAAATTACAATCATTGTTAATTAAAATTGGCTTTGATATACCTTGAGCTTAATGGATTTAAACAAAGCGCTACCAGGGAGACAACCCGGAAGTTTAAGAGAGTCATTTTATTCTGTTGTGTGCTTTTATATAGTTCAAAAACAAAAAAATAAAGAGGGGAACCTAAAACTTTTTCAAAAAGAGAAGTGAAAGAAGGAAGGACGAGCATCGTTGAAGTGTGGGAGCTCCTTGAACTTTGTTCATGCCCATGGAAAATTTGCGAATCCAAATTACAGAAACTTTTTAACAAAAATAATTAACCCCTTGTACAAATCCATTGTATTATAAAAATAATGTGCCAAGATTTTCCTTTAGGATGATTAGATTGCTAGTTTGGTGTGTGATAAAAATAGAAACTTTTGCTATAGTGTTTGAATTTCTATATTTTACTGGAGCGTGAAAAAAATCAGATTTTTTTACACAATACTGTTATACAAATTCTTGAACACGTCCTAATGGTTTAGAAGTTTTTGAGTTAAATAAGTATGGTGAATGTTCAGATTACTACAGACTGTCCTGTTTTTGACAGATTCTATTTTTGATGCATTGTTTTGCTCGTTTTGATGATACTATCGATTGTATCGGTGGTATAAGCCATGGAAAAGTTATATTACAGTAGCTACAATTAAAAAACAAAATATGAATTGGTTGGCAATAGTACTTAAAGTGGTAATTTGATTTATTATACTAACGTATCTTACGAGGGTTTTGTTAAGTTTTGTGTGATTGAAGTTTTCAAGTTTTGGGTGAGATCACGATGGATGAAGGAATAAGGAGTGGAAAGAGACTAAGCTTGGGGATGCCCGAGGCACCCCAAGGTAATATCCAAGGACTACCAAGAAACTAAGCTTGGGGATGCCTCGAAAGGCACCCCCTCTTTCTTCTAAAAACCATCGGTAATTTTACTTGGAGCTATATTTTTATTTGTCACATGATATGCGTAAATCTTGGAGCGTCGTGTGCTTTTTATTTTTCTTTTATTAATGTACCATGCTGGTATGATAAAGTCCTTGGTTGATTTATAGAAGGCTCTTTGCACCTCACTTATATCTTTTGAGTATGGCTTTATAGAATGCTTCATGTGCTTCACTTATATCATTTGAAGTTTGGATTGCCTATTTCTCACACATAGAAAACCGCCATTTGTAGATTGCTCTTTTGCTTCACCTATATTTCTTAGAGAGTGGGCATATATTTTGTAGAAATAATTAAATGCTCATGCTTCACTTATATCTATTTAGACAGTTAACATGAGTTGGTCATTCACATGGTTAGTCATAAAATCCTACATAAAACTTGTAGATCACTGCATATGATGTGTTTGATTCCTTGCAATAGTTTTGCGATATAAAGATGGCGATATTAGAGTAATGATAGTGAGCAATTGTGGATTGGTAGAAATACTTGTGTAAAGGTTTGTGATTCTCGTAGCATGCACGTATGGTGAACCGTTATGTAAGGAAGTCGGAGCATGATTTGTTTATTGATTGTCAACCTTTGTGTGAGGGTTGGGAGTGCGCGATGGTTAACTCCTACCAACCTCTCCCATAGGAGCATGCGTCTAATACTTTGCTTCGATGACTAATAGACTTTTGCAATAAGTATGTGAGTTCTTTATGACTAATGTGGGTCCATGGATTATACGCACTCTCACCCTTCCACCTTTGCTAGCCTTTCTAGCACCGCGCAACTTTCGCCGGTGCATTAAATCCACCATATATTTTCCCTCAAGACAGCCACCATACCTACCTATTATAGCATTTCCATAGAAATCCCAAGATATATTACCATGCAACTTCCACTGTTCCGTTTATTATGACACGCACCATCATTTTCATATTGCTTTGCATGATCGTAAGATAGCTAACATGATGTTTTCATGGCTTGTCCATTTTTTAATGTCATTTTGTATGCTATATCATTGCATATCCCGGTACATCACCGGAGGCATTCATATAGAGTCATATTTTGTTCTAGATATCGAGTTGTAATTCTTGAGTTGTAAGTAAATAAAAGTGTGATGACCATCATTATTAGAGCATTGTCCCATGTGAGGAAAGGATGATGAAAGCTATGATTCCCTCACAAGTTGGGATGAGACTCCAGACTTTATGAAAAATAAAAGAGGCCAGCAAAGCCCAAATAAAAAAAAGGCATTAGATGCCCACAAGAAAAAGAGAGAAAAGAGAGAAGGGACAATGCTACTATCCTTTTTCCACACTTGTGCTTCAAAGTAGCACCATGATCTTCATGATACAAAGTCTCCTATTTTGTCACTTTCATATACTAGTGGGAATTTTTCATTATATAACTTGGCTTGTATATTCCAATGATGAGCTTCCTCAAATTGCCCTAGGTCTTCATGAGCAAGCAAGTTGGATGCACACCCACTTAGTTTCCTTTTGAGCATTCATACACGTATAGCTCCAGTGCATCTGTTACATGGCAGTCCCCACTCACTCACATTATTATCTATTAATGGGCATCTCCATAGCCCTTTGATACGCCTAGTTGATGTGAGACTATGTTCTCCTTTTTCTTCACAACCTCCACCATATTTTATTCCACCTATAGTGTTCTATTGTAACATCCAAATTTTCAAATTTGGAATGTTAATAGGATTCCTTTAAAATTTCTTGTCATGCTTGCGTTTAGCTAATTTTAGCAAGGATTTAAAACTTTTGGTGTTTATCTGAATCTCAAATTGAGAGGTAATAAAAGAACTTTCCCTATTGGTCGTTTGGATCTTATTTTGGGTTTGAGTATACTCAAAGTATTTTTAGTTAAAATATGAGAGAGTATGACACGACTTCCTCAATAATTAAATTGGAAAGTAATCAAATATTCTTCCTATTGGATTTTCAAAATGTAGCACAAATCCAAAAAAGAAAAATATGATGAGAGAAGGAAATATGACTCCTTCAATATATTTTGTTTTTTAAATTATTTTAAAGTTATTTGGATGTTTCTCTGGAATTTAAAAATATTTACGAAAGATTTGTAATGCCCAAGTTTTTCTTATCTGCAAAAAAAACTTATGTGTATTCTGTTGCGTATTTGAGATGAAAAATGTTCAGTATTTTCTATACTCGTCCTAATATTTTACTGCAAGTTCTGGTAAGTTTTAGTGTTCATTTAATATAGTACTTTTCCAAATGTATTCCTAGTAGACTATAAACCTTATTGTCCGTTTTACTGTTCAACTGGTCGCACTATAGGCGCCTTGATCTTATCCTCTGCTCGTGCGCGTGTGATAACCCATTGTGTAGCGCACCAGCGGTCAAGTCCATCCAGAATTTCTTATCTCCCACATAACTGGGCAGAGCCCACTCCTTATTTTCTCTGTCCGTTCTCTTGTTGGGTCACCCATGCTATTGGCCCAACATTCAAAAAGGAACCACCTATGCGCTAGCTCCTCTCCTTGTTCGTTATAGGAACAAGTCCTGTACGAGCATGAGAACCACCGCCTCCTGCTTCTACCTGCAAGCCACGTGATGACGTAAAGCCACACCTCATGCTCCACTTATAAATACTGGATCTCACAACTTCCAACACGTTTTTCCATACGTACATTAGTTCTATATACTCCAGAGACATCTCTCCTTCCGCCATGGCTCCCGCTCCACTACAAATTGTCACATCTACCTCCAAAAGTTCATCGGATCGTGAAGGTTTCAACACGAAAAAGTTTCTCCTTGTCAAGAAGAACCTATTCAGAGAAAGAAATCCAAGATCAGTCAAGTATATCTCTCCAATTTCGCAATCTAGTTCAGAGGTATTCATGCCAGAAATCATCAAATTCATCGCATTCGTTTATTGTTTTCCAAATTCCTTTTACCAACAGCTTCAAATCATCGATCCACATAATGTTCGTGTTCAAACTTTTCTGTTCGGACAGTTACATCTATCTAGTTCGAGTCAACCTACAATGGATCCATCTAAATCTCAAAGACAATGTGCTTTGGGTGATCTTCCAGCAAAACCGTACATGTTCTTTTGTTCTATTTGACGAGCCACACCTATTCATTTGGTCCATTGCAAACAGACGTATTTCGACCGAGGATCCATCTGAAGGACCGACGTGTGAATTTTCTGAAAAAAATATTCTTCTTCTATTTTATCAACCCGATATATTGTTGATTCAACTCAACGAGCTTCGTGGCTTCACCGTAAAGGTTCCATCTACCATATTTCCTATGAATATATATACCATATAATATGTGTGTTAATTTTGGTTTTAAATTTGGATTTGGAGTTTATTCGATTGCAATTATTTTCACATATAGTTGCGAGTATATTGCGGAATGCATTGCTACGTCAACAATATATTACTTCTGCGTTGGCTAAAGGCAAGTTTGCACTTTTGATTATGCTACTCTATTTCTACTATGCATGTGTTGTTTGTATGGTTTGACATATGCTTGGATTGTCATGGTAGACGTGGTTTGGTGTTGAGTGGTTCATGAAAGTGGTGAGTTTTTATAGCCGTAGGCTCAAGACTTTTCATCAGGTGAATGCCTCTTGGCAGAGCTCTCTATTGTCCCTAGAGAATGCGCCATTGACAGAGCGCACTTGTGCTAGTTCGGGATTTAAATCAGGTGAATACGTCCTTGGTAGAGCGCTCTATGGTCTCTAGAGAATGCACTACTAACAGAGTGCACTTGAGACTTCTGAAGTTCTTGTCATGTTCATTTAGGATCTCCGGGGTTCTCATGGGACGGTGCATTGTATTGAGTAAACCTTGTATTGAGGTAGGTGAAGTTAGTTTATGCCAACCCAATTTGAGTGTTTTGTTTGTCATGCCTTGCTTCTAGATGTAGGTTTGCTAATATCATTAGGTGTTATTTGCCAATACATTAAATGTATTGACCCTTGTGGCTGCAACTTATCATGTTGCAGGATTTTCAGATGATCATTGACACACAGTAGGGTCGCGAGTCTTTACTCAACATTTTCGCTAGTGGGCATTAATGGGATTCATCGTTTGTTTATGCTACTTTTCTGCTGTCAATATTTAATAAATCTAGCTATGTGCTACAATATTGTAATACTTTACAAATTCTGGATCATACGTTGTAGTAAATGATGCACTTGTTATTTGATATTCTTATGTATTGTGTGTGCTAGCGAATCGATCCAGGGACTAGCACAGTAAGCACAGAGACATCGAATCTTATCAGGTTTGGGTCATTATAGATGGTATCAGAGCAATGTGTTGATTGTAGGTCGTGACCCTAGAAAATGAAGTAGTACAAGCCATAGGAGTGAAAACTTATTTTGCAACCTTACTCCACTTGTTAGTTTTTACTCTTCGTATTTATACCTTCCCTTTTCAAGTGTAGATGACCCCTGTAGTTACATCAGTATCATCTGACAAATTTTAGCTAGCAGACCACCACTACTATGTTCAATTTTGTAAATGATTCACACGCAGTATGACGAGATCATATCTCTTGTGGATATGACCTTACTTGTAGGATTTGCTTGTGTGGTGCGTCTTGTGTGAATTGTTTGATTTGAAGTTTTGTTGCTAGCATATGGGTAGTGTTTCTCTTAGACCTTATTATGTATACATACTATCTATTCTAAACCTAGAAGGTGCCGCCAAGGAGTATTGGAAACAAGCATGGAGCAAGCCTCAAGTTTTGAACATGGATTTCAAGTGTACCCATCTCTAACAGTTGCGAGCCAACTCGAATCTCGAGGACGAGATTCATTTTAAGGGGGTTAGATTTGTAACATCCCAAATTTTCAAATTTGGAATGTTAATAGGATTGCCTTAAAATTTATTGTGATGCTTGTGTTTAGCTAATTTTAGCCAGGATTTAAAACTTTTGGTGTTTATTTGAATCTCAAATCGAGAGCTAATAAAAGAACTTTCCCTATTGGTCGTTTGGATCTTATTTTGGGTTGGGGTATATTCAAATTATTTTTAGTTAAAATATGAGAGAGGATGACATGACTTCCTCAATAATTAACTTGGAAAGTAATCAAATATTCTTCCTATTGGATTTTCAACATGTATCACAAATCCAAGAAAGAAAGTATGATGAGAGAAGGAAATATGACTCCTTCAATATATTTTGTTTTGTAAATTATTTTAAAGTTATTTGGATGTTTCTCCAGAGTTTAAAAATATTTACGAAAGATTTATAATGCCCAAGTTTTTCTTATCTGCAAAAAAACTTATGTGTATTCTGTTGCGTATTTGAGATGAAAAATGTTCACTATTGTCTATACTAGTCCTAATATTTTACTGTAAGTTCTGGTAAGTTTTAGTGTTCATTTAATATAGTATTTGTCCAAATATATTCCCGATAGACTATAAACCTTACTGTCCGTTTTACTGTTCATCTGGTCACACTATAGGTGCCTTGATCTTATCCTTTGCTCGTGCACGTGTGATAACCCATTGTGCAGCGCACCAGCCGTCAAGTCCATCCAGAATTTCTTATCTCCCACTTAACTAGGCAGAGCCCACTCCTTATTTTATCTGTCCGTTCTCTTCTTGGGTCACCCATGCTCTTGGCCCAACATCCAAAGGAATCACCTGTGCGCTAGCTCCTCTCCTTGTTCATTATAGGAACAAGTCCTGTACGAGCACGAGCACCACCGCTCCTGTTTCTACCTGCAAGCCACGTGATGACGTGAAGCCACACCTCCTCCTTCACTTATAAATACTGGATCTCACAGCTCCCAACACATTTTTCCGTACGTACATTAGTTCTACTCCACATACATCTCTCCTTCTGCCATGGCTCCAGCTCCACTGCAAATTGTCAGATCTACCTCTGAAAGTTCATCGTATCGCGAAGGTTTCAACACGAAAAAGTTTCTCCTTGTCAAGAAGAACCCATCCAGAGAAAGAAATCCAAGATCAGTCAAGTATATCTCTCCAATTTCGCAATCTACTTCAGAGGTATTCATGCCACAAATCATCAAATTCGTCGCATTTGTTTATGGTTTTCAAAATTCCTTTTACCAACAGCTTCAGATCATCAATCCACACAATGTTCATGTTCAAACTTTACTGTTTCGGACAGCTACATCTATCTAGTTCGTGTCAACCTACAACGAAGCCATCTAAATCTCAAAGGCGATGTGCTTTGGGTGATCTTTCGGCAAAACCGCAGATGTTCGTTTGTTCTATTTGATGAGCCGCACCTATCCATTTGGTCCATTGCAAGCAGAATCGGTTGCACCAAAAATCTAGGGTTTGACTGAGTCTGTCTAAGGTTTGGAATCTATGGCACCGAGTGGAATGTGTTGGTTGCACCAATTTTGAGTATTTGTTTTTGGACAGACTTTTGTGGAAGAGCTTATGGGTGTATGTGGTGACTATCACTTGTGCACGTATGAGCATTTTGTTCACCAACAAAACCTTACCCCCTTTTAATAGTATTGGCTTTCCTATGGACGCAAAGTGATTTCTCACAAAAGGTAAAATGTAGAGTCTTTTGCTTGAAGCTTTGCCAATCCATTTCCTTGCATCTTGGGGTATTCCACAATCCCTTTGCCAACCCATCATTGAACTTTTCCTGAAATATGCTTAGTGGAAAACATTAGTTCAGTGAAATATATGTTATTAATTACCAAAACCACCAAGGGAGCAAATGTGCTTTTACCAACAAAAGTCAAATCACAGGCGTTCTGACTGTCGACGTTCTGGGAACGGGGGTACCCAGACCTGCCTGCCTACGGCCCAGGACATGGCCCACCTCATCAGCCAGACACGACCTGGCGCGGCTCCACTCAAGATAAGGCCCTTAGGAGGACCTAAGGCTCACGAGGAAGAACGACACCAGGACCAGAAAGGATGGACCTCCTCAGGCCCCCTCTGGAGAGGCAGAGATCTCTATGCAGAACCCGACCTTAGGGGTCAAAGATGGCGTAAGGAAGGACAGGCGGGCGCCAGCGCGCTAGGCGGTGTAGTTTCCCTTTGGTGCAAAGGGAGCAAGGACGTACGCGGGTTCCTGAAGCGCCTCCCAAAGGTTTCCATTTCAGTGCAACGAGATCACGACCACGAGCCCCGCAGGGCGGATGTCATCACCGAGCCCACCTCTGCATCATCGACACCTACTTTGTAGGCGAAGACCACCTTTGGACATAGATGTACTCCTGTCCCCCTTCAAATTTGGCCCATTGTGGGATCCCTTCCCACCATTGTGATAAGGGAAGAGGACCTGGGCCACTTCTATATATAGAGGCTAGGCCACACCGTAGAGGGGGATCCGACAGAACCACTCGACAAAGCATAAGGCAAGGCAGAGAGCGAAGAACACCACTATAGCACCCTAGCGAGGCTCGAAACCACTGTACTAGTTCATACACCACACCTCTCTATGAGGCAATCCACAAAAGCAGGAGTAGGGTATTACACTTCCCAGTGGCCCGAACCTGGGTAAACCATCGTGTTCATCTTCTTCCTCATCATCGTGCGAGATCACCGTAGTAACCATCTAGTAGCGAGCTAAGTAGGGCGAGGCTATGAGGGATCTTCGCACACACCCCTGTGTTCGAACCTTGAGGGTTTTGCAGAGCCCGAAATCTGACATTTGGCACGCCAGGTAGGGGACGTGTCGAAGCCGTCCTCGAGCCAAGCTCTTCTCCCACCTCGCCGGTCTGATGTCTAACACCCGCTGAGCCTGCGCCGAGCGCCGAGCTGCCCGCATTGCCCAAACGACAACCGTGGGCCGCGCCGATGCGCACCGGTCCCCTTCGCGTGTGGCCAATGCCGCCATATGCGCGGATGCCCACGAACAACAAGACTCCTCCCAGCCGGTCACCGCGCGGTGCGACGGCCGCACCGCTACTCCGTCGATCGTCCCAGCTACCGGGTCATCCTCCCACGCATGGCCCAGGCCGATGCACGGTTCTGGAGCACTGGCCATGGCGAACGAGCTGCTTCGCTACCGCCCCGCCCCCGGCTGCTACGACGACTGGCTTCAGTACATCGCGGAGCTCGTCAGTGTTGCTGGCGACGCTTCAGTGCTCTCTGACTCGTTTCGACCCCGACCTTCCCTGGAAAACAACGTGGCACCCGATACGCCGCCACCTCCTCCGCAACGCGACGCCGACCCCGAGCCCATGCATGAAGCGCGCCCACATGACCAGCCCCGCAAGCCGCAGGGAAGGGCAAGAGATGAAGTAAGATTCTAGGTGGTGCCCCGACTGCGCGTCAAGGTGCATGCGCTCCCCGCGTTGTCGGACCGGCGTCGTAACTGGGCACCACTCAAGGCGGCCCCTCAGGAGCATCAAGATCGGGCCCCACCCGCACATGCAACAGCACCCGTCGAGCCGGTGGGCTGCCTCGCCATCGCGTCGGAGCTCCATCCAACTACATGGCCCTGCAAGTTCAAACCCGATCCACCCCTCGCTATGATGACACCTCGGATCCTGCCAAGTTCCTACATCTCTACTCGCTGAGCATCTGGGCGGCCGGTGGACATGACAAGGTCATGGCGTGCTGGTTCCCCATGCCTCTCAAGGGCGGCGTGCTCTTCTGGCTCCTTAACCTCCCGAAGGAGTCCATCACCTCCTGGGAGGACCTGCGCAAGCGCTTCGTTGCCAACTTTTAAGGTACCCGTGACCACGCGCTCACCGTGAATGACCTGCGGGGAGTGAAGCAATAGGATGGAGAGACCCTTCACAAGTTCATACAGCGTTTCACGACTACACGCCTCAAGGTCCCAAGGCGTTGGATGAGGCTATCATCTCCGCTTTCACCGATGGTGTCATGGATCTCAAGATGAAAGAAGAGCTCGCCATGAACGATGAACTATGCTCCGGCCTGGAGATGTTCAACCTCGTGAATAGGTGCACCAAGGCCGAAGAGGGCCGCCTATCACTCCATGAGCCTCCGGTGGCAGAGCCAGAGGAAAAGAAGACCAAAACCAAGGAGGCGAAGCGCAAGGCCCCAGCGGTTCCCCCGGCCGAGCCTGAGGCGAAGCGCAACCGAGGCGAGGAGCATCCTGCAGGGGGAGACTGACCTACATATTCCATGGCACCAACAACCATGACACCGCCGACTGCCAGGAAGTCAGACTGGTCCATGCCGAACACTTCGGTCGGCGCCCCGAACGCACTGACCGTGGCTTCGGACGCGGCGGAGGTCGTAGTGGAGGCCGTTGGGACAACCAGGAACGTGTTAGGAGTGGCGAGACCAGCCTCGAGAGGATCGCTGGCGTGATCAGGCTCGGGATGACCGTTGGCGCGATCAGGCTCGGGAGGACCACTGGAACGATCAGGCTTGGGAGGACCACTGGCGCGATGACCCTCCGGAGGGGTCATGCCGCGGCCAGCCTCATGAGGTTCGCCCCCGTGAGGCCGGCCTACCACCACTACCACCTCCACCCAGAAGGAAGGAAGAGGACAAGAAGGACGATGGGGCTGGGGGCTTCCAGGAGGTCAGGGCGGTAGCCTGTATCCTGGGCGGTGCCTAGGTCCTAGCATCGAACCATGTCTTCAAGCATTTCACGCGGGAGGTGAACGCGGCTCTCCCAAAGCCCGAGGCCATGCGTCCCCTCAGGATGTCCTAGACTACCATGACCTTTGACTCGAGGGATCAGCTCAGGTGCTCGGCCATGGCCGACAGGCTCCCCATGTTGTGCACTTCGACCATCAGCAATGTCCTCATCACCAAGACCCTCATCAACAGTGGACCGGGGCTCAATGTCCTCTCCATTGAGACCTTCGAGATGCTCCAAATACCATACGAACAACTCATGCCGACCAAGCCCTTCTCGGGAGTCATTGACGGGTCCACTGTTCCCATTGGGCAAGTATGCCTGCCCGTCACCTTTGGTGGATGCAAGAACTACCACACCGAGATCATCGTCTTCGACGTCGCCCACATCCACCTCCCATACAACACGATCCTCGGGTACTCGGCCCTCGCCAAGTTTATGGTGGCAACTCATCACGTCTACAATGTCCTCAAGATGCCAGGGAGTGGTGGTGTCATCACCGTCGTCTGCGATGAGAAGGATGCCGTCTGCTCCCTCAAGCGTGCTTACCGCGATGCTGCGCCTGAGAGCTCAGATGACGAGGAGGATGCCCTGCTTTGTGAGGATGCACGGAAGACGAAGAAGCAGCTCACCCTGCGGAGCATGTCACACCTTGTATTTGTATCTCATTGCTATGCTTGGATTTACAAAATTTGGAGCCAATTATAACTTTTTGAGTGCATGCTTGGTTGAATTGTTGCTTGTTTGATTGTTGGGTTGAGTATGTTTGGCACTCTTAGATTCTACTCCTCTCCATATTTATCTTCCTTGATCCAATCTTCTTTCCCAATGATCATGCCATGTGAATAGTACCCAAAAATATTTTTATCAAATTTCATTTTGACCAAAAAGGATTTATTCAAACTAGGTTTTCAAAAAACCCTGAGTTGAGGTTTGCATTGGAAGTCCTCAAACTAGGTGGATCCTTTTCCCCAAAAGCTTTATTTGAAACCTACTATATATATGACTTCCCAAACCACCAAATACTAATTTTAAAGATTATTTTACAATTTTATTTAAAAGCTTTTTCTTTAGGACAGAAATGTTTTTTCATATGGAAAATTATTTTAATATTTTGAAAATATTTGAGAAAATTTAGGGAAACTCAGTGGACATCTATTTCCCATATATATGAGTTTCAACACATGGTCATGTTGGAAATCTTCGGCAAAACCCCTCAAAACCCTTTCTTATCAAATCAAGCTTTTGAAATATTTCTATAATAAATATTCTCAATAAATTCCAGTAATATTCCAGCAGGCCACAATTTTCATAGGTGATGACCTTGCAAAGTTTCATCTCAATCCTAATTGTTTGGCCCCATCAAAATACTCCAAAACCCTCTCTGTCCAGATTCAAATTTGAACACCTTTACATTGTGAAATTTCTTCCCTTGAACCCAAACTTTGTGGGCATGTTCTCATTCCCAAATGATGATGCTACACTAAGTGGTGCATCAAGGGGATTAGTTTAGCATGTCTAGATCTATAGAAAGCAGATTCAGTTGTTTCCTAGTGTCTTACAAGGTTTCATTGTCAACTTTCCTCAAATCCTCTCAAACTTGGTGGTCCTCACTGTCTTTACCTTCTTTTTCATCCTGTTAAATCCCATGGCCGAAAAACCCCATTTACTGGCCCAAACCTTGATCAATTACCTTCTGGCTGATTGGTAAAAGCCAAGTTCGACCCCCTTCCCCTATTCCCCTTGGTCCCAAACTTTTACCACTGTCCCTAGGATGCTCCTTCTACCTCAAGTAAAAAGTCCAAGTTCAAAAGCCTTTGGTAGATGGTGTGAAACCCAAATTTACCCTTCTGGACAGAAGGAATCTCTCTCTCTCTCTCCCCTTCTCCCTTGACCGTCCAGAGCATCCTATGTCATTTCCTCTTTGTATAGTACCCCCTGGACCCACTAGACATGGCTGGCCACGCCCAGGATGCCGTTGGCATGCCATGGCTTGCCATACGCACGCTTTGGAGTGCGCTACTGTGCTGACAACCACTGTAGCTGCCGCCCACTGCATGGCGCCGACCGCCTCGGGCCTTCCCCTCTCGCCACTTGGCTCCCTCGACGTCCGGGGCATGCCCACCTATCGGCCCCCTCCTTTCTCCTCCTCCTTCTCCCCCCGCACGTGCCGAGCACCGCCTGACTCAGCTAGTGAGAAGGCTCACACGTACTTGCTACTCACTCTGTCTTGCTCTAGCTCATCGTAGACCAACCCCGGGAACACCCCCGAGTAGCCCCGCAAGCTCTCTCTCCCTCTGGCCTCAGCCACGACCTCGCCGGCGCACGAGTCCGCGGTGGACTCACGTCCCAGCTATAAAAAGGCCCCCTGAGCTCCCTCCTTCGCTCTGGAACCCCCTCCCCCTCTCAAACGACTCCCAATACCAACCTAGTGGCCACCCGAAGCCCCAGTGCTCGGGATCGACCGAGGCGCCGCCGCGTCGGGGCTTCATTGATATCAGGTTATCGACCCTCTACGGTCCTCCTCCCCTTCTCTCTAAGTCCGTAGGGTCCGCCTGACCCTTTTCCCCTTCCTACCCATCCATTTCCACTAGTGGAACGCCGCCAGCGATCTCCTCCCGAAGTGGCTCCGTCGTAGTTCCTCGTCGCCGACGAACCCGCATGTCTCCGGCCTCCCCTCCGCCTCCAGAGGAATGGCGGGTCGACGCTAGGTTCGTCCCTGCCCTCAGCTCCCCTCGTAGTGCCCTGCTTCGTCGCCAGTGAGCGCCACGTCCTTCCTGTCGAGAGGAAGGAGATGACAGATGGCCCCACCTATCATCCTCTCCTCTCTCTCTCCCCCTCTATGAGGCTGGCACCTGGGGCCCACTTGTCGGGTTTGAACCCAGACGGCGCGCACGATCCGGCTCGCCCAGGCCTGGCTCGGCCACAGGCCAGCCCAACTGGGTCTGTTCAGGCCCACTTGGCTGTGAGGTCTTTTTCTTTTTCTTTTGATCTAGTTTTCCAAAAATTCCAGTGTGTTAAATAAAACTCCAATGCCAAATATTTTTCCACCATAATTCTTGTAATATTATGTAGAATTTAATAGTGCCATTTGTGAATTTTTTTGAAAACATTTTATGTACTGCTTATTTAAAAAAGACCTTTTGGCATTTTTAGCCATTGTTATAAATAGATTTTAAAACCGTTTTCACCACAAAACCTTAGACAAATATTTGTAGAATAGTCTGAGGTATTTATCAGAGTAGGGTAGCATTTTAGTTGTAGATTTTGTGCTCTGTTTTTTATGTGATGCTTAGTATTATCATTATTTATCGCGACGATAGATTGCGTTGTTGACGAGGGAGTTGGACCCGAAGACTTTGAAGACCCCAAAGACTTTGTTGAGCTAGGCAAGCAACCCCTTGACCATGAAGGTGAAAACTTTTATTGCATGGCATATATCACTTTATTTCGTTGTATTGATCATGATGATGTGGTATCCCCCTTCGGTGGGATGCCTCTAATACTTTCTTGTTAATACTTGCATCGTGCATGACCCTACCTCCTTATGAGGGTTATGCGGGTGGGAGTAGTTAGGATGCTAGTAGTTGCTACGCAAGTGGGATGGGAATATGCATGGTGTTGGGAACAAAGTGTTTTCAAAGACTTTTTGAAAACCCCGTCGGGTGCCACTAATGCCTGAGGGAGATGATGTTGAGTTGGGTAACTAGTTGAGAAAGAAGTGGTGTACCGGAGCAAGTGAGTGTGTATGGTTTTCAAAAACGGATTGGTGTATGTTGTGACCGTTATTCTAACCTTACATGTACAACCACGATACCCCTTATGGGGCAGGGCTTTGTTGACTACCTTCATGGGTACTAGCATAAAGCCCGCATTACTAGTGGCGGGAGTGACATGGTCACTCTCGATACGGGGTCGTGCCGGTAAGGACGATCATGCGCTGTATTCGCAGGCACCGGGCACACTGTTGGTCCACTCATGGATGGTATGATCTGGAGCGAGGCTCGTATGATGTATATCAAGAGGGCTAGGTACCAATCGAGTGGACTCTTTGTTTAGTATCGTTAGGGGAAAGGCATTGTTCGTGTGCTTAACTTGGCTATGTTATATACCGCGAGTCATGGATGACACGGAACTTCCCTGAGTCTTGTGGGTAAAGTGTGCAGCCTCTACAGAGTGTAAAACTATTCGAATAGCCTTATCCACGGTCAAGGATAGTTGGATGACCGCTCTTGTGCTACATCCAAATGTTTACTAAACTTGGTGTGTGCGTGTGTGGATGACACAGAGATGGTACTTGAGATAAGTCAGATGACTTGACGTGATGACTAAACATTAGATGTTCAACCTCTTGGTTATGATGATATCCGTAACTTCTCACATGGATATCAGCCAACTTTTGATGCATGCTTACATTAGTTACTTGACCATGTCATTGCATAAAAAATTAGCTTTCTGCAAAATTCGTATTTAGTGTTATATCATGCATTGTTATTGCCTTGTTCCTAGATGGATTGCTTGCGAGCACATTTTTGGCTTCCCACTGGTTATTTAATTGGCCAGGCATGGAAGATCAGGAGTATGGTGAAGAGTTCGTTGCTAACGAACATGCGAACTAGGACGCTTCCTAGTCAGAATGCATGTAGGTTTAAGGCAGATGGAATGGGTTCACGCTTTCGACCAAGACTTCCGCTGTTTGTTATGTTTAAGTGTTTGGCCTTTGCAACCCTATCTATGTAAGACTTGCCTGTTGGGTTCTACTGCAGGTGCATCGCATGCGAAATAAAATTTTCCTACGCACAGAACATCCAAGAACATGCTATGGAGGTGGATCACAGATCGTTACCACTAGACGCGCAGTGCCGTGCAGCGGAAGAGATGGGGCAGCGCGTTCGTGTGGTTCGTCTCCTCCTCGTACGATCTCCCTCGAAGAGCCGTTCCGATCTGCCTCAAATAGCTAGTCGTCGGATCCCACGTACAGGTTCGCCGGAGCAGCGCAAGTGCACCGCCTCTAATGGTATCCGCGCGTGCAGGAGGAACACCCATGCGGCGGACTGCTAGGTCCAATCACACGGTCGACGGCGGCGAGTGGAGGTGGCTAGTTGCAACTCATGCAAACGCTGATGACAATGCCGAAGCGATCAACCGGCTGGGTGTGCCGCACCTCCACTATATATAGGCATCCGACATGGGCTCAACTCTTGGGCCTTGCACGGATCCTAAAGCCCACGTGTTCCTTCCCTTAAGCGTGTGACCCTTTAGATTCTCGTCCACTTGTTCGCAAGTCAGATGACATCTGACTCGACCGGTCGGTAGTAGCCTCTAGCAAGACGTGTCGACTACAAGTGTCCGATGAAGCTGGTTAGGCGAACCTGTACTTTACACTTCCGTTCCCTTTGCCACACGATATATGTTGTCGTGCACAAGGCGATATGGTCATCCTTGTTGCAGCACGACCTCTTTCTCTTTCTGGTGAATCCGACCAACATTCGGATTATCTCATAATCCTCATCGCATGGCCATGCTTATCCAGGCCAGATCACCCGAGGGCCCCAGAGTATATCTCTCCTGATCGGAGGGGCAAATCCCATCTTGCTCGACCATGTCTCGCAGCATGGGTCTAGACAAGCCCGAAACCTACCTTTGTAACTACCCAGTCACGGAGTAGTGTTTGGGCGGCCCAAAGCAAGTCTGTCACCATCCTGAGTACATGCGCCAGCTCAGGTCTTAGGACATAGAACGTATGTTGTACTAGAGACTCACAGATGACCTATCGCTGCGTCTCATAGTTGGGTCTGTCCAACTCAGACCTTAGCTCGACTCGCATCCGACTATGTCAAATCTGACCAGACCTTTCTGAGCACATATTATCCGGCTAGCATCCAATGCTACATGGTCAGTGAGACCGAACCATCCACCGTGTCATATGCTAGTCTGATTAGTTGTGCGTCCACACAACCCTTTGGACTAGGGACCATTTAGGACAGTTATCATACAATGCGTAATCTCACAAACAAGTCACATACTTGTTAATACACATCAATGATAATGTCCAAGGACTATCTTTATTCATAAACACATAGGAAATATCATCATACATGATTGCCTCTAGGGCATATCTCCAAGTGTCTCCCACTTGCACTAGAGTCAATCAAATAGACATCGAATGCCCATAGCTCTAACGTGCCCCTTAGGCTTGGGTTGTGGAAGCGGCTTAGTCAACAGATCTTCAACATATGCATCCATATGAATCTTGCATAAATTGGTATCATCTTTATCTACGAGCTTTCGTATCAAGTGATATTTTTGGTCCATTTGTCTTGTCTTGTGAGGTTGTCTAGGATCCTTGGCCTGTGTGATGGCACCTGAATTATCGCAATAAAGGTCCAACGGTTTTGACCAGCCCGAGAACACACCAACATCTTCCACAAACTTCTGAATCCAAACACCTTCCTTTGCGGCTTCACAAGCCGCAATGTATTCAGCCTCTGTTGTGGAGTTGGCCACCGTATCTTGCTTGGAACTCATCCAGCTCACTTCTCCTCCATTCATGACGTACATGAATCTAGTTTGCGATCGACAATCACCCTTGTCGGTTTGGAAACTAGCATCAGCGTAACCCTTTACACAAAGCTCCTCCTCACCTCCATAAACCAGGAATCTCTTTAGTCCTTTTGAGGTACTTCAAGATAGTTTTCACCGTTGCCCAGTGACTCACACCTGGGTCGGCCTGGTATCTGCTTGTTAAGCTTGTTGCATAGGCAACATCAGGCCGTGTACATAGAATGGCATACATGATGGGTCCAATTGCCGAGGCATATGGAATCCTACTCATCCGGTTTCGCTCATCAGAAGTCGTAGGACTCTGAGTCTTGCTTAGCCTTACACCATGTGAGACGAGCAAGAACCCTTTCTTGGCCTCACTCATGTTGAACCCCTTCAACACTTTGTCTATGTACGTGCTCTGGCTTAAGACGAGCAGCCTCCTCGATCTATCTCCATAGATCTTGATGCGTAAAATGTACACTACCTCTCCAAGGTCTTTCATCGAAAACTTGCCATTCAATGATTCCTTGACTGAGTTTAGCATCGAAACATCATTTCCGATCAGCAGTATGTCATCCACATACAAGATCAAAAATACTACCGAGCTCCCACTAGACTTCTTGTATAAACAATAGTCCTCTCCGTTCTTGATGAAACCAAGGTCAACGATGACTTCATCAAAATGAATGTTCAACTCCGAGCTACTTGCCTCAATTCATAAATGGATCTCTTGAGATTGCATATTTTACCAGCGTCAGTTGGATCGAAAAACCTTCGGGCTGTATCATATATACATCCTATTTTAAATTTCCATGAAGGAAAGCCGTTTTGACATCCATCTTCCATATCTCATAATCCAAATATGCAACTATAGCTAGTATGATCCTCACTGACTTTAGCATCGCTACCGGTGAGTAGGTCTCGTCATAGTCAATTCCTTGAACATGTCCATAACCTTTAGCGACAAGCCGAGGTTTGTGGACCTAAACATTTCCATCCACATCAGTTTTCTTCTTAAAGACCCATTTGCATCCAATGGAAACTACGCCAGGTGGCGGATCAACCATGTCCCAGACTTGATTCTCATCCATGGACTTTAACTCGGATCTCATGGCCTCTAGCCATGCCTCGGAATATGGGCTCACCATCGCTTCTGCATACATGGCTGGCTCGTCGCTTTCTAGCAAAAAAACGTCGCGCACTCTGCACAATCTATCCAACCTCCGTGGCTCCGGTGTCGATTCCACTACAGGTTCTCTGACCGACTCCAGTGTGATCTCATCACCAACCGAGTTGTCCGTGAGTGGCTCTCAAATTTCTTCGAGTCGCATCGTTCTCCCACTAGCCTCCCAACTTAGAAACTCTTTTTCTAGGAAAACCCCATTCTGAGCAACAAACATTTTGTTCTCTTCTCGGTTCTAGAAGTTTTATCCTAAGGTTTCCCTCGGATATCCCATGAATATGCATTTATCCGACTTGGGTGTAAGCTTGTCCGACATGAGTCGCTTGACAAATGCTTCACAACCCCAAATCTTTAGAAAAGACAAACTAGGACTCTTCCCAGTCCACATCTCATGTGGTGTCTTGTCTACGGATTTAGATGATACCCTATTAATTGTGAAAGCTGCAGTTTCTAGAGCGTATCCCCAGAATGACAAGGGTAAATCCGATTTGCTCATCATCAATCGGACCATGTCCAACAAGGTTCGATTTCTCTGTTCTGACACACCGTTTCTCTAAGGCATACCTGGAGGTGTGATCTGAGGTACTATACCTTGGCTTTTCAGATGATTATCAAACTCCTGGCTCATGTACTCACCTCCATGATCTGACCGTAGAAGTTTTCTCGTCTTGCTGAGCTGATTTTCAACCTCGTTTGGAAACCCTTTGAACTTTTCAAAAGTTTCTGACTTGTGCCTCATCAAATAGATATATCCATATCTACTCAAGTCATCGGTAAAATTCACGAAGTACTGAGCCATCTCTGGCCGTTGTGCTCGTTGGACCACACACATCACTGTGTATAAGCTCCAACAGCTCGGACGTCCTCTCGCAACTCTTTGCAAAAGGATACTTAGTCATATTGCCTAGCAAGCATGATTCTCATGTCTCGAATGACCCGAAGTCGGACGAAGTTAGGAGTCCATCATCATGGAGCTTCTTCATGCGTTTCAGACTAATGTATCCAAGCCGGCAATGCCAGAAGTCAGATTTATCTCATTAGGCTTATGCCTCTTGACATTCACGTTATAGACTAGTTCCATTTCTAGATTTAAAATAAATAACCCATCTACTATGGGTGCATAGCCATGGAACATTCTATTCAAATAAAATGAACAACCGTTGTCCTTTATATTGAATTCATAACCTTGACTCATCAAGCATGAGGCAGAAATAATGTTCCGACTAAGTGTGGGAATATAATAACAATTATTCAATTCCAAAATAAATCCAGAAGGAAGCTTGAGCTGCATCGTGCCGACCTCCAACGCAGCAACTCTTGCTTTGTTGCCGACCCTAATGTCAATCTCCCCTTGTGCCACATGCCTAGTTCTTACCAGCCCCTGCATCGAGTTGCAAATATGAATAACCGATCCGGTATCAAATACCCAAGAGCTACTAGGTAAGTCAGCAAGGTAAATGTCTATAACATATGTAAAAAGTGTACCTTTGCTTGAAGAAGCATCTCCGGCCTTCTTGCCGTGCTCAGCAAGCCACTTGCTACAGTTCCTCTTCTAGTGACCAGCTTCCTTGTAGTCAAAGAAAATGGTCTTTGAGTTTGGTTCGGAGTTTGGCTCAGTGGCGGAGACAGCCTTCTCTGTGCCCTTTGCCTTACCCTTTTTCTTGGACCAACTCTTCTTGAATTTAGCTAAGTTCTGCACCATCAACACTTGATGCATGCCTTTCTTAATATCTTGCTCTGCCACCTTGAGTATCCCATGCAATTCAGTGAGCTTCTTACCCTGGCCATGCATATGATAGTTCGAGACGAACGTCCCATAGCTAGGTGGAAGGGAACCCAAAATAGCATATGTGGACAGCTCGTCCCCAAGTGGGAAGCCTAGCCGATCCAAAGCTTGCACGTACCCGATCATCTTGATCACACGTGGGCTTAGTGGATCACCCTCCTTCAGCTCACAATCTGTCAAGGACTGCTAGACGTTGAACCTTTCGGTTCTAGCCTGTACCTGAAACATGCTCTTCAAACTCTCGATCATATCGAAAGCCTGAATGTTTTCGAAATGCTGTTGCAAATCGGGCTCCATAAAAGCCATCATGAGGCAGCTGATCTCGTTTGATTCATTAACGATTTTCCGGTGGGCATTCTTGGTTGTGGCATTAGCATTCTCGGAAGGTTCCCCTGGAAGTGGATCCTCTAGAACATGTTCCTTTTTATCGTTCTTGATAACAATTCTCAGATTTCTATACTAGGTGGTAAAGTTTGTTCCATTCAGTTTATCCTTTTCTAGAATTGATTTCAGTGCAAAGTTGGGTTGAGAAGGTGGTGCCATTGATCTACAACAGAAAATATACAATCACTAAGTAATGTGTTTATGTAGAGTAATTAAAGCCTTAAACAGAAGTACTCCCACTGAAATCAGCATCCCTCCGCAAACTCTTAGTGATTCAGGACCCATCTAGCGTGAGCGACTAGTGAGCTTTAGCATCACTGCTAGCCAACTTGCCTATTTGATAAGCAACTCCTTGCTAATCGTATCTCTATATGACTCCTATCGGTCGGGTAGGTATCTTATACCCCGGCTCCGAACCATCTGTGCCACAAGGCCCAAAACCGTTTTGATAGCCTTGTCAAGTTAACCTGATGCAGTGAATGTCCTTGTCCGACGCAAACCCTCCAGTTCAAGGACACCCAGTAGCACCTCAATTTTATTAGCCCACCACTAGACGTACTTGATGTGCGAAGGTGCAACATCCGGAATGGCAATGTGCTTGATATTAATGAGGGATCTTTCTACCATACTAACATGCATAGAAACAAGAAGCAATATCAATCACATACAAACATAAATATGTGAATAGTATGGCTCCTTCATGGAAATCCTTCCAGGTTAGCTCCAACTCCGATGAACAGGGCGGAACTCCATCTTGTCCGTCTCGCCTGGACGCCAAACCCTCGAACTTGATCTTTGTCCTCCAACTACTAAAACTAGTAATGAATTTACAGAGAATCAAAATTCAACACGCATGTCATTATACAATATAATGATAGCACTTTGGCTCCTGTCGACTGACAATCATGACACGCAAGTCATGTTAAGTTACACACATGCATCACATACACATGAGCCATACTATTCACATCAAACCTGCGAAACAAACTTATGCATAGAATCACATTCTACCGGTTTTGTGTGATCATGTACGAAATACAAGGCGCTACGCACACGACGGTCCCGCATCTGTACTCCGATCACGCCGAATATTCTAATCTGACTGATCTCATCGATAATTGCGAACCCGATTCGGATTTATGTTTCACGGTTAACCCCGATGGCGGATACCGACCGGTAGGGGTAGGTTGTGTCACGACCTCATCGATTCCGATTGATACAAAACATAGCATCAATCTATCCTGATGTGCAGTTGATCTCATCAACCGTGCACATAGCCGATGCCATGAACGATGACGGATCTCATCTGCCGCCTCCACATATAAAAATGCATCCGATCTGAATCCAAATCCTATAACAGAGACTCTAATACCACTGTTGGGTTCTACTATCGGTGCATCACATGCGAATTAAATTTTTTCTACGCGCAGAACATCCAAGAACATGCTATAGAGGTGGATCACAGATCGTTACCACTAGACGCGTAGTGCCGTACAGCGGAAGAGTTGGGGCAGCGCATTAGCGCGGTCCGTCTCCTCCTCGTCCAATCTCCCTGGAACAACCGTTTCGATATCCCTCGAACATCCGGTCGCCAGATCCTACGTACAGGTTTGTTGGAGTAGCGCAAGCGCACCGCCTCTAACAGTATCCGCGCGTGCAGGAGGAACACCCGTGCGGCGGACTGCTAGGTCCGATCACACGGTCGGCGACAGTGAGTGGAGGTGGCTAGTTGCAACTCATGCAAACCCTGATGACAGTGCCGAAGCGATCAACCGGCTGGGTGTGCCGCACCTCCACTATATATAGGCATCCGGCACGGGCTCAACTCTTGGGCCTTGCACGGATCCTAAAGCCCACGTGTTCCTTCCCTTAAGCGTGCGATCCTTTAGGTTCTCGTCCACTTGTTCGCGAGTCAGATGATATCTGACTCGACCGGTCGGTAGTAGCCTCTAGCAAGACGTGCTGACTCCAAGTGTCCAATGAAGCTAGTTAGGCGAACCTGTAATTTACACTTCCGTTCCCTTTGACACGCGATATATGTTGTCCTGCACAAGGCGATATGGTCATCCTTGTTGTAGCACGACCTCTTTCTCGTTTCGGTGAATCCGACCAACATTCGGATTATCTCATAATCCTCATCGCATGGCCATGCTTATCCAGGTCAGATCACCCGGGGGCCCTAGAGTATATCTCTCCTGACCGGAGGGGCAAATCCCATCTTGCTCGACCATGTCTCACAGCATGGGTCTAGACAAGCCAGAAACCTACCTTTGTAACTACCCAGTCACAGAGTAGCGTTTGGTTGGCCCAAAGCAAGTCTGTCACCATCCTGAGTACATGCGCCAGCTGAGGTCTTAGGACATAGAACGTATGTTGTACTAGAGACTCATAGATGACCTATCGCTGTGTCTCATAGTTGGGTCTGTCCAACTCAGACCTTATCTTGACTCGGATCCGACTATGTCGAATCCGAACAGACCTTTCTGAGTCCATATTATCCGGCTAGCATCCAATGCTACATGGTCAGTGAGACCGAACCATCCACCGTGTCATATGCTAGTCTGATTAGTTGTGCATCCACACAACCCTTTTGACTAGGGACCATTTAGGACAGTTATCATACAATGCATAGTCTCACAAACAAGTCACTTACTTGTTAATACACATCAATAATAATGTCCAAGGACTATCTTTATTCATAAAAACATAGGAAATATCATCATACATGATTGCCTCTAGGGCATATCTCCAACATTGCCTTCATGGTCTTTATTTGTGTAAGACGCTAAATGTGGATGTAAGACTCTTGTTATTCAGCTTTTGTGTGTTCACTAAGCATTGATCTCTAGGATCACTGTACACGTGCATTTGGTGATCATGACTTATGAGTCGGGGTCCCCACAGAGCTGGTATCAAAGCCATCTTGACTGTAGGAAGCCCTTAGTTAGCATGGACGTAGTTAGGATGAAAACCTTTTCAAAATTGTGCCTAGTTGCTAGGTGCAATAAATTTTATGCCTCTCCTCTCTTCCAGTCTATTTGAAGCTCTTGATGACTCTCCTCCATTCAAAACGTTGTAGATGGCCCTCGTACCTGAAGCCCTTCTAGCATCCGGATTTCCCTTACTCCTTGGGGATAGCCTGGAGAAGTGCCAGTTTCGCCAACCTCCTATTTTCGTCTACCACGAGCACTGGGTCGACGCCGTCATGAAGGAGTGTCACGTTGAAGTGTTCGTGAGGGCAAACGACTCCCCGACCTATTGGTTCTTCGAAGGATCACATATGGAGACCCTAGCACTCGCAGTCGAGACAGCTACATGGAAGGCACTCACTCACCTTCGAGGAATCATTCCAGGGATGGCCGATGAGCCCGCTAGTCGTTACCTACCCATTTGAGAGGATGACATCGGCGAAAGTCAGAAACTAGTCCCATCCAAAGAGGATGGCGTACCCCTCAGGTTCCAGACCTACTTCAACCTCTCTGCGATAGTCTGGTTCACAAACTGATTAAGGAATCTGTGAAGCTTCGCCAGGAATTTCACCACCTTCGAGAGCTACTCCGCCAAACCACTGACATCTTGAACCAAGGAAGAATAGCGACCTCTGGATTTTTGTCACATATTTCGGGTATGGCAAGCATGAGCATCATGCCAGAAGGAGTCCCAGCAAGCAATCAAGTCTTCCTTCCTCTTGGGCAGGAAGCATTGCACTCCACCACCTGAGTCTGAGAACCCCTAGGGTAGGATCAGTCATGTACCCCTCATGCGAAGTCGAGTCCATGTAGTGGTTCATATGAAACCACGTGTGCTTGATTGTTTGTTTTATTGTTTGTGTTCCAATGCAAGTCGCGCTTTTGCCTTAGGCAACATGTAAGCGACTCCATCATCTATCTTATCTTAATATATGTGTTGGTCCTTTGACCTTTGTTTTACCGCACTTGCACTCGACCAACCTGCTTAGGCGCGCTTTTCCATTGTTGCTTTTCATCTCATCTATCCCATTTGTTTGACTTGGCTCCTCCAAACAGGATGGTGACTGCTACCCGCAACAGCTCCTTCACCAACCCTGAACCCGGCAACTCCAGCCAACAACAGGGAGCTGGTGGGACTGCCCAGGCTGGAGGACACCAGGAGCAGCCACAAGGTGACATTCCCCCGCCACCACCTCCACCAAAGAACACAACCATAGGTCAGTTTCTCCAAGTTCTTCAGGAGGAGCGCCAAGCCAACACTACTGCTATTCAGCAAATGGCTCAAGTCCTTGTGAACAACCAGCAACAAGGCAGGAACGACAATGGCCGCTCCACTCTATCTGAGTTCATGAGGAATTCGTCCCCAACCTTCAATGAGACCGTTGAGCCCTTGGATGCTGATGACTCGATCCGCACCATCGAGGACCTCCTTGCACTGGTCAATTGCAATGAGGATCGTGAAAAGGTGTTGTATGCCTCTCACTTGCTCGGAGGTATCACCCGAACTTGGTGGGATGGGTTCAAGGTCATGCAAGGCGATTGTGTGATCACTTGGGATGACTTCAAGGAAGGATTCCGCACCGCCCACATTCCTTCTGGGATCATGGCTATCAAGAAGAGAGAATTCCGAGCACTGAAGAAAGGAAGTGGCTCTGTCAAGGAGTACTTGTAGGAGTTCAACCTGCTGTCAAGGTATGCACCTGAAGATGTCAACACGAAGGCTGCCAAGCAGGAACGCTTCATGGAAGGACTTCAGAAGACCCTATAGTATTAGCTCATCATCTGTGACTGTCAATCCTTCTTCGACCTGGTGAACAAGGCCCTCGTGCTGGAAGACAAGCGTCGTGCCATAGAAGACACTCGCAAGCGCAAGATGATCGGCAAGGGTTGTTTCGGCAACCAGAAGACTTGCCCCTAGCAGCCAGCCCTAGCCAAGCCGACCTATCAGCCACATCAAGCTAGACCTCCTACGCCTCGCCCGAGCCACCAGCCTCAGCAGTATGCCAATCCCAGGCCGGTTTACAACAACCCCAATAACAACAACGACAACAGGAACTACAACAACAACCCTGGGCAAGTCACTTGCTTTGGATGTGGTCAACCAGGACACATCTCTAGGTTGTGTCCCAACAAGAAGCCAGATGCACCGCGCCACAATGCGCCGATCCAAGGTCAAGGCCGTGGAGCACCACCAAGGACCCCAATCCCCGCAACCATCCCAACAATGGCAAGGGTCGTGTGATCACGTCACCGCTGAGGATGCCTTGGAAGACCCTGACGTCATACTGGGTACATTCCTCGTCAACTCAAGCCCAGCAACATTACTGTTTGATTGTGGAGCTTCGCATTCTTTTGTCACCCAAAAGTTTGCACTAGAGAGTGGCATGAAGCCTACACCCCTAGGTAGTCATATGTTGATACAAACCCCGAGATTAGTTATGAAGTTTGGGATTGGTTGTAAGGGAGTTGATATTAACATCAACAGGGTAGATTTCCTAGCAGACCTTATCGTCCTGAAGTCAGAAGGCTTGGATGTGATCTTAGGCATGCACTAGTTAACCAAGAACCAAGGCTAGTTAGAATGTGCCATGAGGACCGTCACCATAACCAATAGCCAAGGAGTGGAAGTCAACTATCTTCCCAACCCTGCCTCCACTCAAGCCCATCAGGTTAACTGTCTGTCGGGAATTGAGTTGGATCAAGTTCTAGTGGTATGCGAATACCCGGATGTATTTCCTGATGAGCTGCCCAGAATGCCTCCTGACCGTGACATTGAGTTCATCATTGAGCTAATGTCCAGGGCATGACTCATCTATAAGAAGACCTATAGAATGGGATCCGAAGAGTTGGCTGAATTGAAGAAGCAACTGGCAGAGCAGCTCAGAAAGGGATTCGTTTGCCCTACTGCCTCTCCTTGGGGATCGCCTATTCTGTTTGTGTCAAACAGGGACAGAACTATCCGACTTTGTGTCGATTACCGTTCTCTCAATGAAGTCACGATATATAACAAGTACTCACTCCCCAAGATTGAAGACCTATTCGATCAGTTGAATTGAGCCAAGGTGTTTTCCAAGATCGACCTTAGGTCTGGGTACTACCAGTTGAAGATCAGGCCCCAAGACATCCCAAAGACGGCGTTTGTAACCCGGTATGGCTTGTATAAGTACATGGTCATGTCGTTTGGGTTGACTAATGCCCCTGCCTACTTCATGTACCTCATGAACAAAGTCGTCATGGAGTACCGTGAAAAGTTTGTTGTCGTCTTCATTGATACTATACTTGTCTTCTCCAAGTCTGAAGAAGAGCATGAGCAAGACTTGAGATTGGTCCTAGACAAGCTTCGAGAGCACCAGCTTTATGCCAAGTTCATCAAGTGTGAATTCTGGCTGCATGAAGTTTGATTCTTGGGTCATGTGTTGACTGTAGAAGGATTGTCAGTGGATCCTGCCAAGATTGAAGCCGTGACTGAATGGCAATCCCCAACCAACGTTAAGGAAGTGAGAAGCTTCCTCGGACTAGCGGGATATTACCGCAAGTTCATGGAAGGATTCTCGAGCATTGCCCAACCCATGACCCAACTTTTGAAAAAGGACAAGAAGTTTGAATGGACAACTAAGTGTGAAGAAAGCTTCCAAGAGCTCAAGAAGAGATTGACCACAACCCCAGTTTTGGCCACCCCCGATATTCACTAGGAGTTTGTCATATATTGTGATGCATTGAGAACCGGGCTTGGAGGTGTTCTGATGCAAGAAGGCAGAGTCATAGCATATCTATCCAGACAGCTATGTCCTCATGAAGAGAACTACGTTACTCATGACCTTGAGTTGGCAGTTGTGGTTTATGCCTTAAAGACATGGCAACATTGCCTTCTGGGAAGCGATGTGAGATATACACAGACCACAGGAGTTTGAAGTATATTTTCACCCAAAGGGAATTGAACATGAGGCAGCGAAGATGGTTGGAGTTGATGAAGGATTATGACCTCAGTGTTCAATACCAACTAGAAAGGCTAACGTGGTAGCAGACACCTTAAGCAGAAAGGCTTGTTCCTTGAATGCTATGATTTAGGAAAGGCTACCTGCCCTGTATGAAGAGCTTGAAAGCTTCGGCTTGGAACTATTTGCACCTGGATTCCTTGCTAACCTTGAAGCGAAGCCTACCTTGATGGATGATATTAAGGAAGCTCAGAAGGGCCACGAGAGCATTGAAGGCATCAAGAGGAAGATCAAAGCAGGCTAGGCCCCAGGATTCTCAATGGATGAACAAGGAGTTGTATGGTTTGGGAATCGCATCTGCGTACCCAACAAAGAGGAGCTCAAGAACTTGATCCTGCGAGAAGCTGATGACACTCCATACTCCATCCATCCTGGAGGAACCAAGATGTATCAAGACCTCAAGGCAAGGTTCTGGTGGCATGGCATGAAGAGGGAAATAGGCACACTTGTTGCTAAGTGTGACATATGCCAGAGGGTCAAAGCTGAGCATCAGTAACCCGCTGGGCTATTGCAACCCCTCAAAGTGCCTAAATGGAAGTGGGACAAATTTGGGATGGACTTCATCACTAGATTGCCAAGGTCAAGCAAGGGAGATGATTCCATTTGGGTCATTGTCGACCATCTGACCAAGGTAGCCCACTTCATCCCTGTCAAGAACTCCTATAATGGGAACCAACTGGCCAGCCTCTACATCAACCGGATTGTAAGCCTCCATGAAGTTCCTAAGGAGATCGTGTCAGACCGAGGCACCCTGTTTACCTCAAGGTTATAGAATAGATTCCAAGAAGCCTTGGGAACCAAACTCTCCTTCAACACTGCTTTTCACCCCCAGACCGGTGGACAAACGGAACGAGTAAATGAGATACTTGCAGATATGCTCCATGCTTGTGTTTTAGAATATGGAGCAAAGTGGGAAGATTGCCTGCCGTTTGCTGAGTTCTCCTACAAAAACAACTATCAGTCGAGACTTCAGATGGCACCATTTGAGGTGTTGTATGGATGCAAGTACCATACTCTCCTCAACTGGTCAGAAACCAGGGAAGGACTGGTCTTTGGACCAGACATCCTTCGCAAAGCAGAAGAGCAAGTTCAACTCGTTCGAGAGCGTCTCGAAACCGCCAAGACTAGGCAGAAGAGCTACACCAACTCTCACCGTCGGGACATGAGTTTCCGTGTTGGAGACCATGTTTACCTCCGTGTCACGCCTCTCAAAGGAACCAAGAGTTTCCATGTCAAGGGAAAGCTTGCACCAAGATTCATTGGCCCCTTCAAGATCACTAACAGACGAGGAGAAGTTACCCACCAGCTAGAGCTACCTTCTGAGCTATCAGATGTGCACAACGTGTTCCACGTGTCACAACTCAGAAAGTGTCTCCAAGTGCCCAACCGCCCCGACCTCTACAAGGACATCAACCATCAAGCCATCGACCTTCAGCCATACCTCACTTATAGTGAGAGGCCAATTCATATTTTGGATGAAGCGGAATGTTGCACCCGAAGCCGCACCATCAAGTACTTCAAGGTCCAATGGAGCAACCAGACTGAAGCTGAAGCAACCTGGGAGCATGAAGACTATCTTAGATCTGAGTTCCCTTATCTCATTAGCGGTTAGCCTAGGAATCTCGGTGATGAGATTCTTGTAAGGGGGGTAGGTCTGTCACACGTAGGTGTTTGTATCTCATTGCTATGATTGGAGCCAATTAAAACTTTTTGAGTGCACGCTTGGTTGAATTGTTGCTTGTTTGACTGTTGGGTTGAGTATGTTTGGCACTGTTAGATTCTACTCCTCTCCATATTCATCTTCCTTGATCCAAACTTCTTGCACAATGATCATGCCATGTGAATAGTACCCAAAACTATTTTTATCAAATTTTACTTTGACCAAAGGATTTATTCAAACTAGGTTCTCAAAACCCCCTCAGTTGAGGTTTGCACTTCAAGTCCTCAAACTGGGTGGATCCTTTTCCCCCAAAAGCTTTATTTGAAACCTAATATATATATATATATATATATGACTTCTCGAAACCACCAAATAATTTTTTAAAGATTATTTTACTATTTTATTTAAAGGCTATTTATTAAGGCCATAAATGGTTTTTCATATGGAAAAATTATTTTAATGCTTTGAAAATATTTGAAAAAATTTAGGGGAACTCAGTGGACATATATTTTCCATATATATGAGTTTCAACACATGGCCATGTTCAAAATCTTGGGTAAAACCCCTCAAAACCCTTTCTGCACAAATCAAGCTTTTGAAATATTTCTATAAGAAATATTCTTAATAAATTCCAGGAATATTCCAGCAGGTCACAATTGTCATAGGTGCAAAGTTTTATCTCAATCCTAATTGTTTGGCCTCATCAAAATACTCCAAAACCCTCTTTGTCCAGATTCAAATTTGAACAACTTTACATTGTGAAGTTTCTTCCCTTGACCCCAAACTTTGTGGGCATGTTCTAATACCCAAATGATGATGCTACACTAAGTGGTGCATCAACGGGATTAGTTTAGCATGTCTAGATCTAAAGAAAGCAGATTCTGTTGATTTCTAGGGTTTTACAAGGTTTCATTGTCAAGTTTCCTCAAATCCTCTCAAACTTGGTGGTCCTCATTGTCTTTACCTTCTATTTCATCCTGTTAAATCTCATGGCTAGCTAATACCATTTACTGGCCCAACCTTGATCAAACACCTTTTGGCTGATTCGTAAAAGCCAAGTTGGACCCCCTTCCCCTATTCCTCTTGGTCTCAAACTTTTACCACTGTCCCCAGGATGCTCCTTCTACCTCCAGTAAAAGTCCAAGTTCAAAAGCCTCTGGTAGACAGGGTAAAACCCCAATTTACCCTTCTAGAAAAAAGGAATCTCTCTCTCTCCTCCCTTGACCCTCTAGAGCATCCTATGCCATTTCCTCTTTGTCTATACCCCCTAGACCCACTAGACAGGGTTGGCCGTGCCCAGAACGCTGTTGGCATACCATATGCGCACTCTAGAGTGTGCTACAGTGCCGACAAGCATTGTAGCCGCCGCCCACGGCATGGCGCCGACCGCTTGGGGCCACCCCCTCTCGCCACTTGGCTCCCTCGACGTCCGGGGCACGCCCCCCTGTTGGCCCCCTCCTCTCTCCTCCTCCTTCTCCCTCCTCCCGCGCATGGCGAGCACCGCCCGGCTCGGCCAGTGAGCAGGCTCACACGAGCGTGCTCCTCTCTCTCTTAGTCCTGCTTGTCGTAGACCAACCCTAGGAACACCCCCGAGCAGCCCCGTGAGCTCTCTCTCCCTCTGGCCTTGGCCAGGACCTCGTCGGCGCATGGGTCCGCGGTGGACTTGCGTCTCGGCTACAAAAGGCCCCCCTCCGAGCTACCTTCTTCCCTCTGGACCCCCTCCCCTTCTCAAACGACCCCCCGTACCACCCTAGTGTCCACCCGGAGCCCCAGTGCTCGGGATCGACCAAGGCGCCGCCGCTTTGGGGCTTCGTCAATCTCGGGTTACCATCCCGCTCCGGTCCTCCTCCCCTTCTCTCTATGTCCGTAAGGTCACCCTAGCCCTTTTCCCCTTCCTCCTCGTCCATTTCCAGCTGAGAAACACCGCCGGCAATCTCCTCCTGAAGCGGCTCTGCCGTACTTCCTCATCCCCGTCGAACCCGCGTGTCTCCGGCCTCCCCTCCGCCTCCAGAGGAACAGCGAGTCGATGTTGGGTCTGTCCCTGCCCTCAGCTCCCCTCGTCATGCCCTCCTTCGCCGCCTCCTTCCTATCAAGAGGAAGGAGATGACAGGTGGCCCCCACCTGTCATCCTCTCCTATCCTCTCTCTCCCCGTGTGTGAGGCTGGCGCCTGGGGGCCGCCTGTCGGGTTTGAACCCAGACGGCGCGCGCGCCCTGGCTCACCCAAGCCTAGCTCGGCCGCAGGCCGGCCCAACTGGGTCTGTTTTGGCCCAGTTGGCTCTGAGGCCTTTTTCTTTTCTTTTACTCTAGTTTTCCAAAAATTACAGTGTGTTAAGTAAAACTCCAATGCCAAATATTTTTCCACCATAATTCTTGTAATATTATGTAGAATTTAATAGTGCCATTTGTGAATTTTTTTGAAAACATTTTATGTACTGCTTATTTAAAAAACCCCTTTTTGGCATTTTTAGCCATTGTTATAAATAGATTTAAAAACCTTTTTCACCCCAAAACCTTAGACAAATATTTGTAGAATAGTTTGTGGTATTTATCAGAGTAGGGTAGCATTTTAGTGGTAGATTTTGTGCTCTGTTTTTTGTGTGATGCCTATTATTATTGTTATTTATCGTGATGATAGATTGCGTTGTTGATGAGGGAGTTGGACCCAAATACTTTGAAGACCCCGAAGACTTTGTCGAGCCAGGCAAGCAGCCCATTGATCATGAATATGAAAACTTCTATTGCATGTCATATATAAATTTATTTTGTTGTATTGATCATGATGATGTGGTATTCCCCTTCGGTGGGATGCCTCCGATACTTTCTTGTTGATACTTGCATCGTGCATTACCCTACATCCTTATGAGGGTTATGTGGGTGGGAGTAGTTAGAATGCTAGTAGTTGCTACGAAAGTGGGATGAGAATATGCATGGTGTTGGGAACAAAGTGTTTTCAAAGACTTTTGAAAACCCCATCGGGTGCCACTATTGCCCGAGGGAGATGATGTTGAGTTGGTTAACCAGTTGAGAAAGAAGTGGTGTACCGGAGCAAGTGAGTGTGTGTGGTTTTCAAAAACGGATTGGTGTAAGTTGTGACCATTATTCCAACCTTACATGTACGACCACGATACCCCTATGGGACGGGGCTTCGTTGACAACCTTGATGGGTACTAGCATAGAGCCCGCATTACTAGTGGCGGGAGTGACGTGGTCACTCTCGATACGGGGTCGTGCCGATAAGGACGATCATGCGCTGTCTTCAAAGGCACCGGGCACATCGTTTGTCCCCTCATGGATGGTATGATCTGGAGCGAGGCTCGTATGATGTACATCATGAGGGCTGGGTACCAATCGAGTGGAATCTTTGTTTAGTATCGTCAGGGAAAGGCATTGTTCGGGTTCTTACCTTGGGTTTGTTATATACCGCGTGTCTTGGATGACACGGAAGTTCCTTGAGTCTTGTGGGTAGAGTGTGCAACCTCTGCAGAGTGTAATACTATTCGAATAGCCGTGTCCACAGTCAAGGACAGTTGATGACCCCTCTTGTGCTATGTCCAAATGTTTACTAAACTTGGTGTGTGCGTATGTGGATGACGCAGAGATGATACTTGAGATAAGTCAGATGACTTGACGTGATAACTGAACATGAGATGTTCAACCCATTGGTTATAATGATATCCGTAACTTGTCACATGGATATCGACCAACTGTTGATGCATGCTTACATAAGTTACTTGATCATGTCATTGTATACAAAATCAACTTTCTGCAAAATGCCTATTTAGTGTTACATCATGCATTGTTATTGCCTTGTTCCAACATGGGTTGCTTGCGAGTACATTCAAAGTACTCATTGGCTTTCCACTAGTTATTTACCTGGCCAGGCATGGAAGAGCAGGATTATGGTGAAGAGTTCGTTCGTGACGAACATGCGAACTAGGACGCTTCCCAGTCAGAATGCCTATAGGTTTAAGGCAGATGTCATGGGTTCACGCTGTCGACCAAGATTTCCGCTGTTTGTTATGTTTAAGTGTTTGGCCTTTACGACCCTATCTATGTAAGACTTGACCATCATGGTCTTTATTTGTGTAAGACGCTAAATATGGATGTAAGACTCTTGTTATTCAGCTTTGGTGTGTTCAGTGAGCATTGATCTTTGGGATCACTGTACACGTGCATTAGGTGATCACGACTTATGACTCGGGGTCCCCACAGAGCGCCAGGGGGATAGAACCTCCAAGGGCGGACGACATATGGGGACGGGGCCACACCTTACATCGCATAGGAAAGTGCGCTCGGTGCCCCCCTTGGGTCGGGCTCGAGGGCTTGGCCGGTGAGACAAGGGAGGCACTTGGGCACAACCCGAAGGCGCATCTTGACGCGCGACTACCAGGGCCCGGGGCTCGGCGCGGGGCACCAAGTTCACAAGAGTCAGTCATCAAGGCAATCATGGAACTTTAGGAGGCACAGACCGAGCGAGGAAGGGACTGCCCTGCACCACCAATCACAATCGCCATCGTTGGCTTGGTCAACCAGCCACGTGTCTGTGGCAACACGCTCGCAATCAACAGGGCCTCTTCCCAGTGCCTCTTTTAGCCGACACATGCCGACCATGGGTGGGTCTACCCACACAACTACGTCTGCACGCCCTTTGGCCTGGCGAACGGCAACATCACATTCCAGCGCCTCGCCCAGGCCATGCTCGCACCTTGCCTGGCGAGATGCGATGAGGGGTTGGACGAGATACCCGGACCGAGCATGGGTCCCGAGCCCCGGGAGACAACAGGCCCATGAGGGTCGCGCTCATGGAGGTACAAGATCAAGCTACAACGACAGCTTCAACTCTTCAACGGCATGGTCGCCACGTGACTTTTTGTTGGTCTGTGCCAGGTAACTATTTTGATTGTTCCATTTAAGGGCGTCCGTCGGGCCGCATTGTCCTCAGAAGATCAGGGCGTACCCCTACAGCCGCCGTATTTACCCATATTTCAGCAGATTTTGATGCATGTAATATGTTTCTTAACGTTTCCCCTTGCCTACATGGCTCCTTGCCGGCGTGAATGTCATCAATCCCAAGTGATCCTACCTTCGGCTGCCTCGTGAGAGGACTGGGCACGACATTTGTGCCCGGGTCCGTCCCTGCAACATTGATAAATCCAGTGGCCAGCCCCGTTCACATCATCTCCTGAGGTCACTGGTGGTTGGCCCTCTCGTGCGGTGGCCCTAGGGAGGACATTCCGTGCAGGATGCTATAAAATTTACAGGACCTCGGATGGCGCTATCTACAAGAAGACCTAGGTGCAAACTGCTTCTGAGGTAGGGACCTCACGAGGCCAAAGCGTCCTCGTGAGCTCCCAGATATACCTCCCAGTTCTACCGTGCCAGCCACGCGTACAAACTCAATGGGCTATACATGCCCGGAGCCCCCCGAGGACGCGAAGGGGTTCCTTCCCACACAATGTGGAAGCCACATCTCCGTGTTGGCGGACAACACGGTCCACTAATGACTATGCCCATGCAATGTGGAAGCCCTACGCCCTGTGCTCGGGATAAACAACTGAGGGCGCCCCACCGGCTGCATCCAACCTCAGGAAAGCTCCTTGCGGCCCTGTTTCGCTGTATTCCCTGGGATGTTCGCGTGAGGGGGATGCATGGTGGCTACTACTGGGCCGGGCCTGGTACAAGCCACCTTCCCAGGTCTGCCAAACCTGGTCTTCACGCGCCCCTCTCAGGAAAAGATGGCAAGGAAAGGTATGGGAGTTGCTCGTACGTCAAGGGGGACTCCTGAGCATCGCGACTCAGGAGCCTCACTAGCCATGTAGCCCCTCACCCCTTGGAACCGTCCTTGATGATCAGGACGGCCCAGCGGCGGCTAAGGTATGCATGAGGCCGGGCCCTGCCGATGCAGAGCTCAACGCGCTCAAAACCCTTAAGGAGGACGCTGGAGCTCGTACATCAAGGGGGACTCCTGAGCATCACGACTCAGGAGCCTCACTAGCCACGTAGCCCCTCACCCCTTGGAACCGTCCTTGGTGATCCAGACGTCCCAACAGCGGCTCAGGTATGTGTGGGGCCGGGCCCTGCCGATGTAGAGCGCAACGTGTTCAAAATTTCCATGTCAGGAGGACGCATAAGCTTGTACGTCAAGGGGGACTCCTTGAACCTCACTGGCCACGTAGCCCCTCACCCCTTGGAACCGTCCTTGGTGATCCGGATGGCCCAACTGTGGTTGAGGTATGCGCGGGGCCGAGCCTTGCCTATGTAGAGTGCAAGGTGTTCGAAATTTCCAAGTTTAACCTATCTTCACCATGTTCCCTTCATGAGGGCTGCTCGTACATCAAGGGGACTCCTGAGCATCGCGACTCAGGAGCCTCACTGGCCACATATCCCCTCACCCCTTGAACCGTCCTTGGTGATCCGGACGGCCCAACGACGGCTGAGGTATGCGCGGGGCTGGGCCCTGCCAATGCAAAGCATCACAACAAGCAAGAAGGAAACAAGGCTAATAGGGCAATCACGTATTTCAATAGTTATTACAAGAATTAAAAGTTTTTCGCAAATACAAACAAGTTTAGAGCATCTCCAACCGTTGCCCCCCCAGGAGGCATAAAAACCGCCGCTTGGGGGCGAGCCGGCGGTAGAATCGGCACTGGGGGCGGTTGGGCATCTAGCCATCGCCCCCATGCACCGATATCGGCCCATTCGCGACGGCTTTTCGGCCCAGATAAGTAGAAAATTTGTCCAATATCAGTGAGAAACGGCCCATATTCGGTGTGGTTCGGCATGGTTCCGTGTTGAATTCTCAACATAAATAGTTTTTTTACCACATAGTTCATCAAAGAAAATCAAATAATTTAACAAAATAGTGCAACAACAAATAGTTCAATACAAATTATATATAGTTCAACAAATAAAAACTCATATGTCATCACACGTCGAGCTAGGCGTCGCCCTTGATCCTCCACAGGTGCTCCATCAGATCCTGTTGAAGTTGATGATGCACCTATGGGTCTCGGATCTCCTGATGCATACTGAGGTAGGCAGTCCATGTTGTCGGTAGCTGGTGATCAACTTTGGCTAGAGGACCCTGCATGTAGTATGGTTCAGTGTCAAACACTGGCTCTTCGCGTTCGCTCTCGATGATCATGTTCTGCAAGATGACACAACAAGTCACGATCTCCCATATTTGATCTTTCGACCAGGTCTGAGCAGGGTACCAGACAACAACAAACCGAGATTGGAGCACACCAAATGCCCGCTCGACATCCTTCCTGCAAGCCTCTTGCACCTTGGCAAAGTGGGACTTCTTGCCTCCTGGCACAACGTTTGAGATAGTCTTCACAAATGTAGACCATCTCAGATAGATGCCATCATCTAGGTAGTAACCCTTGTTGTAGTGCTGCCCATTGACCTCGAAGTTCACCGGAGGAGAATGACCTTCAACAAGCTTGGTAAAGACAGTGAAGCACTACAGCACATTGATGTCATTGTGAGTTCCTGGCATACCAAAGAAGGAGTGCCAAATCCAGAGGTCCTGTGTGGCCACCGCCTCAAGTACCACACTGCAACCGCCTTTGGCGCCTTTGTACATCCCCTGCCAAGCAAATGGGCAGTTCTTCCATTTCCAATGCATGCAGTCGATGCTTCCAAGCATCCCAGGAAATCATCTTGCTGCATTCTGTGCTAGGATCCGAGCAGTGTCTTCTGCATTGGGTGTTCGCAAGTATTGCACTCCAAACACTGCAACCACTGCCCGACAGAACTTGTAGAGCACTCAGTGGTGGTGGATTCGGCCATGCGCCCATAGTCATCGAGCGAATCACCGGGAGCTCCGTATGCAAGCATCCTCATCGCTGTCGTGCACTTCTGGATTGAGGTGAATCCAAGTTTGCCGGTGCAATCCTTCTTGCACTTGAAGTAGCTGTCGAACTCCCGAATGGAATTCACAATCCTGAGGAAAAACTTTTGGCTCATCCGATAACGGCACCAAATGTTTTGTTGCCGTGCAGTGGAGCGATGGCAAAGTAGTTAGAGTAGAGCATGCAATAGCCTTCGAGACGATGCCAGTTCTTTGCTTTCATCTACCCCCGGTGCCGAGCAACCTCGCCGCGGCTTTTCATTGCTCGCCAGCAGGCCGGCGAGGGCGGCAAGGACCATGAGATGTTTCTCTTCCTGGATGTCGGCCTCGGCTTCCTCCTCCAGCAGCGCGGCAAGCGCTTCCTCATCGTCCGAGTCCATTGCCGAGGCAGGAAAATCGCCGAACACCTTGCGGGCGTGGTGGGCGTGTACCCGCCGCTACACTGCCCCTCTGCGGCCTGAAACGCCAGAAAATCGCCCAGCTGGTGGTGGAGGGGATGCCTCGGTGAAAACTTTGCTCTTTTTCCGGTGGGGATGGGCTATCTAGTGGTGGCGGGCGATGGGCGGCGCCAGGATCAGACGGTGGGCGGCCGAGCACGCGGGGGGTGGGAGGCGAATCTGGAAGAAAGACTTGACTTTTCTCCTGATGGTGTGGGCCAGACATGCTTTACCTTGCGCTGGAGCCCCCAAGCACCCCCAGTGTGCCGGGTGCGGCCTGCGATCGCCGGGCCCAAAAACTGGCCGAGCCGACATATTTCGCCATCCTGGGGTCGCGACTAGGGTGTTTTTTCGGCGCCGGTGCCGAAAAAGTCGCCTGGGGGGCCTGTTGGGGGCGTGGTTGGAGATGCTCTTAATGCCTCTGTGAGGCACATTGAACATTGCAAGAAAGGAACATGGAAGAGGAATCAGGAGGAGCCTCCGCCACCACTCGTCCCGTCCATAGGGAACTCGTCATCGACAGCGCTGGCACCATCTTCTTCACCAGCGCCTCCACGACGCCCTTCATTGTCGCCGCAACGCTACTGCGGACCTCGGGGGCGACTGAGCGGATCATAGAATTGAATTCAAACCCTGTCTCATGAAGGTGATGGTGGCTGAAGATGCGCGTCACGGCCTAAGAAAAGAGGTCGCGACACTCGCTCTCCAAGACCACCTCCACCTTAACAATGGTGCCCTCTAGTGCCTTGACCAGTTTCAAAGAGAGCTGAGCGAAGCCGCTCTCCGGAGCCACCAGGGGTCCTGCAAACCCTTCACGTGAGAGGGAGTGGAGCGCTTGGCAGAGCCTGAGCTCGACCGGCGAAGGGCCCTGAGCTCCGCGGCCTTTTTCTCTTTGGCCTCATCTAGAGCCTTTTCCGTGGTTTCGAGCTGGGACTTTTCTAGGGCAGCCTCCCTTTCCTGCGCGTCCAGGCGCTCTCATGCCATGACACGATCGGCCGTCTCCTGGGACAGTTTGGAGTCCCGGTCAGCGAGATGGGCCTTGCAGGTCTTGAGGGCCTCCCCCTTTCTAATGCAGTTGTTCCTCAAGCGCGGACTTCTCTTCCTGAAGAACCCTCAAGTGGGACTCTGCCTCGTCACGATGCCCTACAACAGACGCCACGTCAGCTAGCACCACCTCTAGGGCTGCTTTGGCCGACGCGACCTCCTTCTCGCTCTTTCCCATGGTGATCTCATCCTAGCCCCAGACCGCCACGACAGAGGCATCGACCCGGAGCCACCTGGAGAGGAGCCCCAGGCGCCCACTCGCGAGGCGATCGTTAGTACCCGCGAGGGCGTCCCAAACTTGATCCAGAGCGGTGAAGGTCCCGTCCAGGACGTCGAGGCCGCATGACGAAGGCACCAAGGCCTCCTTCGAAGGAGTCGCCTGCGCATGCGATGTCCCCCGGGAGACGACATCACGAGGAGTAGAAGGCTTTGGAGGCTGCCCAGCGACCAAGGGCAAGACAGATGCAGATGGATCGACGGGCGGCCGGCCCTCTAGACAGTGGCACCGACACACCCTCAAGGGCAGGAGCGACCACAACAATAGGCATTGGGGGCTCGTGGGGCTCTGCGGCGGTGACCAGGAGGGTTGCCTCGCGAACCTCCACCCGCTTGCCCGCAGGCGCCTCGTCAGGCGATGGCGGCACGACAGGAGCGGGCGGAGCATCAAAAGATGCCTACGGCTTGATGCCTGCCTTTTTCCTCCTCATATTCAGCGTGGCGGTGTTCCTAGTTACCAGGCAAAGGCAGAATCAATAGCACACAAGCTACCGACAGGTGCGCAAGGCCGAACCGGGTTACTTACTCCTAAACGTCGACCCACGTCCTCTTCCTCTCCGCTCTGACGACGACAGTGGCGCCCTCACTCTCTTGATTAGGGCACCACCATGTCGGGGAGAAGGGGCACTGTATGCCAGAGCATGCTCTGAAGGGATCTCCCTGGCCTCGGCCTCATCCACCTAGCCCGCGGGCTGCGATCTGGGTGGGGCGAGGCTGACACCTCAACCGCCATGCCTGTAGAGGCAGTGCACACTAGAGGAGACTCTGCTCCGTGCTTCCTGGGGGTTGCTAGACAAGTAGACCGTGTGGCACGAGGGGCCGGTCCAAGCCCCCTAGGGACCTTGGCGGGACGCGGAGATCATGTAGCAGAAGCTTCACCAGCATCGTCGTAATCCTCAAGATCGCGCAAGAGCATGCTTTGTGAGGGGGAGATACCCCCACCAAGTCACCGTCCGTTGTCTTCTCCGAATCCTCCCCGCCCTGGTGTCCCCGGAGGATACCATGACCGGGGAGCCAACGCCCTCAACTGGGGAGAGCCCTAGTTTGTTGAAGACATGCATCTTGGTGACCAAATCGGCCACGTCATCGCGGCGGTACAGCAGGGCGCAGACGTTGGAGAGATCTCCTGGGTCGCCGTTGAGCAGGGTTGCCATAGCCCTGCTTAATTCCTCGGGGGTTTTGCATGCGTACCGAAGCCTGAGGCTGTCACCGCTGCCCTGATAGTCCCATAGGAGCCTAGATGAGACTACAGGGGCGCCCGACGCTTCGTTAAGAACTCCTTCACTATCATCCCCCAGTCAGCTTCCTGGCACTCATGTCACGAGAAATCCGCTCTAGGACGGGTTTGGCCCGGGGATCAGAAAGCTTTGCGGAGCTCCACGTGGGGGTCTTCTCCGGCAGCCCCTTCGACAGCTCCAATCAGGGGTTGGAACTACCGACATCCATGAAGACCCAGTGGTGCCGGAAGTTCTCCACCTTATTCCTGCCTTTAAGATCATGTTACCGCTTCGGACCATGATGAAGGAGACGCACGCTGACCGTTGAGCGCCGTTGTGCACGCGCAAGCTGAAGAAGTGTCGGAAGAGAGCCACCGAAGGCTTCATGCCCACGAAAGCCTCGCAGTAAAAGGCGAAGACGAATAAGAGTAGGATGGAGTTGGGCTGAAGATGAAGGGCTTGAATCCCATAGTGGTCAAGGATGGCGATGAAGAACATGGCGAAAGGCAGAACGAGCCTGACAAAGATGCTATGAAGGAAGAAGGGATAGGCAGACCTGGACGAGGGCCTCTTGTCTAAGGAGCTGCCCCATATCAAGGTCCGCTGCAGTCGTTGGTCCTGTCCGCCGTCGATGGGAGCACCAGGACAAGGTCTCCATCCTTGGCAATGGTGGAATCAGAAAGCGCCGGTGAGATGGGAGCTGAGGCTGAGCTCTAGGCCTCTGGCTTCGGCTTGCCGGTGGGAGCCATTGGGAAGATTGCTGGGCCGAGGCGGCAAGGAGAAGGATGGGGCGACACCGGATCTGCAAAGATCTCAGCGAAGGCCGGGATCTTCAAGTAAGAGCAGGCGCGCAGAAGAGGAAAGCAGTAATGGCTCCACGCTAGAAGTCAGGCTTTTGTCAATTCAGGCGGTGGCCGAGAGGACGCCACACATGAGCCGCATGACGCGCGCCAGTCCTGGCCCCTCAGGCATTTGGGGACCGCAGCGCTTCGGGCCATCCTCAAGGCTTCGTCCTGAAGCTAGCTCTAGCGCACCTTGCGCCCGGGGGCTACTATCAGCATTCTAGGAACGGGGGTACCCAAACCTGTCTGCCTGCAGCCTAGGACATGGCCCACCTCGTCAGCCAGACACGGCCTAGCGCGGCTCCACTCAAGACAAGGCCCTTGATATGTCTCCAACGTATCTATAATTTATGAAGTATTCATGCCATGTTTGCAATAATTCTATATGATTTTGGTATGATTTTATTAGAACTAACCCGGACTGATGCTGTTTTCAGCAAAAATACCATGGTGTCGTTGATTGTGCAGAAATAAAAGTTCTCGGAATGGGCTGAAAATATAGTATGGTTTGTTTTGGATCAAAATAGCCTCTTGAAGCATCGGAGTTGGGCCAGAAGAGCCACGAGGAGTCCACAAGCCAGGAGGGCGACCACCCCCTAGCCGCGCTTGGGTGGCTGGTCATCGCCTCGTGGCCCCCCTTGACGTGAGACCGATGCCAAAAAATCCTATAAATACAGAAACCTGCGAAAACAAACCTAGATCGGGAGTTCCGCCGCTGCAAGCTTCTAGAGCCACGAAAAACCAATCGGGAGCCCGTTTCAACACCCTGTCGGAGGGGAAAGCCATCACCGGAGGCCATCTTCATCATCCCAGCGGTCTCCATGACGAGAAGGGAGTAGTTCACCCTCAGAGCTGAGGGCATGTACCAGTAGCTATGTGTTTGATCTCTCTCTCTTGTGTTATTGAGATGGCACGATCTTGATGTATCGCGAGCTTTATTGATATAGATGAATCATATGGAGTTTCCCCCTCTCTATCTTCTTGTGATGAACTGAGTTTTCCCTTTGAAGTTTTCTTATCGAATTGAGTCTTTAAAGGATTTGAGAACACTTGATGTATGTCTTGTGATGGTATATCCGTGGTGACAATGGGATGTTCTATTGATCCACTTGATGTATCTTTTGGTGATCAACTTGCGGGTTCCGTGACCTTGGGAATCTAAGCATAGGGGTTAGCACATGTTTTCGTCTTGACTCTCCGGTAGAAACTTTGGGGCACTCTTTGAAGTTCTTTGTGTTGGATTGAACATGACAAGTTTGAAATTGTGTGATGCATATCGTATAATCAAGTCCATGCAAACTCATGGTGACATTGGAGTATTTAGGTGGCATTAGGGTTTTGGTTGATGTGTGTGTGTTAAGGTGTTATTTTAATACGAACTCTAGTGCTATTCGTGACACTTATAGGGATAGCTCATAAGATTGATTGGAAAAGATAACTTTGAGGTGGTTTCGTACCCTACAATAATTTCTTCGTTATTTCTTTGCTATTTCTGACTTTGGAATGAACTCTTTGTCGCACGAGAGGTATTTACATATGATTCAACTATATTAGTCTTGTTGAGAGATTGCACTAGTGAAAGTATGAATTCTAGGCCTTGTTCTCAAGCATGGCAATACTGTTTTTGCTCACTTTTGTTATTAGTTATGTTGCTATTTTTATATTTTTAGATTACAAAAACCTATATCTACCATCCATATTACACTTGTACCACCATCCATTCACCGAACTAGTGCACCTATACAATTTACCATTGTATTGGGTGTGTTGGGGACACAAGAGACTCTTTGTTATTTGGTTGCAGGTTTGTTCGAGAGAGACCATCTTCATCCTACGCCTCCCATAGATTGATAAATGTTAGTTCATCCACTTGAGGGAAATATTCTACTATCCTACAAAACTCTGTGTTTGGAGGCCCAACACGATTCCACAAGAAGAAGGTTGCATAGTAGACATTAAGCTATTTTCTGGTGCCATTGCCGGGGAGGTGAGTGCTTGAAGGTATATCTTTAGATCTTGTAATCAAATCTTTTAGTTTCTTGTTTTTCACTAGTTTGGTTTTATAAAAGAAAACTACAAAAAAATGGAATTGAGGTTGCCTCATATGCTTCATCTTTTTAATGTCTTTCGTGAAAATGATGGCAATGAAAATTGTGCTCAAGTGTTAGAAGAAGAAGTTATTAAAATGTTTGGCACTAAATCTTTGAATGATGAGTAGGATTGCAATGTTGTTAGTATGAATTCTTTGAATATCCATAGTACTAATGATGATTGCACTAGTCATGATAAAAAGATTTCTTATAAGCATATCAATTTTTGTGGAGTGCATAGAGTTTGTGAAGACATGCCTAAAAGGGATGATAGATTTTGTAAGAGGCATAAGTATTTACAAAATAAATGGTTGCAAGATGGGCTATATGTTTTTGCTAAAAGACTTGATATTTCTCGCCGTCCTTGTGAACTTTGCAATGAAAGTGTTCATTTTAATTTCCAATGTGAATTATTTCATGATTGAGTTGTGTCCAAAAATTGTGGTAACCTCGTTACCTTTGAGCATCATAATGAACTTAGTCTATTTTTGGGGTATGAAGAAATGAAACATAAAACTAAGGATGTTCCATGTTGGGTTCTCATGAAAATGATTGATTTTGATCTAAATGAAATCTATATGTATTGCATGGTAAATTGCATTGAGAATACTTATATTTTCAATTACTTAAAGACAAGAAAACAAATAGAAAATGAAGAGAATACTAATGAAGGGGAAGAGGTTTCCCAATATCCTCCTACTTTTTCTTATGATGAATCAGGTAACGAGGAGGAGCTCTTTATTCAACCAACCTCTTCAAAAAGAAGCTTGGAGGAATTAAATAAACCCAGACATAATGTGGTGGAGAAGAAGAAAATAAGGAAAAGTAAAGGTAAAGAGGTATCTCTCCCAAATAGTGTTGCTCCCATTACTGATAGGCCTCATGAGAATGAATCAAAATATTTGTGGAAGATGATACACTTGAGGATTATTTTGTTATGACAATTGCTTGTTGTGATAATTATGATTAGGAAGATAATGATACTTCTTATAATCTTGAAAATATTTATGGCACCAACTTGGAGGATGATGATAATAATTGCTATACTATTGGTGTTATTCATACTTTTAATGATGAGAGTGATTATTTTTATGCTATACAAAGACAAAAGCTTGGGATGCTACGTTTGATGAAAATGACATATTTGAGAATTTATTTTCTACAATTAATGTTTGTCCCAAGCTTGGGGATGCTATTCTTAATGAAGATGATCTTTTTATTCCCCCTACTTTGAATGATCAAATTTGTTATATTGCATGCCTCCTACTTACGATGATTATTATCATGATACTTGTGTGATTAAAAAGAGTGATGATTCTATTATGATACTTGTCATAATTATGAATGTCTTTTTACTGAATATTACTCTTTTAGTGTGGAACCAATTTGTAGTATTCAATTCTTTAATGATACTCCCCACTATTAGTCATGAGAAGAAATCTTCTTGTGTGGAGAATAGTAAAATTTCTATGCTTGTAGATCATGAAAAGAATGCTTTATGTGCTATTTATATTGTGTAATTACTTCATGATGCTACTGAAAATTATCATGAGGGAGGAACATATGCTTGTAGGAATTGAAATAGTATCAAGTTTCCTCTCTATGTGTTGAAAGTTTTGAAGTGATGCTTGCTTTGCCTTCCTATGCTAGTTGATTCTTGCCCCCATAAATTGTTTGATCACAAAATCCCCATGCATAGGAAGTGGGTTAGACTTAAATGTGCTTGTCATGTGATTCATGATGCTCTCTTGCATGTTTTAACTATTATTCCTATACGAGCATTATTGAAATCACCATGCCTAGCTAAAAGGAATTAAAGAAAAGCACTTGTTGGGAGACAACCTAACACTTTTACTTTCTGTTTTGATGTGTTAACATGATTAAGATACCGTATTAATCATGTTTTGTGTCTTTTATTTTAATAAAGTGCCAAGTAAAGCCTTTGGGATAGTGTGGATACTTGCTTGTTTGATTTTGTGCAAAAACAGAAAGTTTTGCGACCAGTATATGAATTATCTTATTTTACTGGAGCTTGAAAAATTCTATTTTTTTACAGAACATTTATATGCAAATTCCTTGAGTTTTACTATTTTTTCAGAATTTGTAGACTCAGGGAAGTATGGTCATAATTCAGATATTTACAGACTGTTCTGTTTTTGACAGATTCTGTTTTGTATGCATAGTTTGCTTGTTTTAGTGTTCCCATAGCTTATATTCGGTGATATAAATTGTGGGAATGATGGAATACAGAAGTTATTAGAGAAATTTTTTGAATATTGTATTGACAAGTACCTAGGTGAATGATCTATCTTTATTACACTAACCCTTCTCACAAAGTTTCGTTAAGTTTTGTGTGATTGAAGTTTTCAAGTTTTGGGTGAGACACCGATATGAGGAGAATAAGGAGTGACAAGAACCTAATATTAGGGATTCCCAAGGCACCTCCAAGGTAATATCCGAGGAATACTCAAGGACCAAGCTTGGGGATGCTCCGGAAGGCATCCCCTTTTTCGTCTTCAACACTATCGGTATATCTCACTTGGAGCTATATTTTTATTCATCATGTAATATGTGTTTTTCTTGGAGCATCATTTTATTTTGTTGTTATATGTTAGGTGTTATTTATAATATTTTTTTCAATGAAAGTTCCAAGAATTGTCTTAGGATGCTTGCATTGCATGTTTTGAAGTAGTTGACTCTCGTGTTTGAATTTCTACTGTAGTGTTTGAATTTTCATATTTTACTGGAACGTGTAAAGTTGCTGAAATTTTTACACAGTATTTGAATATAAATTATTTAGCATGTAATAAAGTTTCATAATTGTTTTAGTAACATAAGTACACTCTTTTCATAAATTGCTACAGACTGTTCTGTTTGGACAGATTGCTGTCATCATTTTGTTATCTACTTATCCTATAGTTTCCATAGCCTATATTGGTAGATATAAATTGTGGAAATGATAGTATACAGTACCTAATGTTTTAAAATTATGGTTATACTTGTCTTGGCAGTACATAAGAGTTGATTTATTCTTATGTGTACTAACCTATCTCACGAGTTGTTTTCGAGTTTTGTGTGGATGAAGTTTTTGGGAGTAGGTGAAACCATGATATGAGACGATTGAACGAGATACAAAAGCTCAAGCTTGGGGATTACCAAGGCACCCCAAGTAAATATTTCAAGAATTCTCATGCATCTAAGCTTGTGGATGCTATGCATCCCACCTCTCTTCGTCAACTATCGGTTAGCCTATGTTGAGCCTAATTTTTTATTCGTTCACATGATGTGTGCTATTCTTGGAGTGCTATTTTTGTTTTTATTGCTGTTTAAATAAAATACTTAGATCTGAAAATATTTATTGAGATAGAGAGATAGAAAGTCCTCACATAGCAACTTAATTGTTTGACTACTCATTGATCTTCACTTATATGTTTTGGAGTAGTTTACTCTCGTGCTTCACTTATATCCTATGAGTAAATGGTTGCATGAATTGAATATCATAAATCTGAAATTATATATGTTTTATATGCTTATACCATGGGGAGTAATGACTTCACATATAAGAATTATAGATGGTAAAATTTATTGAAAGTTAGCAAACACCGCATTGGTCACTTGAACAATTCATGAAAGAATATTGAAGGAAGAGAGATTTCACATATAAATATACTATCTTGGACATATTTTATGATTATGAATACCCATTAATTATTTTCAAACTTGAGAAAAATAGTTGAAGTTGGACAAGGAAGACAACATAATGAGTTATGCTTCTGTATATTTGTATAGAAGTTATATTGTTATGGATCCTCCAACATGTGGTGCTTGCTTCCACCTTATCCTAGCCAAAACTTCTGCACCAAGTAGAAATACTACTTGTGCATCCAAACACCCTTAAACTAGTTTTGCCATGAGAGACCACTATACCTACCTATGGATTGAATAAGATCTCCCAAGTAAGTTGTCAACAGTGCAAAATGCAATAAGAATTTCTCCTAAATATCTATGATATTTTATTGTAAGGGAAAATAAGCGTTGTACGAACTTGTGATGGTAAAGAAATAAAAGAGACATACTACATAATAAAGGTTGCTATCACAAAGGGCAATACAACGCGACGTTCCTTTGCATTAAGGGTTTGCACATCCAAAAACAAAAAGCGCATGGCAACCTCTGTTTCCCTTTGCGAAGGGCCTATATTTTCCTTTCTAGTACTTACCTTTACGTAAGAGTCATGGTGATCTTCATGACTTCCTATATTTTGCCTTTTTCTCTTGGCAAGCGTCATGTGTTGGGGAATGATCAAGGCATATATGGCCATTCAAATATATTTGATCATGAATTATTATTGTTGACAATTATCTATATGATAAATAAGTTGGGAGGCGAAACATTAAGCCCCTATATTTCTCTATGTTTGATGGATGCCATTTGCTCTAAAATTATGCTTTGAGTGTTAGCAATCATGGAAGACTATATGATAGTTGAGTATGTGGAATTTGCTAAATCAAAGCTCTTACATAGACCCTTCCTGAAAATAAGATGAATTGCAATTGTTTGGTGACTAAAAGCATGGTTTGTTAGTTTTCAAGAAACTTTATGGTCTATACTTTAACATGTGAATAGCTTATTACTCGATCATGAGAAGTTTTATCAGATGAGCTACTGTTTATGATATATAATGATGCTAGAAAAACGTGATTGGAATTATCATTGATCAAACTTGTGCACTTGCTAGTATTCACACTTCATAAATTATTTCTTTTATCATTTACCAACTCGTGGACGAGCAGGAATTAAGCTTGGGATGCTGATACATCTCCAACGTATCTATAATTTATGAAGTATTCATGTCATGTTTACAATAATTCTATATGATTTGGTATGATATTATTAGAACTAACCCGGACTGACGCCGTTTTCAGCAGAACTACCATGGTGTCATTTTTTATGCAGAAATAAAAGTTCTCGGAATGGGCTGAAAATTTAGTATGACTTTTTGGGACCAAACGAGACCCCCGAAGCATTGGAGTTTGGCCAGAAGAGCCACGAGGAGGCCACAAGACAGGAGGGCACAACCACGCCTGGGTGGCTTGTCGTTGACTCGTGGCCCCCCTTGATGGGAGACCAACGCCAAAAATTGCTATAAATACAGAAACCTCTGAAAAGAAACCTAGATCGGGAGTTCTGCCATCGCAAGCCTCCAGACCACGAAAAACCAATCGGGAGCCCATTCCGGCAACCCGTCGGAGGGGGAAACCATCACCGGAGGCCATATTCATCATCTCGACGGTCTCCATGACGAGGAGGGAGTAGTTCACCCTCAAGGCTGAGGGTATGTACCAGTAGCTATTTGTTTCATCTCCCTCTCTCTTGTATTCTTGTGATGGCATGATCTTGATGTACCGCGAGCTTTATTGATATAGATGAATCATATGGAGTTTTCCCCTCTCTATCTTCTTGTGATAAATTGAGTTTTCCCTTTGAAGTTTTCTTATCGGATTGAGTCTTTAAAAGAATTTAGAACACTTGATGTATGTCTTGCGATGGGATATCCAGGGTGAAAATGGGATGTTCTATTGATCCACTTGATGTATGTTTTGGTGATCAACTTGCGGGTTCCGTGACCTTGGGAATCTATGCATAGGGGTTGGCACACATTTTTGTCTTGACTCTCCGGTAGAAACTTTGGGGCACTCTTTGAAGTTCTTTGTGTTGGATTGAACATGACGAGTCTGAAATTGTGTGATGGATATCATATAATCAAGACCATGGGTACTCGTGGTGACATTGGAGTATCTAGGTGGCATTAGGGTTTTTGTTGATGTGTGTCTTAAGGTGTTTTTTTAATACGAACTCTAGGGCTGTTCGTGACACTTATAGGGATATCTCATAAGATTGATCGGAAAAGATAACTTTTGAGGTGGTTTCGTACCTGACAATAATTTCTTCACTAGTTCTCCGCTATTTGTGACTTTGGAGCGAACTCTTTGTCGCACGAGAGGTATTTACATATGATTCTACTCTGTTAGTATTGCTGAGAGATTGCACTAGTGAGAGTATGAACCCTAGGCCTTGTTTTCGAGAATTCAAATACCATTTTTGCTCACTTTTGTTATTAGTTACCTTGTTGTTTCTATAGTTTCATATTACAAAAACCTATATCTACCATCCATATTACACTTGTATCACCATCTCTTCGCCGAACTAGTGCACCTATACAATTTACCATTGTATTGGGTCTATTGGGGACACAAGAGACTCTTTGTTATTTGGTTGCAGAGTTGTTCGAGAGACACCATCTTAATCCTGTGCCTCCCACGGATTGATAAACCTTAGGTCATCCACTTGAGGGAAATTTTCTACTATCCTACAAAACTCTACGCTTGGAAGCCCAACACGAGTCTACAAGAAGAAGGTTGCATAGTAGACATTAGCACTCGCGAGGACACTAGGCTCGCAAGGAAGAACGACACCAAGACCAGAAAGGATGGGCTTCCTTAGGCCCCCTCCGGAGCGGCAGAGATCTCTATGCAGAACCCGGCCTTAGGAGTCAAAGATGACGCAAGGAAGGATAGGCGGGCGCCCCTGCGCCAGGCGGTGTAGTTTCCCCTTTGGTGCAAAGGGAGAAAGGACGTACGCGGGTTCTCGAAGTGCCTCCCAAAGGATTCCATTCTAGTGCAACGAGACCACGACCACGAGCCCCGTAGGGCGGATGTCATCGCCGAGCGCACCTCTGCATCATCGACAACTACTTTGAAGGTGAAGACTACCTTTGGATAGGGCATGGATGTACTCCTGTCCCCCTTCAAATTTGCCAGTTGTGGGATCCCTTCCTGCCATTGTGGTAAGGGAAGAGGACCCAGGCCACTACTATATATAGAGGCTAGGCCGCATCATAGAGGGGGACCCGATAGAACCACTCGACGAACCATAAGGCAAAGCAGAGAGCCAAGAACACCACTAGAGCACCCTCACGAGGCTCGAAACCACTGTACTAGTTCATCCACCACACCTCCTCGTGAGGCAATCCACAAAAGCAGGAGTAGGGTATTACGCTTCCTAGCGGCCCAAACCTGGGTAAAGCACCCTATTCATCTTTGTCCTCGTCATCGTGCGAGTTCGCTGTACTAACCATCGAGTAGCGAGCTAAGTAGGGCGAGGCTACGGAGGCTCTTTGCACATGCCCTTGTGTTCGAACTTTGAGGGTTTTGCGGAGGCCAAAATCCAACACTGATCACCCTCCCTTGGTAGCATCCCCACACGCTACCCCTAGCACCCCATAGAGGATTCCTGCCAAACCCGTAAGAGGCAGCACTGGCCGCCTACCCACTAGAGAGAGCTGCCAAACTAGCCAAACTATGCTGCCAAGGACGCCTCTTGAGGGGCCAACCACCGGCCCCCAACCTATTGGAAATATGCCCTAGAGGCAATAATAAATTAGTTATTATCATATTTCCTTGTTCATGATAATCGTTTATTATCCATGGTAGAATTGTATTGATCGGAAAGTCAGATACATGTGTGGATAAATAGACAACACCATGTCCCTAGTATGCCTCTAATAGACTAGCTCGTTGATCAAAGATGGTTAAGGTTTCCTAGCCATGGACATGAGATGTCATTTGATAACGGGATCACATCATTAGGAGAATGATGTGATGGATAAGACCCAAACTATAAACATAGCATTTGATCATGTTAGTTTATTGCTACAGTTTTTTGCATGTCAATTATCTATTCCTATGACCATGAGATCATGCAACTCACTAACACCGGATGAGTACCTTGTGTGTATCTCCGAGGGTGTCTGTTGGGTTGGCATGGATCAAGACTGGGATTTGTTACTCCGTGTGATGGAGAGGTATCTCAGGGCCCACTCGGTAATACAACATCACTATAAGCCTTGCAAGCAATGTGACTAAAGTGTTAGCCACGGGATCTTGTATTATGGAATGAGTAATGAGACTTGCCAGTAACGAGATTAAACTAGGTATAGAGATACCGACGATCGAATCTCGGGCAAGTAACATACCGAAGAACAAAGGGAACATCATACGGGATTATCTGAATCCTTGACATAGAGGTTCGAATGATAAAGATTTGCGTAGAATATGTAGGAACCAATATGGGCATCTAGGTACCACTATTGGTTATTGACCATAGAGGTGTCTCGGTCATGTCTACATAGTTCTCGAACCCGCAGGGTCTACACACTTAAGGTTCGGTGACGTTTTGGTAGTATAGAGTTATGTATGGTGGTGACCGAAGGTTGTTCGGAATCTCGAATGAGATCCTGGACGTCACGAGGAGCTCCGAAATGGTCTGGAGGTAAAGATTGATATATAGGAAGTCCTGTTTTGGTCACCGGAAAAGTTTTGGGCTCATCGATAGTGTACCGGGAGTGCTGGGAGGGTGCCGAGGGACCATCGGGAGGGGTCTCTCTACCCAAAGGACCTCATGGGCTGTGGGAGGAGTCAAACCAGCCCCTAGTGGGATGGATGAACCCCTACTAAGGCCCATGCGGCTAAGGGTGGGAAAAACCCAAAGGTGGAAAGCTGGAAAGGGTTTCCAAGTGGAGAGGAGGAATCCTACTCCTAGTAGGATTGGAGTAGGACTCCTCAACCTCCAATTTCGGCCAACTCTTGAGGGTTTGAGGCTGCCTCCTCCCCACCCTCCCTCGTATATATACTAGAGGATTTAGAGCGGACAGAGAACCCTAATTGCCACACGTTTCCCTCTCCTTCCCTAGATCAGTTTCTCCTCTAGATTAGTCGTGTGGTGCTTAGGCGAAGCCCTGCAGGATTAGTTCACCACCACCGCCACCATGCTGTTGTGCTACCGGAGAACTCACCTAACTCTCCGCCCTCTCTTGCTAGATCAAGAAGGCGGAGATCGTCATCAAGCTGTACGTGTGATGAACGCAGAGGTGCCGTCCTGCAACAGCTCGAGACCGATGCTCCAGAAGATTCCCCTTTTATATCCATTGTCGTCTTGTGTTTCGTCTGGTTGTCGCATTAATCATTGCATTATTTGCATCATCCACATAGCATTGTCACTCATTTTCAAAAACTTGCATCCATTCGTAGTCGCCAGTTCTCTCCGTTCTTGCCATTGCCCATTTCGAGACCAATCACACACGCACGCGCCCGCGGCATCGATAAAGTATTGTTTTTAAAGTGCACATTAAACATCCCCGGATTGAGTCGAAAGTTGGCGCGTGGTCTTATTATATTGTAGGAGGACCGCCTGCCAAATTTCGTAGCATTCCGAGTTCGTTTGATACCCGAACGTCAACCATAGTAGTGTGGTCATCGGTTTATTTATTGGACGTTTTTCGGTTTTCATAACTTGTGTCACGGGCCACAATTCTTCCTCTCATCCCCTCCTAGCCCAACTACACACCCCAACTAGCCCACCTAGCCTACCCCCACCGACCCGACCATCCGATCGCGATCAGAGGGTCGAAAAACTACCCTAGCCCCCAAACCCTCGCAAAACTACTACAAATAGACGCCCTAGTCTACCTATTTTAGAAAAACCTAGCCTCACCTCGTTTTCCATGCAGCCGCCAGCCTCCCCAACCCACAGCCGCCAGCTCCACCCCCTCCATAGCATGGGCCCGCCAAGCCCATCCAGGCCCGCCCCAGGCCCAAACCGCCGCAGCTGCCCCCGAGCGCTCCAGATCGGGAGAGGAGCTCCCGATCCAGAGGTTCGCCCCCCGCTGTGCTCGCTGGCGAGCCGCCGGCGGCAACCCCGTGCCGCCAGGAGCACCTCCGCGTCGTCACCCCTCTCTGCTCACCGTCCGCCATCGTGACACAACTCCTGTAACATCCCAAAATTTCATTTTGGAATGTTATGAAATAAAGCTATGCATCATCATCATGTTGTCTGAATGAAATGAACGTTTGAAGTGCTTCCTTTGAATTTCTGAAAGCCCCTTTCAATTTTCATTATTCTTGTTTCACCTATTTGAAAACTCTTGGAAAATGTTCAAAGAAGAGCGGAGTAACATGACACTCCACACCAGGGGCATCTTGGTGATTTATTTGAACAATAAAACCAGGGGGTCTTTTGAAAAAATTTTGAAAAATGTTTTAAAACCAAATAGGCAATTTCTGAAAATATTATTTTTTCAAAGTATTCAAATGGCAGAAGAAAAATGTTCAATAAATGAATTTATTCTTCTGATAATTTTGATATATATTTGTCCTATATTTGGAACTAAATCGAATGCATTAAAAGGTTTTTACTGCGTCCGAAATTAGAAAAAATGAAATCATTTAAAGCTTTAAATACCCGCTCGGGCCATCTGCATTTAAGCCCCCTCCCGACTTTCCTTTCTATAGGCCACCAACGCCTCTGCCGCGCTCATCACCCTCGCTAACAGTGGAGCCCACCCGACCGTTCGCTGCAATCACGCGGCCATCACCCTCCTCGCGCCTAACGGTTATCGCCGGAGATCGTGCGCTCGCCGGATCTCACTCCCCTTCCTTCCCTTCGCTCACCCGCGGCCCTATATAAGGCGGTCACCCTCCGCACTTCATTCCCCCCCGAAAACCCCCTCTGCCTTGCCGAGACACTGCCCGAATGAGCTCGTCGGAGTTCCTGCCGCTCCCGACCCTCCCAACGCACCTGGCCGTCGCCTCCCTCCACCTCACGCGCGTCCGACGCCGCCAATCATTGCCGGAGGTTCACCGCCGTCGCCTGGACCTCTCCGACGTCCTTCCCGACCACCGGAGCAACCTCCCCGACAACCTTCTGCTTCCGGCGGCCGTCGACGTCACCGGAGCACCACCCCGACCACCGCTATGAGCCCCCACCTTCTCTCAACCTTCGGATCTCGATCCTACGATCCAGATTAGATCGTTTTAAAACGCGAACTGTTTTCCTCTAGAGTTCGGCCACCGTTTGTTAGTTTCCGCGCGCGCGTGCTAGCACCCAATAGGAAGTTGCCACGTAGCCTTGGCCGTTCGTTAGGTTTTTTTCCTTTTCTGTTTTGTTTTAGAAAACAGAAGGTTTTCTGATTTTGTTTTAGTTGTATCTTTTAAACTAATTAGTGTTTTTAGTTAATTCTTTTTGTATTAGGTCACTTATTACTTGTAGTTTATGTCTATAGTTTTAGAATTTAAATTTAAACTTTAAAATTTGAATTTAATCAAATTTGCTTAAATTACTAAAATTTGTATAACTAGAGTTTAAAAATAGATTTTTGTATGAATCTTTTTGCCACTGATTGGTATTAGTTAGGACCGTCACCATGCTTAGTTTGAGAATTTTTAGGATGAATTTGTTTAGTGTTTTAACCAAAAACAGAATCTGATTATTTGTTAGTATAGTTTAATTACTTTATTTCTTTTCTTAGTTCAAATCTGAGTTAGTTATATTTTATTTTAGTAGGTTCCGTTGTTTCAACTTTAGGAAATTTACTTGTTGTTAATAAATAAAATAATTTGCTTAGTTTTATACTTTATCGTTATAGGAACTCTACTCCTTTTCAACTAGGTATAATTTGATTAAAACAAACTAGTTAGTAATAGTTTCTTTTAACAAAGTTTAGATAATTAGATTCTGTTTTCTAAGAAAAGTTTTAGTAAATTCTTTTCTGTTAAGATAATGTTTTGTTACTAAAATAAATAGTTAGTTTATTTCATATCGTATTGTTAGAGGAAACTATAACCTATTCTATTAAGTAGTGTTTTATAAAACAAATTAACTTTAGAAGCATTCTTTCACAAAAGTATTTAGTGGATTTAATTTGTTAATAAAATATTTTTTTATTGTTTCTTTTCTATCAACTATTGTTTTGTTAGTACAAATACAAATAGTTCTACTTTGTTAGTAGTAGCTTATTATGTAATAGTTTACCCACCAACTTTTAGAAAACAAAACTATGTGTTGATTTTTCTTTCTTGTGATTGTGCCTTGTTTTGCCTTGAGTGATTACTAGTTACATTTCTGATTTTGTGAGTTACAAACTTTTGATGTATGCTTATAGAGTGCTCTTGTTTGATTCATTAGATCATCCGGAGTGCGAGGCTTGTTACCTAGAGTCCCTCGAATACGAAGATCGTCAACCAGGCAAGTCACTTTCACCATGTATACCTATGTTTTATTGCATTAGTTCTTCCATCACCCCAATTGCATGCAAAGTAGGTAAATTGGAAACTTGGTTACTTGTTGTAGTATCATGTGGTAGGTACCCCTCAACCCTTTGACACATTGGCCCCGGGAAAAACGTTGTTTTATATTTTGCTATGCTATTAGTAGACGGGGTTGGTTGTGTGATTCATGAGAGTTGAGAGAGTTAATAATTTCAAGACCTACATGATGAAAAAGTCTTCAAGACTTCAAGTTTTCAACTTACCTCTGGGTGGATGATGGTTGAACGGCGCCCTGGAGAAACCAGTGGTTAGCCTAGATGATGCTGGAGATGTGCCAGTATTCATGCGGAAAGGTCCACCCAGGCACAAAGAGATGGATGGATGCTTCAAGACCCAAGGCTTACCTGCACAGCCACAAGTCATTATGGGCTCTGGCTTGGTTGGATATCATGGTGTCCCTAGACAGGCGGTGCTACGAGATGTAGAAGAACGGTAGGAAAGGATGGGCACTGACAGAGTCTCATGGAAACCCTTTAGAAGACCATGTTTTGGTCATCCGTTTCTCAAACACCCTGAAGTGCGAGAAATCAAACGGAGGCAACCAAATTTTGTGGGGAATGTGTGCAAAACTCTGCAGAGTACCCAAACCTAATCGATTAGCCGTGTCCACGGTCATGGACAACTTGAGCCAAATGAACTGAAACTATCTGGAACTCTCAACACAATTAATTATATTGATGTGGGTTATTAATGACAACTTGGGTATGAGAATTGGTTGGTGGAACCATCTCATTAATCAACCAACATCGTAGTAATTATGCCTTTGCTCTCTCTTGTTGTAGGAAAAATTTGGCTTTATGCAAAAACTTACTACTCCACCTTCCATAATTGCATATAGACTAGATGATTACTTTCCCCCCTCTCTTGTGACTTTGCCGGCATATTCAATATGCTGACCTATACGGCTGCAACGTATCATGTTGCAGAGTACTTTTCCGACTAGGAGTGAGGATACGCTCTATGCTCGGTGAGATGCCCTTGGAGTCAGATGGACTCATCTACCTTCGATGCTTCCGCAAGTTTGTGGTTTAGTTTATCTCATGAGTTGGCCTTCAGCCACTTTATTGTAATCATTATTGTAATAAAGGACTCGATATGAGATTTTGATTAATTTATGCCGTGTGATTTCCCTTTGATATATACATTTATGTACCATGTGCGTACCAGCATGATCTTGGGATGGTACAGAAACACCGGACACTCGACCTTTCAGGTCGGGTCGCTACATAAATGGTATCAGAGCACACGCTGACCGTATGACGTAACCTCTAGGATTGGAAAAGCCTTAGGATTTATTTTCTCTTTTGTCTTTAAAATTCTTATACTCTTATCTACTCGTTTCTGACTTCCCTCCGATTATTTCAAAATTTATAGATGGCCACCTTCATCCCAGTTTTTATCACGGAGTTTTGCCAGCCTGACGCAACGATGCCCTTTGGCCAGGAGCTTATGAGGATCGTCAGGGACGTGAGGATTGCTTTGCCGAGCATCACTGGGACTCCTATCATGTCCTTTCCGCAAGATGGACGCTACAGGATTGAGGTGCACATTCCAGGGAAGACCTTTGGGAATAGGAAGGAACCCATCGACTTCAAGTTTGTGGCACCCAGCTGGATACTTGGGAGGGACATGGCCATTCATCGTGCCCTTGGACGTATTCAGGAGGAATACAGAGGTGGAACCATTTCACTAGGACTCGGCGTGGTTTGTCGCAGGGATGCCAATGGAAATATCCTAACCACTCCCACTGAAGACACCACCATTTCCTATATCCAGACCTTGGAGACGCACGTCAGGACCTTGGAGCTTCGGGTACGTGCCGACACGAAGACGATCAAGAGGCTGATGAACCGTGAGATTGACCTCAAAGCTGACTTACGGGAAGCCGAGTACGAGCATGAGTATGAGGTGAAGGATTTCTTAGAGAGGATCGACAAGCTGAACACTCGTATCACAACTCTAGAGGAATAGATGGACATGGGTGAAAATCTTCATCCCGAAGGAGACATGGCTCCTTTGATCAGCAACGATGATGACTATGAGGAGAGCACCACTGGAGGAGGCTCCGTCACCATGTACTTTTGAGGAAAACTTTAGTTACGCCCCCATGTATCTTCATTTTCGTCGTTAAAGCGTAGGTCGATGTTTAGTTTGAATGGAGATTTGTATCTCGATGTTTGACTATGAGTTGAATAAATGAATGAGTGTTTGGTGTGATATGTTTGTTGCATTGCATACTGGTAGTGAAATTTCCCTTTTAGGTCATTGTTCTATCCTAATTCTCACCCCCTCTGAAAACAGCAAGATGCCTCCGTGACATGAGCCCGACTTCACCTTCCCGCCAGAGCTCACCCAGCTTCTTCAACAGCAGAACACCCTGATGCAACTGTTGATTCAGAATCAGACCAACAACCACAACAACCACCCTCCACCACAAGGCGATAACCTCACCCGTTTTCTGAGACTGAATCCCCCAACCTTCTCCAGCAGCACAGAGCCCATTGTAGCAGATGATTGGCTCCGCAAGATGGAGAGGGAACTCACCACCGCAGGATGCACTGAGGCTAAAAAAGTGCGTTTTGCTGCCCATCAACTGGAGGGCCCAGCAACTTCATGGTGGGAGAACTACACCACCACATACCCTATTGCTGATGTGACTTGGGAGCAGTTCAAGCAAGCTTTCCGCACCGCACATGTCTCAGCTGGAGCCATGAGTCTGAAGAAGCGTGAGTTTCGCAACTTACGCCAGGGGACCGTTCCGTGGCCCAGTACATGGATGACTTCAGCACGTTGGCTCGTTATGCACCAGGAGATGTGGCCGATGATGCAGCCAAGCAGGAAAAGTTCTTGCAAGGACTCAATGATGAGTTGAGCGTGCAACTGATGGTGGCTACCTTCAGCAACTACCAGGAGCTGGTAGACAAAGCCCTCATCTTGGAGGGAAAGCAGCAAGAAATTGAGAACTGCAAGAGGAAGTATGCACATGGGAAGTCTACCTCTGGAGCTCATCAGAAGCCCCACTACTCCCCGTACTCAGGAACTACCGGATCAGGGACCGGTAAGTATGGAGGACACACTCATCCAGTGCACCACCATGGAGGAAGTGGGAATAATCGTCCCAACAATGGCAGCTTCAAGAATGGTAATGGAAGTGGGAATGGCAACCAACACCGTCCCGCTCCAGCTCAAAAGGATCTGAACCATATCACCTGTTTCAAGTGTCAGAAGACAGGGCACTATGCCACTGAATGCCCTCAGAACAAGCAAGGGAATGGAAACGGCAACTCCGCAGCTAAGCAGCAAAATCCGTTTCCTCGTGCTCAGGTGAACCACCTCGATGTGGAAGAAGTCTATGATCAGCCTGATAGTGTGGTTGGTAAGTTTCTATTGCATTCATGTCCCGTTATGGTACTTTTTGATTCTGGTGCAACTCATTCATTCATATCAAGGGTAGTTGTGAAAAAGTATGATTTACCCACCAGAACCCTTAGTCAACCCATTAAGGTGAATTCCCCAGGAGGAATGATGATGACAGGAATAGGATGCCACGCCCTGAAACTTCACATAGGAAACCATGTTTTTCCTACCGACCTCATCGTCTTAGAATCCCAGGGATTGGATGTAATCCTAGGCATGGATTGGATGACCAAGTATGAAGGAAACCTTGATTGCCCCAGCAAGTCTATTTCACTCACCACTCCGGAGAACAAGAGGATTAAGTATGTATCCCGACACACATAGATGAGTGCTCGGTTAAATTCCCTCATAGGAGTTGTTCAGGAGGAAGTACTGGTTGTAAGAGACTTTCCAGATGTATTCCCGGAGGAATTACAAGGCATGCCAACAGATAGGGAGATTGAGTTTCTAATAGAGCTAATACCAGGGACAACCCCAATTTCCAGGAGACCCTATCGGATGCCCGCAAATGATTTAGTGGAAATCAAGAAGCAAATTAAGGAGCTATTGGACAAGGGATATATTCTCCCAAGTTCATCACCTTGGGGAGCCCCAGTTCTTTTGGTGGATAAGAAAGATAAAACCTTGAGGATGGTGGTCGATTATCGAGCATTGAACGAGGTGACTATCAAGAATAAGTACCATCTGCCTATGATTAATAACCTATTTGACCAGCTAGTAGGCGCCAAAGTATTCTCCAAGATCGATCTTCGATCAGGGTATCACCAACTGAAGATTCGGGAACAGGATATACCCAAAACAGCTTTCACCACCAGGTATGGCTTATACGAGTATATAGTCATGTCCTTTGGTTTGACTAATGCTCCGGCCTATTTCATGAATTTGATGAACAAAGTGTTTATGGAATATTTGGACAAGTTTGTCGTGGTGTTCATCGATGACATTTTGATATTCTCCAAGAGCGAGGAAGAACACAAGGAGCACTTGCGTTTAGTTCTGGAGAAGCTTAGAGAGCATCAGTTGTATGCCAAGTTCAGTAAATGTGAATTTTGGCTGACGGAAGTCAGATTCCTTGGACATGTTATTTCCGGAGAAGGAATATCAGTAGATCCCGCTAAGGTTGAAGCAGTCACTGAGTGGAAGCCAACCACCTCAGTTAAGGAGATCCGCAGTTTTCTCGGACTTGCCGGATATTACCGGAGATTCATTGAGAATTTCTCAAAGAATGCCAAGCCCATGACAGAGATGTTGAAGAAAGAGTCTAAGTATATCTCGACTGAGGAATGTGAGGCCAGTTTCCAGGAATTAAAGCAACGTTTGGTCACAGCCCCAGTGTTTATACTGCCAAACATTCGGAAGGACTTCTAGGTTTATTGTGACGCACCCCGTCAAGGACTTGGAGGAGTACTCATGCAAGAGGGAAAAGTTGTAGCATATGCATCCAGACAGCTACGACCCCGTGAGTTGAATTATGCCACCCATGATTTGGAGCTAGCAGCCGTAGTGCATGCACTCAAGACTTGGAGACATTTCCTTATCGGAAATAGTTGTGATGTGTACACTGATCATAAGAGCCTGAAGTATATCTTCACGCAGAAGGAGTTGAACCTCAGACAGAGGAGATGGTTAGAGTTAATCAAGGACTATGACATGTGATTACACTACCATCCAGGAAAGGCAAATGTTGTGGCAGATGCTTTGAGTCGGAAGAGTTATGTGAACACACTCATAGCTGGAGGATTACCCCAAGAGTTAACCAAAGATCTCAGAGAGCTTCGGTTAGAAATAGTTCCACAAGGGTATGTTGCCACACTAGAGATTCAGTCCACCTTGACCGAAAGAATTCGAGAAGCCCAGAAATCGGACAAGGAGATAGCTGAGATAAAGCAGAGAATGATAGAAGGCAAGGCTAAAGGCTTTCGTGAAGATGAACAGTGTACTCTATGGTTTGAGAACCGAATCTATGTGCCCCATGACCCAGAGCTCAGAAAGTTGATACTTCAAGAAGCCCACGATTCACCATACTCGATACACCCAGGCAACACCAAGATGTACCTGGATTTGAAGGAAAGTTACTAGTGGACAGGTATGAAGAAAGATATTGCCGAACATGTTGCGGTACGTGATGTTTGTCAGCAAGTAAAGGCGGAACATCAGAAACCAGCAGGGTTACTCCAACCTTTGCCGATACCCGAGTGGAAATGGGATAAGCTCGGTATGGACTTCATCATAGGACTACCTAGGACCCGTTCAGGATATGATTCCATTTGGGTAGTGGTCGATCCCTTGACCAAGGTGGCTCATTTCATTCCAGTGAAAACCACTTATACCAGTGCTAAGCTAGCCAAGATATATATGACCAGGATCGTATGTCTGCATGGAGTTCTGAGGAGTATCGTGTTAGATAGAGGAACACAATTTACCTCAAAGTTTTGGCAGCAGTTACATGAAACTTTGGGTACAAGACTGGAGTTCAGTACAGCTTTTCATCCGTAGACCGATGGACAGACTGAGAGAGTCAACCAGATTCTAGAGGAAATGTTGAGAGTCTGTGCGCTAGACTATGGGTCCAATTGGGATGACAACTTACCTTACGTAGAATTCTCATACAACAACAGTTATCACACCAGTCTGTAGATGGCCCCTTTCGAAGCTTTATACGGAAGGAGGTGCAGAACACCATTGACCTGGGATGGTGTTGGAGACCGACAACTTTTTGGTCCTGATCTTATCAGAGATTCTGAGGATAAGGTCAAACTGATTCGAGACCGACTCAAGATAGCTCAATCCCGGCAGAAGAGCTATGCTGATAAGAAACGCAAGGAGGTGACATATGAAGTAGGGGATCGAGCATATCTCCGTGTATCCCCACTTCGAGGAATCAAGAGGTTTGGTGTTAAAGGAAAGTTAGCACCCAGATTCATAGGCCCCTACAAAATTCTGGAATGTAGAGGCAAAGTTGCATACAAGCTAGAATTGCCGGAAGGACTGTCCGGAGTTCATGATGTTTTCCATGTTTCCCAGTTGAAGAAATGCCATGCTGAGATGGTTGATATTCCTTTGAGAGACATAGTATGGAGGCCACAACCATGGAGGAAATAGGAATAATCGTCCCAATAATGGCAGCTTCAAGAATGGAAGTGGGAATGGCAACCAACACCGTCTCGCTCCTGTTCAGAAGGATCTGAACCACATCACCTGTTTCAAGTGTCAGAAGACAGGGCACTATGCCACTGAATGCCCTCAGAACAAGCAAGGGAATGGAAACGACAACTCCGCAGCTAAGAAGCCAAATCCGTTTCCCCGTGCTCAGGTGAACCACCTCAATGTGGAAGAAGTCTATGATCAGCCCGAGACTATGGTTGGTAAGTTTTTATTGCATTCACGTCCAGTTATGGTACTTTTTGATTCTGGTGCAACTCATTCATTCATATCAAGGGTAGTTGTGGAAAAGTATGGTTTACCCACTAGAACCCTTAGTCAGCCCATTAAAGTAAATTCCCCAGGAGGAATGATGATGGCAGGAATAGGATGCCACGCCCTGAAACTTCACATAGGAAACCATGTTTTTCCTACCGACCTCATCGTCTTAGAATCCCAGGGATTGGATGTAATCCTAGGCATGGATTGGATGACCAAGTATGAAGGAAACCTTGATTGCCCTAGCAAGTCTATTTCACTCACCACTCCGGAGAACAAGAGGATTAAGTATGTATCCCGACGCACACAGATGAGTGCTCGGTTAAATTCCCTCACAAGAGTTGTTCAGGAGGAAGTACCGGTTGTACAAGACTTTCCAGATGTATTCCCGAAGGAATTACCAGGCATGCTACCAGATAGGGAGATTGAGTTTCTAATTGAGATAATACCAGGGACAACCCCAATTTCCAAGAGACCCTATTGGATGCCCGCAAATGATCTAGTGGAAATCAAGAAGCAAATTAAGGAGCTATTGGACAAGGGATATATTCGCCCAAGTTCATCACCTTGGGTAGCCCCAGTTCTTTTGGTGGAGAAGAAAGACAAAACCTTGAGGATGGTGGTCGATTATCGAGCATTGAACGAGGTGACTATCAAGAATAAGTACGCTCTGCCGATGATTAATGACCTATTTGATCAGCTGGTAGGCGCCAAAGTATTCTCCAAGATCGATCTTCGATCAGGGTATCATCAACTAAAGATTCATGAATAGGATATACCCAAAACAGCTTTCACCACCAGGTATGGCTTATACGAGTATACAGTCATGTCCTTTGGTTTGACTAATGCTCCTGCCTACTTCATGAATCTGATGAACAAAGTGTTTATGGAATACTTGGACAAGTTTGTCGTGGTGTTCATCGATGGAATTTTGATATTCTCCAAGAGCAAGGAAGAACACAGGGAACACTCTCGTTTAGTTCTGGAGAAGCTTAGAGAGCATCAGTTGTATGCCAAGTTCAGTAAATGTGAATTTTGGCTGACGGAAGTCATATTCCTTGGACATATTATTTCCGGAGAAGGAATAGCAGTAGACCCCGCTAAGGTTGAAGCAGTCACTGAGTGGAAGTCACCCACCTGAGTTAAGGAGATCCGCAGTTTTCTCGGACTTGCCGGATATTACCGGAGATTCATTGAGAATTTCTCAAAGATTGCCAAGCCCATGACAGAGCTATTGAAGAAAGAGTCTAAGTATATCTGGACTGAGGAATGTGAGGCCAGTTTCTAGGAGTTGAAGAAACGTTTGGTCACAGCCCCAGTGTTGATACTGCCAAACAATCGGAAGGACTTCCAGGTTTATTGTGACGCATCCCGTCAAGGACTTGGAGGAGTACTCATGCAGGAGGGAAAAGTTGTAGCATATGCATCCATACAGCTACGACCCCATGAGTTGAATTATGCCACCCATGATTTGGAGCTAGCAGCCGTAGTGCACGCACTCAAGACTTGGAGACATTTCCTTATTGGAAATAGTTGTGATGTGTACATTGATCATAAGAGTCTGAAGTATATCTTCACGCAGAAGGAGTTGAACCTCAGACAAAGGAGATGGTTAGAGTTAATCAAGGACTATGACATGAGATTACATTACCATCCAGGAAAGGCAAATGTTGTGGCAGATGCTTTGAGTCGGAAGAGTTATGTGAACACACTCATAGCTGGAGGATTACCCCAGGAGTTAACCAAAGATCTGAGAAAGCTTCGGTTAGAGATAGTTCTGCAAGGATATGTTGCCACACAAGAGATTCGGTCCACCTTGACCGAAAGAATTCGAGAAACCCAGAAATCAAATAATGAGATAGCTGAGATAAAACAGAGAATGAAGGAAGGAAAGGCTAAAGGCTTTCGTGAAGATGAACAGGGTACTCTATGGTTTGAGAACCGAATCTACGTGCCCCATGACCCAGAGCTCAGGAAGTTGATACTTCAGGAAGCCCACGATTCACCATACTCGATACACCCAGGCAACACCAAGATGTACCTGGATTTGAAGGAAAGTTACTGGTGGTCAGGTATGAAGAAAGATATTGCCGAACATGTTGCGGTATGTGATATTTGTCAGCGAGTAAAGGCGGAACATCAGAAACCAGCAGGGTTACTCCAACCTTTGCCGATACCCGAGTGGAAATGGGATAAGCTCGGTATGGACTTTATCACAGGACTACCTAGGACCCGTTCAGGATATGATTCCATTTGGGTAGTGGTCGATCGTTTGACCAAGGTGGCTCATTTCATTCCACTGAAGACCACCTATACCAGTGCTAAGCTAGCTAAGATATATATGACCAGGATCGTATGTCTACATGGAGTTCCGAGGAGTATCGTGTCAGATAGAGGAACACAATTTATCTCAAAGTTTTGGCATCAGCTACATGAAACTTTGGGTACAAGACTGGAGTTCAGTACAACTTTTTATCCGCAGACCGATGGACAAACTGAGAGAGTCAATCAGATTCTGGAGGACATGTTGAGAGCCTGTGCGCTAGACTATGGGTCCAGTTGGGATGACAACTTACCTTACGCAGAGTTCTCATACAACAACAGTTATCAGACCAGTCTGAAGATGGCCCCTTTCAAAGATTTATACGGAAGAATGTGCAGAACACCATTGACGTGGGATGGTGTTGGAGACCGACAACTTTTTGGTCCCGATCTTATCAGAGACTCCGAAGATAAGGTCAAACTGATACATGACAGACTCAAGATAGCTCAATACCGACAGAAGAGTTATGCTGACAGCAAACGCAAGGAAGTGACATATGAAGCGGGAGACCAAGCATATCTCCAGGTGTCCCCACTTCGAGGAATCAAGAGGTTTGGTGTTAAAGGAAAGTTAGCACCCAGATTCATAGGCCCCTACAAAATTCTTGAACATAGAGGCGAAGTTGCATACAAACTAGAATTCTAGAAGGACTGTCCGGAGTTCATGATATTTTCCATGTTTTCCAGTTGAAGAAATGCCATGCTGAGATGGCTGATATTCCTTTGAGAGACACAGTGCCCCTAGAGGCCATACAACTTGACAGTGATCTGACCTACGAGGAGAAGCTTGTCAGAATCCTTGAGACTGCCAACAGAGTTACCCATAGCAAGATCATCAAGTTCTGTAAGGTTCTGTGGAGTCACCACACCGAGGAAGAAGCCACCTGGGAACGCGAAGAAGATCTTCGTAGAGACCACCCGCACCAATTTTCTAGCCAACCCGAATCTCGAGGGCGAGATTCATCTTAAGGTGGGTAGGTTTGTAACATCCCAAAATTTCATTTTGGAATGTTATGAAATAAATCTATGCATCATCATCATGTTGTTTGAATGAAATGAATGTTTGAAGTTCTTCCTTTGAATTTCTGAAAGCCCCTTTCAATTTTCATTATTCTTGTTTCACCTATTTGAAAACTCTTGGAAAATGTTCAAAGAAGAGGGGAGTAACATGACACTCCACACCAGGGGCATCTTGGTGATTTATTTGAACAATAAAACCAGGGGGGTATTTTGAAAAATATTTGTAAAATGTTTTAAAACCAAATAGGCAATTTTTGAAAATATTATTTTTTCAAATTTTTCAAATGGCAGAAGAAAAATGTTCAATAAATGGCATTTATTCTTCTGATAATTTTGATATATATTTTTCCTATATTTGCAATAATATCGAACGCATTAAAAGGTTTTTACTGCGCTAGAAATTAGAAAAAAGGAAATCATTTAAAGCTTTAAATACCCGGTCGGCCCATCTGCATTTAAGCCCTGTAACATCCCAAATTTTTGGAATGTTATAATGAATATTATAATGATTGTTTGTTTGCTTGAGTGATTGAAAGTGAGTGAAAATTGTAAACTTTTGAAAAAAACTTTTGAATGAGGGGAAATAAAATGACTTTCCCAAAACTCTTACTCTGCATTTTGATCCTCGGGAAATTCAAATCCATTTCATCACAAAACCCCAGAGTGAAGATGATATGATTTCTTCCATTTAAAGAAATGAAAAGGGATTTGAATATGATTTGAATTTCATTTGAAAATATTTTCAATTCAGAAACTTTACGCAACTCAATGATTTTCATGAGAGAGGATAAAAGGACTTCCTCAAGTTGTATGAAATATGAGTTGGGAGTTTAAAAGAAAGATATGAAAACTATTTGAGAAATTCTCATATGGAGTTTCATTTTTGCCATATTTGAATTTCCTATTTGAATTTGTAAGCATTCAAACCCTTGACAAAGTTTTTGAGAGGAGTAAAATGACACTCCAAACCAGGGGTATTTTTGTGAAGTATTTGAACCATAAAACCCATGGGGTTATTTGAAAAATATTTGCAAAAATAATAAAGCCATTTAGGCATTTTCTGAAAATAATTTTTTTTAAAGTATTTAATTTGGCCGTGGAAAAATGTCCATTAAATGGAATTTAATTCCCTGGTCATTTTTGTCTATAAATGTTATTTTCTGGACAGGATTTAAATGTCTTAATGCTGTTTTTAAAGCTCTAGTATTTATAAAAGGAAAAAATTTACGCGCGTATTAAGACCCAGCCGGCCCAGCCCCTGATCTCTCCCCAAAAACCCCTCCCGACCGGCCGCCTGCTGACAGCGCCCCCCCTCTCTCTGACCGCGGGCCCCACCACCCGATCGAAACCACCGTGCGGTCGTCTCTCTTCCCCATCCCCTCCCAGTTCCACGCCGGCGACCACCGAGCCGGAAATGCCTCCCCCTTCCTTCCCCAGCGACCCCGAGGCCACCTATAAAAACCCCTACCTTCCCTCGACCCGTTCCCCCACTTTTCCCCAACTCCCGACGCCTCCCCTCGCCATAATACCTCGCTGGAGCTCTCGGTTGCCGTCACGCCCCTCCTCTCCTGGCCCTCTACTCCGACCACCCCGCCACCTCCCGAGCCCACCAACCTCTCTCCCTCTCCCCAACGCACACCTCCCAGTGCCTTTCCCCGAGCCCCGAATCCACCAGAGCACCCTCGCCGTCTACCTCGCCGGAGTTTCCCCTCGGCCACCACCATTCTGAGCTCGTGCCGCTCGTCCCTGTCGTCCCAAGCACCAACCGACGCCACCAACGGATGCCAGAGGTCCACCGCCGTCGACTGGACCCCTCGGACGCCTTCCCCGACCACCGGAGCACCGTCCCTGTCAACCTCACCGCCTCTGCCGTCGACGTCGACCTCGCCGGCAACCCCTGTGAGCCCCCTCCTCCCCCATCCGTCCGATTTTAGTTGAACGGTTAAGATTAGAAGGAGCGTACCCCTTCGGTTCTTTTAAAAAGAACCGGCCGGTTTTTCTTTTTGAAACAATTGACCGAATCGTTTTGTTTACTTACCGGCCGCCCGCCCGAAACACTCTAACTCGCACACCCGTAGCCAATCAGAGAGTGCCACGTAGACCCCTGACCGTTAGTTAAGTTTTTCTTTTTTCTGTTTTCTGTTTTAAAAATAGATTTAGTTGTCATTTTGTTTTAATCATATCGTTTATGTTTTTAGTTGTTTTAATTTGATTCTTTTTGCATTGTGTCACAAATTTAGTGTAGTTTCTGTAGATACCAAGTTTGACTATATTTGAATATTTAAATTTGAATTTAAACAGATTTGATTTAAATCTTGTTTTCTGAATAACTTGAGTTTAATAATATATTTTTGATTGATTCTTTTTGCTACTTGTCACTAGTGATCTTAGTTATCAGTAGGTAAGGTTTGAGAATTTTTAGGATAAACTTTATTAGGGTTATTTAACTAAAACAGATTCTGTTTAGTTCATACTAGAGTTTAATTAGTTTAGTTTGTAAATTATTTTAAATCTGAATTAGTTTAACTTTTTGTTTTAGTTTTCTTTAGTTATGTTAGAAAATATTAGGTGAATTATTTGCTGTTAATAAAAATAGTTTTGCTTTATATTTATATTCAAATGATATAGGAAACTATATTCTTCATCATTAGGTAATGTTCTATAAAACAATTTAGTTTTAATAGTAATTCTTCTCACAAAAGTTTTAAAAGATTTTCTGTTAAGTATTGTTTTGTTACTAAAAATAGTTTGCCTTGTATTATATTAGTAGTAGTTTAGCCACCCAAAATTTAGATGCCCATTATTTAGTTTTCTTTGTTGTATTGCTCTAGAATTGCTAGTTGGTTTCTTATTTAAAAAATATATATTTAAGATAATTGTTTTATAAATTTTACTTTCTGTTAACTTAGTTGTTGTATACCTTGTTTTATCTTATTTTAAAATTTATTCTTTTACTTAGCAAACACTTATGTTGTTTAGGATGTTGTTTTCATAGTTTTACTTGTTCTTCAAAAGTAATTCTTTTTGCTAGTAAAATATTTACTAAAATAATTCTGTTATATTTTACTTTGTTTTTGTTTTGTTACTATTTGAAAATAGTTGTTTGGAGGGGAACACTACCTTAGTTGTGTTTATGAAAACTTTGTTGATTTTAACTTTTTCCTTCATCACAATTGTGTTGATGTAGTTTTGTTACTTGGAAGTTTTTTCTTAAGAAATTCCTTCATCAACCTTGTTACTTTTGGTTCTTGTGTTACCTTGTGACTGTTAGTATTGATTGCTAGAAGTGTTTGCTTATGAATGCAATGTTTGATTATATAGATTTCATCAGAGAGTGACGTATAGTTCTATCAAGTATTTTTTGAGAGCGATACTTATCTTCATCAACAGTACAGGCAAGTTCACTTTGACCATCTATTCCATACCTATGTTTTATTGCATGTAGTGAAATCATTCAACAAAATCCCTCCCGTAGTGTTATTGAAATTCTTGTAGTTGAGTAGAATGCATGAGGTAGGAACCCACCACTTGTTACTTAAGCCACGGGGTCTGGTATGAGTGTTCGTGAGTGGTGTGAAGAAGGACTCCACGATAAGACGACAACTTCATGAAGGCATCTTCACGTCATGCATCTTCAAGACCTGAAGACTTCGAGACTCGTGAAACAAGTTTTCAATACACACTACTGGGTGAAGGATGGAATTGATGGGCACCCTGGAGTAACCAGTGGATGGCCGGGATGCATGGGGAAGTGCCATGACATCTTGCGGAAAGCTTCACCCAGACTCAAAGAGAAGGATGGATACTTCATGCCCAGAAGCTTACTTGTGTAGCCACAAGTCATTATGGGCTCTGGCTTGGTTGATCTTTGTTGTGACTCTATCTAGGCAGTGCTACGAGATGTAGTCGACGTTAGGATTGGATGGGCACTGTCGGATAGTCAGGGAAGCACTCTGAAAGACCATGTTTTGTTCATCCTGTTCTCAAACACCAGGTAGTGCGAGGACTTACCAGGAGGGAACGAATCTTGTGGGTAAAGTACACAACACTCTGCAGAGTTAAACCTAATCGATTAGCCATGTCCCCGGTTACGGACAATTTGAGCCTCTAGACTTGGATCTATCTCTGAACTCTCAACACTGGACTGATAACAAATTGTGGGCAACTTAAGATACTTGTGGGCATTGAGACATTGGTTGGCGGAACCATGTCATGATAGGTAGCTCCATAGTGAAATTCCCGATATTCCTTTGTTGTAGGAAAAAAATAAAATCAGCGTTTACGCAAAAACTTAGACACAAAGCCACAAAGCCTTTGCATATAGAATAGTCTTTATTCTTCTGTTCTTCTATGGTGATCTTGCCAGTACATTCAATGTACTGACCTACACGGCTGCAACATCTTATGTTGCAGATACTCTTCTACGACGGGTAAGAGTACGATTCAGGGTTACGGTCCGCACTCAACCTGCCGTTGGTGTTATTGGGACTCCACTCCCGTTGACTGTATCCACTGCTATTTTAAGGTATATATCAGTTCTACGTTACATGTGATTGCACTTTAATATATACATTGATGTACTGTGTGTGCCAGCATACTGATCCAGAGATGGCACAGAATACACAGAGGCTTAACTCGTTTTGAGTCGGGTCGCTACACCTCCCGACTTTCCTTTCTATCAGCCACCGACGCCTCTGCCGCGCTCATCACCCTCGCTGACAGTGGAGCCCACCCGACCGTTCGCTGCAATCACGTGGCCATCACCCTCCTCGCGCCCGACGGTCATTGCCGGAGATCGCGCGCTCGCCGGATCTCACTCCCCTTCCTTCCCTTAGCTCACCCGCGGCCCTATATAAGGCGGTCACCCTCCGCACTTCATTCCCCCCCCCCGAAAACCCCCTCTGCCTCGCCGAGACGCTGCCCGAACGAGCTCGACGGAGTTCTTGCCGCTCCCGACCCTCCCCACGCACCTGGCTGTCGCCTCCCTCCACCTCACGCCCGTCCGCCGCCACCAATCATCGCCGGAGGTTCACCGCCGTCGCGTGGACCTCTCAGACGTCCTCCCCGACCACCGGAGCGACCTCCCTGACCACCTTCTGCTTCCGGCCGCCGTCGACGTCACCGGAGCACCACCCCGACCACCGCTGTGAGCCCCCACCTTCTCTCAACCTTCGGATCTCGATCCTACGATCCAGATTAGATCGTTTTAAAACGCGAACCGTTTTCCTCTAGAGTTCGGCCACCGTTCGTTAGTTTCCGCGTGTGCATGCTAGCACCCAATAGGAAGTTGCCACGTAGCCTTGGTCGTTCGTTAGTTTTTTTTCCTTTTCTGTTTTGTTTTAGAAAACAGAAGGTTTTCTGATTTTGTTTTAGTTGTATCTTTTAAACTATTTAGTGTTTTTAGTTAATTATTTTTGTATTAGGTCACTTATTACTTGTAGTTTATGTCTATAGTTTTAGAATTTAAATTTAATCTTTAAAATTTGAATTTAATCAAATTTGCTTAAATTACTAAAATCTGTATAACTAGAGTTTAAAAATAGATTTTTGCATGAATCTTTTTGCCACTGATTGGTATTAGTTAGGACTGTCACCATGCTTAGTTTGAGAATTTTGAGGATGAATTTGTTTAGTGTTTTAACCAAAAACAGAATCTGATTAGTTGTTAGTATAGTTTAATTAGTTTAATTTTTTTTGTTAGTTCAAATCTCAGTTAGTTATATTTTGTTTTAGTAGGTTCTGTTGTTTCAACTTTAGGAAATTTACTTGCTGTTAATAAATAAAATAATTTGCTTAGTTTTATACTTTATCGTTATAGGAACTCTACTCCTTTTCAACTAGGTATAATTTGATTAAAACAAACTAGTTAGTAATAGTTTCTTTTAACAAAGTTTAGATAATTAGATTCTATTTTCTAAGAAAAGTTTTAGTAAATTCTTTTCTGTTAAGATAATGTTTTGTTAATAAAATAAATAGTTACTTTATTTCATATCCTATTGTTAGAGGAAACTATAACCTATTCTATTAAGTAGTGTTTTATAAAACAAATTAACTTTAGAAGCATTCTTTCACAAAAGTTTTTAGTGGATTTAATTCTGTTAATAAAATATTTTTTTATTTTTTCTTTTCTATCAACTATTGTTTTGTTAGTACAAATACAAATAGTTCTACTTTGTTAGTAGTAGCTTATTATGTCATAGTCTACCCACCAACTTTTAGAAAACAAAACTATGTGTTGATTTTTCTTTCTTGTGATTGTGCCTTGTTTTGTCTTGAGTGATTACTATTTACATTTCTGATTTTGTGAGTTACAAACTTTTGATGTATGCTTATAGAGTGCTCTTGTTTGATTCGTTAGATCATCCAGAGTGCGAGGCTTGTTACCTAGAGTCCCTCGAATACGAAGATCGTCAACTAGGCAAGTCACTTTCACCATGTATACCTATGTTTTATTGCATTAGTTCGTACATCACCCCAATTGCATGCAAAGTAGGTAAATTGGAAACTTGGTTACTTGTTGTAGTATCATGTGGTAGGTACCCCGCAACCCTTTGACACATTGGCCCCGAGAAAAACGTTGTTTTATATTTTGCTATGCTATTAGTAGACGGGGTTGGTTGTGTGATTCATGAGAGTTGAGAGATTTAATAATTTCAAGACCTACATGATGATCAAGTCTTCAAGACTTCAAGTTTTCAACTTACCTCTGGGTGGATGATGGTTGAACGGTGCCCTGGAGAAACCAGTGGTTGGCCTAGATGATGCTGGAGATGTGCCAGTATCCATGCGGATAGGTCCACCCAGGCACAAAGAGATGGATGGATGCTTCAACACCCAAGGCTTACCTGCACAGCCACAAGTCATTATGGGCTCTGGCTTGATTGGATATCGTGGTGACCCTGGACAGGCGGTGCTACAAGATGTAGAAGAACGGTAGGAAAGGATGGGCACTGACAGAGTCTCATGGAAACCCTTTAGAAGACCATGTTTTGGTCATCCGTTTCTCAAACACCCTGAAGTGCGAGAAATCAAACAGAGGCGACCAAATCTTGTGGGGAACGTGTGCAAAACTCTGCAGAGTACCCAAACCTAATCGATTAGCCGTGTCCACGGTCATGGACAACTTGAGCCAAAGGAACTGAAACTATCTAGAACTCTCAACACAATTAATTATATTGATGTGGGTTATTAATGACAACTTGGGTATGAGAATTGGTTGGTGGAACCATCTCATTAATCAACCAACATGGTAGTAATTATGCCTTTGCCCTCTCTTGTTGTAGGAAAAATTTGGCTTTATGCAAAAACTTACTACTCCACCTGCCATAATTGCATATAGACTAGATGATTACTTTTCCCCCTCTCTTGTGACTTTGCCGGCATATTCAATATGCTGACCTATATGGCTGCAACGTATCATGTTGCAGAGTACTTTTCCGACCAGGAGTGAGGATACGCTCTGCGCTCGGTGAGATGCCCTTGGAGTCAGATGGACTCATCTACCTTCTATGCTTCCGCAAGTTTATGGTTTAGTTTATCTCTTGAGTTGGCCTTCAACCACTTTATTGTAATCATTATTGTAATAAAGGACTCGACATGAGATTTCGATTAATTTATGCTGTGTGATTTCCCTTTGATATATACATTGATGTACCGTGTGCGTACAAGCATTCAGCCACTTTCAGGTCGGGTCGCTACAGCTCCTTGCCATGAACGCCCACCCAAGATCCACTGTCAGCCTTGTTTTCCGACCCCCGCGCTCGTCGCTAGTGCCGGCAGCCGTCGAATTTGCTCCTTCGATGGCCGGATCCGACTGCGCCGCCTCCGAATCTGCCCGTCCCTGATTCCTTCTGGTCGCCTCCACCCTCGCCCTTGCCGCCGGCCTCTTGCTCGGGCTAGAGCGGACGAAGGAGACGGCACCCCAGCGCCCGCGTTGACCGCTGCGCCCGCCTGGGCCGCCCAACGCCCCGTGGGTCGCGTCAAGCCTCCAAGGCCCAACCGCCGCCCTGGCCCGCCTCCGAGCTGGCCTTTGGGCCTAAAGTGAGCGTCGCCCCTCTATCCTACGCCTAGTGCACTGCTTAGCTATGATTCGCCCGCTGTTTCAGCCCATGGATGTTTTTCCATTTCATTGAATTTATCAATAATCCAGAGAAAAACTAATTTACGGAAAAGTCCGCCATCTTCATGCATTAATAACTTTTCAAACGTGCATCATATGTAAAAATGTTATACATGTAAAATCACTAGAATTTCGTGTACATTCACAATTTCCAACTCTCACATGTCTTTAAAATGATTAACTTGCTGTTTTCATTTATTTTGCGTTAATTCCATGCCAAAATGATTTATTTGATAACTACAAAACCTTAGCTCCAATAAAAATGTTCCACACATGTAACTTGTCTAGAAAAATGTGTAGAATCACATGGTGGCATTTATTTTGCTGCTTAACAACTCTAAAATATTGTTAGTTCAGATCTGATCCAATTTTGAAATTAACATATGGGGTCATTTCGGAAATGCTATAAGTTGCTTCCGACCTCATTTAATATGCCTAGATGTTGTAGTTGCTTATGCTTCACTGTTTGCCATGTTAAACAACATTTAATATTGTCGTGTACCTAAACAGGAATGAACTAAGTAATTCAAATGTGGAGTTTCATCAATATGCAACCCATTGCATATTGAGCTTCACTTAATGCGTAGTAGTTGTTTGTTGTTCTTGCCACGCCATGCCACGCGTTGCATATTAAACCAGACATGCATCATATTTGTTTGTGCATCATGTCATGCATATGTTGTGGTGTGACATGTGTTGATTGTATTTTTCGAATTGTTCCTTCTTGATAGAGTACAAAAAGCGTTCGGAGTGTGAGGATCTGTTCGTCTACTTCACGGATCATCTTCTTCATGGATTCGTTCTTCTTCCAAGCGGGATCTCAGGCAAGATGACACATTTCCCTGGATACCACTACTATCATTGCTATGCTACGTTATGTCATGCTACCTACCACTTGTTTTTGACAAGCCTCCCAACATTGCCATAATAAGCCTCTAACCCTCCACCTCCCAGCAAACCATTGTCTGGCTATCTTATAGTGTTTCTAGCTGTAGGTGCAATTGCTTCCATGTGATAACATGGACATTCTTTTGTTATCACAATATTGTTTCTATTTAATTTAATGCATATATATACTTGGTAAAAGGTGGAAGGCTTGGCCTTTTTCTCGGTGTTTTGTTCCACTTTTTCCGCCCCTAGTTACTTGTGTACCGGTGTTATGTTCCGTAATTGAGCGCTCCTAACATGCTCGGGTTTGTTACGGGGACCCCCTTGATTTTCGTTTTAGGATAAGACTTGTCTGGCAAGGCCCAACATTGGTACTACATTTGCGTAATAACTAATAAACCTTCATAGGGAGTAATTAACCCAAGGATCTTTAATCAACTACCAGGGCCAGTGCTCCTCATGAGTGTTGGTCCAACCTGTCAACTGCCAGTGCCCACCAGGGGCAACTCTGGGATTGTCCTACCAGAAGTTTGGACAATCCGTCGTGTCCTGAGAACGAGACACGCGGCTCCTATTGGGATCGTCGACACGCTGGGCGGCCTTGTTGGATTTGTTTTACCTTTCTCGAACATCTTGAGTGAGGAATTCCGAAAATATTTTGGGGTACCTCAAGGCTGCGGTCTTCCAATGGAATTTCCTAAGATATCACGAGATTCATGGTCGAGGTTATTCCTGCTGCATGTGGTTAATTTGTGATGGACGAGTTAGAGCACCCCTGTAGGGTTAAATCTTTCGGAAAGCCGTGCCCGCGGTTATGTGGCAACTTGGAAACTTTGTTTAACACCCGGTCATAGTAAACTTGAAGTAAACTCAAATAAAATACACCAACTGTGTGCGTAACTGTGACTGTCTCTTCTCGCGAGTCCTTATCCGAGAGATAACACGGTGGGGTTATGTTTGACATAAGTAGGTCTTCAGGATCACTTAGTGATCATTACTAGTTCATGTTCGTTATGCGTAGACCACCCACTTGAATTTCTATATTCGTAAGTTAGCCACTCAAATATATGCTTAGTCGCTTGCTGCAGCCACACCACTTAACTATACCTCACCCATTAAGCTTTGCTAGTCTTGATACCCTTGTAGATGAGATTGCTGAGTCCCTGTGTCTCATAGATTACTACAACAATAGTTGCAGGTATAGGTAATGTGATGCTTTGACGTGAAAGGGATGCTTGATTTGATTTGGAGTTATTCTTCTTCTTCATCAATCTAGAATGGGTTCCAGGCGGCAGCCTGGGATAGCAAGGATGGATGTCATTTTACCGTTTGATTTCGTCCTTAGTCGGACCCTGCTCTTATGTATGATGTTTGTATGTTGTTGTATTGATGTGATCTTGATGTAGCTTGTGGTGAGTGTAAGCCAATTCCATATACTCATATCTTCTGTAAATGTACTTTTAATGTTATCCATCCTTGCAACACGACGAGATGCGCTTCTATGCCTATCGAGTCCCTCGTGACAAAATAAGGATAGGATCGCATCTCTAGCGTGAGAAGTTGGTATCAGAGCCTATACCAACCTAGGAGCCCCCTTGATTAGTCAAACTTGGCCTAGTTAAGTCTAGTAAAAATATATTTTGAGTCTAGTTATATATCAGAGGGTAGGTTTCTTTTACTCCTCTTCTATACTCTGGTGAGGTATTCGACTTAGGAATTTTATTCTACTCTTCCTCTCGCTCAAATTTTTTTAGGATCACGCGGGTATTTTGGAAACTATATGATGCCGATGTGACGGAGTTCTATCTTGGTACCTCCTGTCTGACTTGATTTCTTCTAGGGAGTTGAGCTCCAGGGGATTCTTGGCACATCGTTATCGTTCAGTTTCCTTAGTATCTTAGGACAACGGATGTTCGAAATTACTTCAATACTTTTCGTGGCGAGATAAGGTTGGAGTCACCCAGTACTAGGGAGGCGTCCGGGGTACTTCCATGTTTGGTATCGTTGTGTTTTCGAGGGTCCGAGATAGATGAGTTTCCGAGACCTATGGTTATGTGTTGACGGATGTGTTACATTGGAGCGTAGTATTATTTTTAGGAGTTGAGTGATGAATTTTTCTCCTTGTATCCATGGACCCGATTGCATAACCGGAAGATTTCGGGAGTTCTTTGGTGGGAATTCAAGTAGTTACCTAGGCTATCTTCCAACAAATCATGATGTGAGGTTGGGGTTCGACATCTAGTGGATTCGTTTGTTCACGGTCTTTCTTACAGAGGACAGTCTTGATATATGTCATCAGATATGCTTCGTCAAGCCTTGTAGTTCGCTACGCTAGGGTGCATATTAGAGCGTCATTTCAATATGACAATCCAATGTATGATCGAGCTCGTGCGAACCTTACCATGAAAATATCGAGTGAAATCTCTGTCATGAATTTGTTCTGGCTTGTTTTGTAAGCCTCATCCTTTGTTTTGTTGGAGTATGGTAATTTGATTTGCTTCGATGCCAACTGGTGATCTCATATCTTCCGGAGCGGTGTTCTCATATTTCTATGGGAATGCTAATTCTTTTGCTCAATCAAGTTGTCAAATCAATTCTATTTATCTGGTGTGCTTCTCTTCAAGATAATTCTATCCTCTTGAATATTGCAAGATGAATCCTCTTATTCTTCTCCGGAGTCTGTCCCAAGTTTTGTTTTTTCCCCACCCTCCTGCCTGTTTCCTCTAGTGATTAAATTCCCATCCAAATGTCTTTCTTTTCATCGATGCTTCCACTATCTTTCCTTTTATCGTATCCGGTGATTCATTATGAAGATCCTCAGTGATTTGAATTCACCATTTCTTTATTCTTGTTTTCCTTCCTGGCGCATTCAATTAGAGATCTCGGTGTTCTTCATATCCTTTTCAAACGCAAAATGCTTCCCCATGTCGTAAATTCTATCAAGTCTCTTGTTTTTCATCTCTCTCTATTCTATCCGAAGTGCTGAAGATATCTCAGAAGATTCATGTTTTTCTTTCAATCCTTCTAAATTATTTTGAGGTTCTCACCTCATTGAGTTTTGATTTGTACCGGTACAATCTCTCTTTCTAAGCAATCATTTCAATAGTGTTTTATTTTTTAGTGGGCGCATAACCCAAAGGTTTTTCCCTAGGATCTTACTTGGCTCTTCTAATCCTATCCGAGGATGTCCTCAAGTTCTTTTTAAATATGATGTAAGAATGAATTTCATCAGTCATATGCCTTCTCGAAGATTGCTTCTAAATCATTTTCATTGTTGGCTCAACCTTCTTTATTCATTATTCTGGAGTGTCTCAATAATTCATGGTGTTGCTTCTTGTCATTATTCTTAGTATTTAAGACCGAAGGAGAGTTTCTCTTAATCTTGGTACATTCTCTTGAAGATTTGACGTCTCATCTTGATGCTTTACTCTCAAATTGTTTCTATTCATGAGAAATTTCCCCCATATCTATCCGGTGCATTTAGAGTTGTTTTCATTTCTCGATCCCCCCGATGGCCATCATTTGAGAAGATTTCTTTGTTCTCAGCTTTTAGCTTTCGTGCTCAAATTCTTCTCAATTTTTGTCCCTTCGTTTGTATCTAAATTATTCCGGTGCGTTGTGAAGTTTTCCATTAGGTGGATCGTGATCTCTTCGTTCCCATGTATCTTCGTTCAATCGTTGTATCCTCACTCGTGTGTGAATTCTTACCGGTGTTCTCGTGCAAGACTTCTTCAAGTTTGTGATCTCTCTCTCTCTCTTTCTGTTCAATTCTTTGCAAGCAGAATAAGTGGTGTGCGAAATCTGTTGCTTGTCATCAATTCAACCTGATGAAGGATAAGCATAACATAATTCTTATTCTTGTTGGTCAAGGTGATCTCAATCCTTCTTCCGGAGTTGTTCATGGTATCACTTCTGAATTCTAAGTTGTGTTTTTCCTTCTAGAGTTCCAACTCATTCTCAAATATCTCTTCGCGAAGCTTCATCTAAAGCATAGCAAGGCCTCAATCTTGTCGTTTCGCAACCTTCAATGTCAAGCTTCATCTTTTCATTCCGGAGTTCATCCTAATGGTTCTTCATGGCGGTTTGTTAAGGATGTAATTCTTCTAGAAGTGTTCTTCAAGATCCTTGTTGGAGGTGCTCAAGTGTTCTTTATCTTGGATTTCTAAGTTTAGTTCCTTCTCCATTGTCTTTTGAGATGGTGTTATTAATTCTTGATTATGAGGATTCTCGAAGGAAATTGTAAAGAATAAGATATGTAAACCCATCTTGTTTTCTCGGATTTATCTTGGGTTGGTTTTCACCTAAAGCATTTCCTAAGGTTTGTTGCTATCACAGTGTCATAAATGATCCAAGTTTTGTCCTCCTCTTCTTGGTGAAAGATGTTTTCATCTCTGGTTGCTCTCAAGCAATCAATTGTTTCTGATGTGGTAGGTTCTCACCACATAATTTTGAGTTGTTTTCCACAAGCCCATAACAAGCTATTCTTTTCGTTGTTGATTCTCCATCAACTCCGTTCACCTATGCTTCTCAAGTTCAATGGTGGTAGAAGTTATTATTTTCTTCTCTATTCTTTTCCTTCCATCAATCTATTTTCTATTATCTTGTTATGGAGGCCTTGTGACATTGCTCTATTCAATCTATCATCTTGCTTTGTCAAGATCATGCTCTTCACTTGTTTGTCCATTAACCGGAGTGCTGTGAAATATTTCATGATCCTTCAATATGATGAGGTCTTGATACTAATCCAACCAAAGATTGGTGTCTCTCTTTCAACTTCTTTCCATCATATCATTTTTTCCTCTCTATCCTACCGAAGTGCTGCCAAAATTTCTTGTGAATTCTTGCTAGTTCCCATCTTATTATTCATCTCGTTGAAACCTTCAATGATCATTGGTTTCACTCGTTTGTCAGAGAACCAACTAAGTTTACATCTTCCTCTTCCTCCTCCCCTTATCATTCTTAGTTCTCGGGATGAGATCCTCGTGTAGTGGAGGAGAGTTGTAACAGCCCGAGACCGATGCTCTAGAAGATTCCCTGTTTATTTCCATTGTCGTATTGTGTTTTTTATGGTTGTCGCATTCATCATTACATTGTTCGCATCATCTGTATAGCATCGTCACTCGTTTTCGAAAACTTGCATCCGTTCGTAGTCGGCGCTTCTCTCCGTTCTTGTCGTTGCCCATTTCGAGACCAACCACACACGCACACGCCCGCTGCATTGATAAAATATTATTTTAAAGTGCATATAAAACATTCCCGGATTGGGTCAAAATTTGGCATGCGGTCTTATTATATTGTAGCAGGACCGCCTGCCAAATTTCGTCGCATTCCGAGTTCGTTTGTTACCCGAACGGTCAACCATAGTAGTGCGGTCATCGGTTTATTTATCGGACGTTTTTCGGTTTTCATAACTCGTGTCACAGACCACCATTCTTCCTCTCATCGCCTCATAGCCCAACTACATAGTCCAAATAGCCCGCCTAGCCTACCCCCACCAACCCGACCGTCCGATCGCGATCGGAGGGTCGGAAAACCACCCCTAGCCCCCAAACCCTAACAAAACTGCTATAAATCGATGCCCTAGCATGCCTATTTTAGAAAAACCTAGCCTCCCCTTGTTTTTCATGCAGCCGCCAGCCTCCCCAACCCGCAAGCGCCAGCTCCACCCCCTCTATCGCGTGGGCGCGCCGAGCCCATCCAGGGCCGCCCTGGGCCTGAACCGCCGCCACTACGCCCGAGCGCTCTAGATCGGGAGAGGATCTCCTGATCCAGAGCTACGCCCCCCGCTCTGCTCACTGTCCGCCATCGCGGCCTAGCTCCTTGCCGTGGCCGCCTGCCCAAGAGCTACCACCGGCCGTGTTTTCCGACCCCCGTGTTCGTTGCTAGCGCCGGTAGCCGCCAGATCTGCTCCTCCGGTGGCCGGATCCGACCGCCCCACCTCCGTATCCGCCCGTCCCCGCTTCCTCCTGGTCGCCTCCGCCCTCGCCTCGCCGTGTCGCCGTCCGCTGCCGCCGGCCTCTTGCTCGGGCTCGAGCTGACGAAGGAGACGACGCCCCAGCTCTAGCGTTGACCACTGCGCCCGCCTAGGCTGCCCAACACCCCGTGGGCCGCATCAGGCCTCCAAGGCCTAGCCGCCGCCAGGCCCACCACCTCGACCTGCCTCCAAGCCGGCCTTTGGGCCCAAAGTGAGCGTCGCCCCTCTATCCTACGCCTAGTGCACTGCTTAGCTATGATGCGCCCACTGTTTCGGCCCATGGACGTTTTTTTTCTTTCGGCGAATTTATCAATTATCCACAGAAAAACTACTTTACATAAAAGTCCTCCATCTTCATGCATTAATAACTTTTCAACCGTGCTTATGCTTCACCGTTTTCCATGTTAAACAACATTTAATATTGTCGTGTACCTAAACAAGAATGAACTAAGTAAGTCAAATGTGGAGTTTCGTCAATATGCAACCCGTTGCATATTGAGCTTCACTTAATGTGTAGTAGTTGTTTGTTGTGCTTGCCATGCCAAGCCATGCATTGCATATTAAACCGGACATGCATCATATTTTTTTGCGCATCATGTCATGCATATGTTGTGGTGTGCCATGTGTTGATTGTTGTTTTTGGATTGTTCCATCTTGATAGGGCACCAAAAGTGTTAGGAGTGTGAGGATTTGTTCGTCTACTTCACGGATCGTCTTCTTCATGGATTCGTTCTTCTTCCACGCGGGATCTTAGGCAAGATGACACATTTCCCTAGGTACCACTATTATCATTGTTATGCTAGTTGTCTCGCTTCCATCGTTATGTCACAGTACCTACCACTTGTTTTGGACAAGCCTCCCAACATTGCCATAATAAGCCTCTAACCCTCCACCTCCCAGCAAACCATTGTTTAGCTATCTTACAGCTTTTCTGAGCCCTTCTTCTAGCGTTTCTAGCTGCAGGTGCAATTACTTCCATGTGATAACATGGACATTATTTTGTTATCACAATATTGTTGCTATTTAATTTAATGCACATATATACTTTGTAAAAGGTTGAAGGCTTGGCCTTTTGCTCGGTGTTTTGTTCCACTTTTGCCGCCCCTAGTTATTTGTGTACCAGTGTTATGTTCCATAATGGAGCGTCCTAACATGCTCGGGGTTGTCATGGGGACCCCCTTGATTTTCATTTTAGGATAAGACTTGTCTGGCAAGGCCCAACATTGGTACTACATTTGCCTAATAACTAATAAACCTGCATGGGGAGTAATTAACAAGAGGATCTTTAATCAACAACCTGGGCCAGTGCTCCTCATGAGTGTTGGTCCAACCTATCAACCGCCAGTGGCCACCAAGGGAAACTCTACGATTGGCCTACCGGAAGTTTGGACAATCTGTCGTGTCCTGAGAACGAGATACGTGGCTCATATCGGGATCGTCGACATGTCGGGCGGCCTTGCTGGATTTGATTTACCTTTCTCAAACTTCTTGAGTGAGGAATTCCGAAAATACTTTGGTGTATCTCGAGGTTGCAGTATTCCAATGTAATTGCCTAAGAAATCACGAGATTCGTGGTCGAGGTGATTACCGCTGCGTGTGGTTAATTTGTGATGGACGAGTTGGAGCACCCCTCCAGGGTTAAATCTTTTGGAAAGTCATGCCCGCGATTATGTGTCAACTTGGAAACTTTGTTTAACAACCGGTCATAGTAAACTTCAAGTAAACTCAAATAAAATACACCAACCGTGTGCGTAATCGTGAATGTTTCTTCTCGTGAGTCCTTATCCTAGAGAGAACACAGTTGGGTTATGTTTGACCTAAGTAGGTGTTCAGGATCACTTAGTGATCATTACTAGTTCACATTCGTTTTGCGTAGACCACCCACGTTACTTTCTGTATTCGTAAGTTAGCCACTCAAATATATGCTTAGTCGCTTGCTGCAGCCTCACCACTTAACCATACCTCACCCATTAAGCTTTGCAAGTCTTGATACCCTTGGAGATGAGATTGCTGAGTCCCTATGGCTCACAGATTACTACAACAACAGTTGCAGGTATAGGTAATGCGATGCTTTGACGTGATAGTGATGCTTGACTTGATTTTGAGTTATTCTTCTTCTTCATTAATCTAGGATGGGTTCCAGGCGGTAGCCTAGGATAGCAAGGATGGATGTCATTTTACCGTTTCATTTCGTTCGTAGTCGGACCCTGCTCTTATATATGATGTTTGAGTATGTTGTTGTATTGATGTGATCTGGATGTCGCTTGTGGCGAGTGTAAGCCAATTCCATATACTCATCTCTTATGTAGATGTATTTGTAATGATATCTATTCTTGCAACATGACGAGATGCACTTCTATCCCTGTCGAGGCCCTCGTGCCAAAATAAGGATAGGATCGCATCTTGGGTGTGACAAGTCCGGTGCTAGATCAGATGGACCGTGATCAGGATCGCGAGACGATTCGTGATTTGATTGCAGGACGAATCGTGATGGGATCCGGGACGGATCGTGATTGGATCGCAAGACGGATCGTGATGGAATCGCGGGACGTTCAGCAATTTGGATCGCGAAGACGTTCGACTACATCAACTATGTTTCTTAACGCTTCTCGCTTAGCGATCTACAAGGGTATGTAGATCCACTCTCCCCCTTGTAGATGGTCATCACCATGGATAGATCTTGCGTGTACATAAGAATGTTTTTGTTTCCCATGCAACATTCCCCAACAGTGGGATCATGAGCTAGGTCTATGTGTAGATGAGATCATGAGTAGAACACAAAGGAGTTTGTGGGCGTTGATGCTTAGATTGCTTCCTCCCTTGGACGTGTTTTTATTCAGTGGTATTGTGGGATGAAGCGGCCCGGACAAAACTTACTCGTATGCTTACGAGAGATCGGTTCCATCGACTGACGTGTAACTTTGTTGCACAGAGATGGCTGGCGGGTGTCTGTCTCTCTTACTCTAGTTGGATCGGATTCAACAAAGGCGGTCCTTGAGAAGTTTGAATAGCAATTTGTGCATCACCATTGTGATTTACTCATAGGTGAGAATTGTTCTTGCTAGATACCCATAGAAGGCACGTAAAACTTGCAACAACAATTAGAGGACGTCTAACTTGTTTTTGAGGGTATGTTGTGATGTGATATGTCCAATTACATGATGAGATATATGTGATGTATGAGATGATCATATTTTGTATAGAATATCACGACATGCATGTTGATGAGTACGGTAAACGGAAGGAGCCATAGGGTTATCTTTAATTATTTTCGCCGTTTTTGCATTACTTTATCGCTATGAGTTAGCAATAGTCATGGAAGCAATAGTTGGCGCGGCAACCCCGATGGTGACACGTTGATGGAGATCAAGATGATCGAGATCATGGTGTCATGCCAGTGATGATGGATATCATGCCGGTGCTTTAAAGATGAAGATCAAAAGCACAAGTTCATGGCCATATCATCTCACTTATGATTTGCATGTGATGTTAATCCTTTTATGCACCTTGTTTTGCTTAGGGCGATGGTAGCATTATAAGGTGATCCCTCACTTTAATTTCAAGATGAGTTGTGTTCTTCCCGAGTGTGCACCATTGCGAAAGTTCGTCGTGTCGAGACACCATGTGATGGTAAGGTGTGGTAAACTCTATGTTCACATACAACGGGTGCAAGCCAGTGTTGCACGTGCGGAACACTCGGGTTAAAGTTGACGAGCCTAGCATGTATAGACATGGCCTCGGAATACAAGAGGCCGAAAGGTTGTACATGAGTAATATAGTAGATATGATCAGCAAGAAGATGTTGACCATTGAAACCACCTCAACTCATGTGATGATCGGACTTGAGTTGGTGGATTTGGATCATGTGACACTCGAATGACCAGAGGGATGTCAATTTGAGTGGGAGTTTTTAAGTAATATAATTAACTAAACTCATTGTCATGAACATAGTCAAAATTTCTTTGCAAATTATGTTGTAGATTACTAGCTCGCGCTGTAGCACCCTTAAATTTTTTATATGTTCCTAGAGAAATAGAGTTGAAAGATGATGGTAGCAATAATAAAGACTGGGCATGTGATGTGAGGATTGTCCTCATTGGTGCACAGAAGGATTATGTCCTTAATGCAACGCTCGGTGCGCCACCCCCTCAAATGGCGACTATGGATTTTCTGAACATCTGACAATCACGTTCTGATGACTACTTGATAGTTCAGTGTGTCTTGCATTGCGACTTAGAATTCAGGCTCCAAAATGTTTTGAATGTAACGGAACATATGAGATGTGCTAAGATCTAAAATTGGGATCTCAGGGTCATGCCCGTGTTGAGAGGTATGAGACCTCCAACAAAGATTCTTTGCTTGCAAGATGAAGGAGAATAGCTCAATCGCTGAGCATGTGCTTAGATTGTATGGGTACTACATTCGCTTGAATCGAGTGGGAGTTGATCTTCCAGATAAGATAATGATTGATATAGTTCTCCAAGTCACTGTCACAAAGCTACTAGAGCTTTGTGATGAACTATAAAATGCTAGGGATGGAAATAATGATCCCTAAGATATTCGCGATGTTTGACACCGTGAAGGTAGAAATAAAAAAGGAGCATCAAGTGTTGATGGTTAGTGAAATCACTAGTTTCGAGAAGGGCAAGGGATAGGAGGGAAACTTCTTGGATGGCAAGTCAATTGCCGCTCCAATGAAGAAACCCAAGGTTGAACCCAAACCGAGACTAAGTGCTTCTATTATGAGGAGAACGGTCGCTGAAGCGGAACAACCCTAGATACTTGGTAGATAAGAAGGCTGGCAACATCGACAGAAGTATATTTGATATACATGTTATTGATGTGTACCTTGCTAGTACTCGTAGTAGCACCTGGGTATTGGATTCTAGTTCGGTTGCTAAATGTCAGTAACTCGAAATAAAAGCTATAGAATAAACAGAGTCTAGCTAAGGGTGAGATGACGATGAGTGTTGGAAGTGTTTCCAAAGTTGATGTGATCACCATCGCATGCCCTTCCTACCTTAGAGATTAGTGATGAACCTAAATAAATATGTGGTGATTGCGTTGAGCATGAACGTGATTAGATCATGTTTACTACAATACTGTTATTCATTTAAGTTAGAGAATAATGGTTGTTCTGTTTATATGAATAATACATTGAATGGTCATGCACGCAATGTGAATGGTCTATTGAATCTCGATCGTAGTAATACACATATTTATAATAATGATACCAAAAGATGCAAGTTAGTAATGATAAGTACCACATTCTCGTGGCACTGCCGCAAAGGTCATATTGATGTAAAGCGCATGAAGAAACTCCATGTTGATGGATATTTTGACTCGCTCAATTTCGAATCGGTTGAAACATGCGAACCATGCCTCTTGGGCAAGATGACTAAGACCCCGTTTTTCGGTATGATGGAGCGAGCTAGTGGCTTATTGGAATTGATGCATGTTGATGTATGTAATCCAATGAGTGTTGAAACACACAGTGGATATCGTTATTTTCTTACCTTCACTGCTGATTTGTGTAAATATGGGGATATTTATTTAATGAAACACAAGTTTGAAACACTTGAAAGGTTCAAGCAGTTTTAGATTGAAGTTGAAGATCATTGTGACAAGAAGATAAAATGTCTACGATATGATCGTGGAAGTGAATATCTGAGTTGCGATTTTGGTATACAACTTAAGATAATGTGGAAATTATTTCACAGGTCATGCTGCCTGGAACACCATATTGTGATGGTGTGTCCGAACATCGTAGTCGTGCTCTATTGGATATGGTGCATACTATGATGTCTCTTATCGTTTTGCCACTATATTTTTGAGGTTATGCATTAGAGACAACCACATTCACTTTAAATAGGGTACCATCTAAATCCGTTGAAATGACACCGTATGAATTATGGTTTGGCAGAAACCTAAGCTGTCATTTTTCAGAATTTGGGAATGCGATGCTTATGTCTGATAAGCTCAAAACCAAAGCGGCAAGATGCATCTTCATAGGATACCCTAAGGAAACAGTTCGATATACCTCCTATCTCAGATCCGAGGACAAAGTGTTTGTTGCTAAAAATGGGTCATTACCTGAGAAAGAGTTTCTCTCGAAAGAATTGACTGGGAGGAACATAGAACTTGATGAGGTTGTTGAACCTTTGTTTCAACAAGAGAGTAGCGGAGGGCAGAAAGTTGTTTCTGTGGAGCCTACATTAGTTGAAGAGGAAGTTAATGGTGATGATCATGAAGCTTCGGATGAAGATACTATTGAACCTCGTAGGTCGACAAGGACACATACTACTCCTGAATGGTACGACAACCCTATCTTAGAGGTCATGTTGTTGGACAACGATGAACCTACGAACTATGGAGAAGCGATGATGGGCCCGGATTCCAACAAATGGTTAGAGGCCATGAAATCCGAGAAAGGATCCATGTACGAAAACCAAGTATGGACTTTGGTAGACTTGACCATTAAATAGCAGGTCGTTGAGTACAAATGGACCTTTAAAATGAAGACAGACTCTAATGGTGAATATCACCATTTATAAAGGTCGACTTGTCGCAAAAAAGTTTCCGCCAAGTTCAAGGAGTTGACTATGATGAGACTTTCTCACTCGTAGCAATGCTAAAAGACTGCTGGAATTATGTTAGCTGTTGCTGCATTTTTCAATTATGAAATCTGGCAGATGGATGTCAAAACATTGTTTCCTTAATGGTTTACTGGAGGAAAGGTTGTATGTGATACAACCAGAAGGTTTTGTCGGTCCTAAGGATGCTAAAAGGTTTCCTAGCCATGGACATGATATGTCATTTGATAACGGGATCACATCATTAGGAGAATGATGTGATGGACAAGACCCAAACTATAAAAGTAGCATTTGATCGTGTTAGTTTATTGCTACAGTTTTCTGCATGTCAAGTATATGTTCCTATGACCATGAGATCATGCAACTCACTGACATCGGAGGAGTACCTTGTGTGTATCAAATTTCGCAAAGTAACTGGGTGACTATAAAGGTGCTCTACTGGTATCTTCGAGGGTGTCTGTTGGGTTGGCATGGATCAAGACTTGGATATGTTACTTCGTGTGATGGAGAGGTATCTCAGGGCCCACTTGGTAATACAACATCACTATAAGCCTTGCAAGCAATGTGACTAAAGAGTTAGCCACGGGATCTTGTATTGCGAAACGAGTAAAGAGACTTGCTATGAGATTAAACTAGGTATAGAGATACCAACGATCGAATCTCGGGCAAGTAACATACCGAAGAACAAAGGGAACATCATACGGGATTATCTGAATCCTTCACATAGAGGTTCGACCGATAAATATCTTTGTAGAATATGTAGTAACCAATATGGGCATCCAGGTTCTGCTATTGGTTATTGACCGTAGAGGTGTCTTGGACATGTCTACATAGTTCTCGAACCCGCAGGGTCTACACACTTAAGGTTCAGTGGCGTTTCGATAGTATAGGGTTATGTATGGTGGTGACCGAAGGTTGTTCAGAGTCTTATATGAGATCTCGTACGTCATGAGGAGCTCCGGAATTGTCCGGAGGTAAATATTTATATATAGAAAGTCCTGTTTTGGTCATTGGAAAAGTTTCGGGCTCATCGATAGTGTACCGGGAGTGCTGGGAGGGTGCCGAGGGACCATCAAGAGGGGTGTCTCGACCCAAAGGACCTCATGGGCTGTGGGTGGAGTCAAACCATCCCCTAGTGGGCTGTCCTAGCCCCCCACTAAGTCCCATGCGGTTAAGGGTGGGAAAAACCCAAAGCTAGAAAGGTGGAAAGGGTTTCCAAGTGGAGAGCAAGAATTTACTCCTAGTAGGATTGGAGTAGGACTCGTCCACCTCCAATTTCGGCCAAACCTTGAGGTTTGAGGCTGCCTCCTCCCCACCCTCCCTCCTATATACTAGAGGATTTAGAGGGGATAGAAAACCCTATTTTCCACGCGTTGCCCTCTTCTTCCCTAGATTAGTTTCTCCTCTAGATTAGTTGTGCATTGCTTAGGCGAAGCCCTGGAAGATTAGTTCACCACCACCGCCACCATGCTGTTGTGCTACCGGAGAACTCATCTACCTCTCCGCCCTCTCTTTCTGGATCAAGAAGGCGGATATCTTCATCGAGCTATACATGTGTGGAATGCGGATTGCCGTCCGTTCGGTGCTAGATCGGAAGGACTGTGATCAGGATCGCTAGACGATTCGTGATTTGATCGCGGGATGGATTGTGATGTGATCCGGGACGGATCATGATTGGATCGTGAGATGGATCATGATGGGATCGTGGCACACTCGGCGATTTGGATTGCAAATACGTTCGACTACATCAACCGTGTTTCTTAACGCTTCCCGCTTAGCGATCTACAAGGGTACGTAGATCTACTCTCCCCCTCGTAGATGCTCATCACCATGGATAGATCTTGCGTTTCTATATGAAATTTTTTGTTTCCCATGCAACATTCCCCAACACCACCACCCCGCGAAGACGAGAAGTCTCGTCGCTAGGTGTCGTCGCCCACCTGGCAGATCGGCCACCTTAAACCATATCATACCATGCCACTATAGTCCGTGCCGCCCAAGGAGCACATCACACTCACTCCCCAGCCACACAACACCCGTGTCACCATGTCGTTGCCACCACGAAGTTCCACCACCGTTGCTGCACCCGACTCCGATGAACTACCCCATCCTAGTGATGTATTTCATGCCCGCATCAACCCAATGAAGTTGTGAGAGATCCCTGGTGCTGCCAGCCAGACCGGGATTAGCCTGGCCCATCCTCTAGCGGCAGGAAGAGAGGAGGAGGGGGACGAACGGACGAGGTCCGATGACAACTAGCGTTACATGCCCCGCATGGCGACGGGGAGGAAACCCTAGGTCATGCCATCAGTATTTCCTTCTCATGGACCCCTTCCTCGCCACCACCAAGGGGCGCCAATGAGCTAAGCCTGACCGATGTCGTCGGTGGTAGCGGCAGTGGCATCGATTGTTTATCTCCTCGCTTGGCCGCCTCTTTGTGAGATTAGGTGGTTAGATCTAGGACGCGATGCTAGACGACAGATGCCGTAGTGCATCCATTCTCCGGGGCTAGAAGACACCTGTCTCGTGGTGTCGGTGTGTCAGGCAGGGTGCAGGTGGTGCACTCCTGGTTGGGCGGCGATGGAGGCTGCCACTGGTTGGACGATAGCTGCATAGATCCGCTGCATCTAGTGGTGCGGGTCAAGGGCCACTTGGGTTGCGGGCAGGCGCCCCTGCCTCGACGATCTGGTCAATGTGGTGTGATACGTCCATTTTATATCATGCTTTCCAGTTGATATTTATTATGATTTGAGTCGTTATTTCACTTTATGATGCAATCCTGATGTCTTTTCTCTCTTACTTTGCAAGTTTCTTACAAAGAGGGAGATTGGTGACACCTGGAATTTTGGACCAGAAAAGGCTACAAAAGAGTTTGATATTCGCTACAACTCTAAATGGCCCGAAATTTTACAGAGAATTACCAGAAGGGGACTCATCCAGGAGCCACGAGCCTGGCAGGTGCGCCTCGTGAGCTGGTGGCCCCACCAGGAGGCCTTCGGGGCCCATCTTCCCCTATATGATACTATTTTCCATAGAAAAAATGACAAGAAAACTTTTGGGATGAAGCTCCGCCATCTCAAGGTGGAACCTTTGCAGGATCACTTTCGCTCTCTAGCGGAACGATTCCACTAGGGAAACCCCCCTGGGAGGGGAAACTAAAGCTATCGTCATCACGAACGCTTCCTCCATCATGGGAGAACCTATCTTCATCAACATCTTCACTAGCACCATCTCACATCAAACTCTAGTTCACATCTTGTGTCAAATCTTGTCTCCAAATCTTTGATTGGTACTTGTGGGTTGCTACTTGCTAGTAGTGTTGAGTACATCTTGTAGGTGATGCTAGTTGATTATTTGGTGCAAGATTATATGTTCAGATCCTTAATCATATTTAATACACCTCTGATCTGGAACATGAATATGATTTGTGAGTAGTTACTTTTGTTCTTGATGACATGGGAGAAGTCTTGTTATAAGTAATCATGTGACGTTGGTATTCATTCGATATTTTGATGATGTGTATGTTGCTATTCCTTAGTAGTGTCATGTGAACATCGACTACATGATACTTCACAATATTGGGACTAATGGAAAGCGTTGGGAAGTAATAAGTAGATGATTGGTTGCGATAGTGCCAGAAGCTTGAACCCTAGTTTATGCATCATTCCATAAGGGGCTGATTTTGATCCACATGTTTCATGCTATCGTTAGAATTATCTTGATTATTCTTTCATAGTTGTGGATGCTTGCGAGAGGGGGTAAACATTAGAGGGTTATTTGTTCAAGTAAAAACACCACCCTTTCACCGGTCCACCCACATATCAAATTATCAAAGTACCGAACGCAAATCAACTAAACATGATGAAATGTGACTAGATAGAATTCCCATGTGTCTTCAAGAATGCTTTGCTTACTATAAGAGAACTTTCCTGCTTGTACTTTGCTAGAAAAATGATTGTTCCACCTTGTTGCTCCATTGCTTCTATGGTTACTTGCTACGAATTGCCTCACTACAAAACTATCTATTACCAACTTTCAGTGGTTGCAAAAAATACCTTGCTGAAAATCACTCCTCATTTCCTTCTACTCCTCGTTGGGTTGAACACTCTTACTTATCGAAAGGACTACGATTGATGCCCTATACTTGTGGGTCATCACGTATATACATGATCATTGCCATGAATGACATCATAACTATATTTGAGCACAATGAACAGTAAAATCGAAAAAATCGAAAATTTCGTATTTATTTGACGAACATTGACAAAAGTATTAAGTGCGTGCAAATTTTTTGCATGAAATAACACTCCTGTAAGGCATGGCAAAAAATCGATACTATGAAAGTGCATTTTGAAATTATCAATTTTGTTTTTTGCCATGCCTTGTAGGAATGTTATTTCATGCCAACTTTTTGCACACCCTTAAAACTTTTGACAATGTTGATCTAAAAATATTTCATTTTTTTGAACTTTTATTTTATGTCACTGTTCACCGAGCTCATTTGAGCTCAAGAGGAGAAGGGCACTTTCGCATAACTATAAACTTATCTATTAATTGTCCCAAAATTATTTGTCTACCCACCATATGCTACGTGTCCGAGAGAGAAGCCTCTAGTGAAAACTATGGCAACGGGGTCTATTTAATCATATTGCAAAAACCAAAATTACCATGATGCTATTTATTACTTTCTTTTCCCTTTCCCTTTTTATATATCTATCGCTGTCAGAGGTAATCCTTGCAAGTAACGAGTTTAAGGGGACTCACAACCCTCTTGCCCGTGTTGCATGCAAGTGATTGCTTTTGTGTGTAGGGGATGACGACGAGAGTTTGCTTGGTTCTCTTATTGGCTCAATTACCTTGGTTCTTACCGAGGGAAATACTTTTTGCTACTATATTTCTTCAGCCCTCCTCTTCGGGGGAAAATCCAATGCAGCTCACAAGTAGTAGTCCTATCCCCGAGAACTAAGGGCCTGCTCACACATGTGAACGACAAACACCACAGCAATGGTAATGGAATTCATGGGTGAATGATTCATATGGTACACCAAAGGATCCACTAGGGTTCTTGATGTTGTAGATGATAAGGATGTTGATGATGAGGATGATGAAGAAACTTGTGATAAAGATGATGGTGGTGATGATGATGATATCAACATTGTTCGTCTCCATGGTGAGAACAGTCCCTTCTTCGCCTGGTTGATGCCCCCTACGGATGGGCTACGGAGGCCACATTTGTACCTTGTGGATGTGTTTCTGGTGTCCCTGTGCATCTGATTGCTGATCCACTTCCACAGGGTGGAAGTAGTCCATCTAGTGAGCTCATACCGAACGCCCTTGCTCGCTTGCTCTAGAAGTGCGCTGATGTCCATTTCTTCGGCCTTCTTGCTTTATTTCTTAATTAAAAGTGATTATCACCTTAAATATGTGATTCCACTACCATATTTGAGGATTTTCTCCATTAAATGGTAATTGCTTTAGACGTTGTCACCTAAGGGATTATCAACAAAAAGAAGTGCGCGAACACGGTAATTTTCCATAAAGCCTACCTTGTTTGTGAAAAATACCCGGAAAAATCATCACATAAATTGGACTCATCACTCCCAAGGATAAAACAACGGGGTTTGGTCATATTGATTGATATCTTCATGTCTAGATTATGTCATCTTGCTTAATGAGTTACTCTATGCATATGAAGAGATGCATGCCAGATAGAGGTCTTGGGTGTAGTAAAAGTAGTAGATGCAGTTCGATTAACGGTCTACTTGTCACAAACGTAATGCCTATATAATATTTGCACCATTTATGATCTTCATAACTATGCGCAATTTCATCAATTGCCCAACATTAATTATTTTACCCTTTGTTGTTCTGTTTTCGAAAGCGATGCCAATAGTGAACTTATGACCCCGTGTCCATTCTCCATTTAGTTACAAGTGCTCTTAATTGCTACCAATTTGCTATCATTACATGTGTTACTATTATCCTTTTCTATCTTTATCACTTTACTTTTAAGCTTGTGGCTAGCAAGAGCAATGATGACCTAGATGCCTTTTTTGGATGCAAGCAATTATTTTGTTTGTGTGCAGGTGCTGCTAAAGTGTACGTGTGTTGCTTCCTACTGATTCGATAAACCCTGGTTCTTAACTTAGGGAAATACTTGTTGTTGTTGTGCTATGATACGTCTTCGACGTATCTATAATTTTTTATTGTTTCATGCTATTATATTATTAATCTTGAATAGTTTACATGCAATTATATGCTACTTTATATCATTTTTGGAATAACCTATTAACTCAGTGCCTAGTGCGTAGTGCCAGTTTTTGCTTTTTTGCCTATTAGACTTTTTAGAAAATAATTATCCAATGAAGTCCAAATTGGGTAAAAATTTACACGAGTTATTTTTGGACCAGAAGAGACCTAGGAAGCTTCGGGAGGTGACCGAAAGACTTACGGGGTGGCCACGAGCTAGGCCAGCGTAACCTGGGTGGTAGGGCGCGCCCCCTAGCTCATGCCCTCCCCCGTGGAGCATCCTAACCTGATATCACTTTTATATATTCCCAAATACCCTCAAAACATCAGAGAGACACCCGAGGGGGACCACGAGGCGACGACAAGCCACCTAGCCGTGGCCAGGGGGTGGCCGCGCACTCCTAGCTTGTGGCCTCCTCGTGCCTCTTCTGGACCAACTCCAATGCCTCGGGGATCTCTTTTAGTCCATAAAAATCATACTAAAATTTCAACCTATTCTGAGAACTTTTATTTCTGCACAAAAAACGACACCATGGTAGTTCTGCTGAAAACATCGTTAGTCCGGGTTAGTTCTAATAAAATCATACAAAAATCATATAGAATTATTGTAGACATGGCATGAATACTTCATAAATTATAGATACGTTGGAGACGTATCAGCATACCTAAGTTTGATTCCCGCTCATCCTCGAGTAGGTAAATGATAAAAGAAATAATTTATGAAGTGTGAATGCCAGCTAACATATTTATCAATGCAATCTTCTTTATTGTGGCAAGAATGTTCAGACCCATAAGACTCAAAACAAAAGCTTAATGTTGACATAAAAATATTAATATTTCAAGCATACTAACAAAGCAATTGTGTCTCTTCAAAATAACATGGCAAAATAAAGTTATCCCTACAAAATCATATGGTTTGGCTATGCTCCATCTTCCCAACACAAAGTATTTATATCATGCACAACCCCGATGACAGGTCAAGCAATTGTTTCACACCTTTTATGTTCTGAAACCTTTTCAACTCTCACGCAATACATGAGCGTGATCCATGGATATAGCACTATAGGTGGAATATAATATGGTGGAGGTTGTTTAGAAAATGATAAGATAGTCTCACATCAACGAGGCATATCACCGGGCTATGGAGATGCCCATTAATATATATCAATGTGAGTGTGTAGGGATTGCCATGCAACGGATGCACTAGAGCTAGAAGCGTATGAAAGCTCAAAAAGAAAGTAAGTGGGTGTGCATCCAACTCACTTGCTCACGAAGACCTAGGGCAATTTGAGGATGCCCATCATTGGAATATACAAGTCAAGTTCTATGAAAATTTCCCACTAGTATATGAAAGTGACAATATAGGAGACTCTCTATATGAAAAACATGGTGCTACTCAGAAGCACAAGTGTGGTAAAGGATAGTAGCATTGCCCATTCTCTCTTTTCTCTCAGTTTTTTATTTCTTTTTTTGGTGGGCATCTTTGGCCTCTTTTTTCCTTTATTTGGGCTTCTCTAGCCTCTTTTATTTCTCTACTCCCAATGGAAGATAAGCCCCACAAGAGAGACAAGTAATGGAGCTATGCTCACAAAGTGTATGCAAAACAATAGCTAACCCTAACTAGAGTCCCAAGAACCAAATATATAGGTAGCAAGAGGTAGGGTACGAAGAGGGGTCGAAGTGGGGCAAATTGGGCCGAATGGGTTGGTTGGCCTAGGAGGCCCGTGTGCACGTGGTCTTCTGGACCCGTGCGCACGGGTTCGTTGCTATAGCTCCTGGGATGCCCGTGTGCACGGGGTCTTCTGGGCCCGTCCACATGGGGTCTTCTCGTGTCACTCAGTTACCCTCATGCGCACAGGGTCCAGCAAGCCCATGCGCACAGGGTCGACTGTAGCTTGCTAGTTTGGCTGCAGCTTTGGCTCCATCTCTCGTGCATCCACGTGGTTCCTCCCCTTGGCCTTGGATGTCTTCCTCGTACTTAATGATGCATAGTGTCCCGAGGAGAGGTAGCATCCAAGTTCCATTAGGATTCATGTCAATCTCAAAGAGGAGTGAGTTCACCTTAGCTTCTATTGCGCATGCGAGAGATCTTGCCATAGGGCCACTTGTGTCTTGTGGAGATGGTGTAGGCTTCATGGGGATGAGTGAGGGATGCTCTGCAGCAAAACCCAAGTCTAAAGCGGCGCCCTAAGGGTTGTATATATGGGGGAAGAGAGGGGGATTTCGTGGCCCCTTGGAGGAGGGGTCCGAAACCAACCCTAACTTAGTTTCCCCACACATACGGACTCCAAACACAACCTATCATATGGTATTTCGAAGTTACATGGGCCCGACCAAACAATAAGGTGGAGCAACACTTATAATAGCCTATGGACAAAATTTATATAGTGGCATCTTGAATATTTCGTCCAAGCATTCGTGCTCTCATTATGGTGGCTTCAAAGTGCGAAAAACACCTATGGAAACTCCATTGTTCCTTCCCGCACGCTCACCTTCTTCTACATGCTTGATACCACTCCAATGGTCATCGTTCTTGTCGATGCTAGGTCCTTCATTCATCGGTAAAATAAAAATATCTAATTTAGGCAGCATCATATGTTTATGAACATTAGAAGTATTTCCAAGAAACGAAAGTACCTGATAATTTAGTTGGCGTGCACGGGCTCTAGTAACTGGTCCAATATGTGTAGCTGGTGGGGATGTGGGTGTAACATTATTAGGGGTGTGCTCATCATCCTCCCCTTCTTCAAATGAAGTCGTCCTTGATGGAAGTTCATCTTCCTCACCAAAATAAGACTTCAAATCTGCCATGTTAAATGTGGGCCTAACCCCAGAATCTACATGCAGCTCAACCTTATATGCATTATCTTTTATTTTCTCTAACACCTTAAAAGGACCATCAGCATGTGGAATTAGCTTTGACTTGTGCAAATCAGGAAACCTATCCTTACACAAATGTAACCAAACAAGATCTCCGGGTGCAAAGACAACAATGTTTTCTACCCGTATCTCCAGCAAGTTTATATTTAGGATACATACGCTCAATGTTTTCCTTAGTTAACTCATTCATTTTTAATATCAATTCATCACGTTCTTTATCGACAAATTAACCTTCTCCGAAGATAGAAGAGGCAACAAATCAATAGGTGCACGAGGTAAGAAACCATACACAACTTCAAAATGGCACATCTTAGTAGTAGAATGCAGCGGACGACTATAAGAAAATTCAATATGAGGCAAGTACTCTTCCCACATTTTTAGGCCATTCTTCAAAACATCCCTAAGCATGGTAGACAATGATCTATTGACTACTTGAGTTTGTCCATCTGTTTGGGGTGACATGTAGTACTAAAAAGCAGTTTAGTCCCCAACTTAGCCAATAAGCATCTCCAAAAGTGGCTAAGAAATTTAGCATCACAATATGAAACAATTGTATTTGGCACACCATGCAAGCGAATAATTTCACGAAAGAAAAAATCAGCAACATTAGCAGCAGCATCATTTTTATGACATGGTATAAAGTGTGCCATTTTTGAAAATCTATCCACGACAACAAATATGCTATCCCTCCCCTTCTTTGTTTGAGGTAAACCTAAAACAAACTCCATAGAGATCCTCCCAAGGAACACTAGGTACAGGCGAGGGCATATATAAACCATGCAGATTGAGTTGTGACTTAGCTTTTTGACATGTAGTGCAGCGAGCAACAAAACACTCAACATCCCTTCTCATCTTTGGTCAAAAAGAAATGTGTAGCAAGTATGTCCCCCGTCTTCTTCACGCCAATGTGTCCCATTAATCGTCCTCCATGTGCCTCCTGCAACAACAAAAGACGAACAGAGCTAGCTGGAATGCATAGCTTGTTAGAACGGAACACTAATCCATCATTAAGGACGAACATGTTCCATGGTCTCCCTTCTTTACAATTCTCCAACACATCCTTAAATTTAGCATCATGCACATATTGATCTTTGATAGTCTCCAAACAAAATATTTTAAAGTCAAGTTGTGATAGCATAGTATAATGACGCGACAATGCATCAACAATAACATTTTCTTTATCCTTATTGTGTTTAATGACATAAGGGAAAGTCTCAATGAATTCAACCCATTTAACATCTCTACGGTTCATTAGTTAACCCAAAAGGCATGACTAACTACTCATATAAACCAAACTTAGTGTTAAATGTTGTTTTCCATTCATCCCCCAATTTCATACGAATTTGATGGTATCCACTACACCAATTAACTTTGGAGAAAAGGGTAGAGCCACTTAATATATCAAGCATATCATCTAGCCTTGGAATAGGATGATGATAACAAATAGTAATACTATTAATGCCTATACAATCCACACACGAACATGATGTTCCATGCTTTTTGGCACTAGAATAATAGGAATAGCAAAAGGACTAAGGGATTCGCGTATATAATCTTTGTCGAGCAGCTCTTGTACTTGACGCATAATCTCCTTCGTCTCCTCTGGATAGGTATGGTATGTCGCACGGTTGGGTAGCGATGCATCGGGAATTAAGTCAATCTGATGCTTAATCCGTCAAATAGGTGGTAATCCTAGTGGCACGTCTTGTGGAAAGATGTCAGCAAACTCCTACAATATGTTAGTGACAGGAGGAGGCAAAGAGGGAGGCATGTCCTCGAATGAAAATAACACCTCTTTTCATACAAAAGCATAGCAAATAGATGCAGTAACATCCAAATCAGTAATATCAGATTTAGTGGCAAGTAAAAAACCAGTCTTCTGTTTTATTTCAGATGAAACACTAGATGATTGTTTATTAGACTTATTATGTTGCTCAAATTCCTTTGCCACAATCTGATTTTCACTCTCACTTTGCTCATGTTTTGCTTTACTAGCTCTAGCAATGTTATCTTTCATAATATGTTCGGGAGAAATAGGAAACAAAAATTATATTTTATCCTTACGAACAAGAGTATACTGATTTCTCCTACCATGGTGTACAGAGTTTTTATAAAATTGCCATGGTCTACCAAGTAAAATAGAGTGTACTTGCACGGGCACCACATCACCATGAACATAATCAGAATATGTAGCAATGCTAAAGTGCACACGAACAATACGTGTTACCTCAACCTGGCCACTGTTGTTGAACCATTAGACGTAATATGGATGAGGATGTGGTCCGGTGGTTAGCGACAACTTCTCCACCATCTCCATGCTAGCAAAGTTATTTCAACTCCCTCCACCGATGATGACGCGAACAGAACGGTCCTTCACTACCCCATTTGTATGGAACAAATTGTACCTCTGATTTTCAACCTGTGTAACCAGCACACTCAGAACACATTGAGATACTAAACTTCCATACCTGTCTGTTTAATCAGCAGCCATGTAGTGTGTCTCTTGTTCAGTATCCTCGGCACCATGTTCTTTACTCGCAATAAGAGCCAAAGTCTCCTCATCATAATCACATGCATAGGCATATCCACCATCCTCAGTAACAACCATCACATGTATGGATTTGCATTCTCTCGCAAAGTGACATCTACCATTGCAACGATGACATATAACCTCATGTGTTTGCCCTGTATATGCCATGGATGAAGAAGAGCTCTATGCAGGCCCCGAAGGTGTGCCCTTGTATATCCGTTGGAGTTGGCCGCTAAAGTAAGTGGTGATGTAGTAGGACGTGTGGAAGTACATGATGTACGTGGTGTCCATGATGAAGCTCGACCAGCAGAAAAATTAGTTCTCGCCATTGCCTGTCAATCCTGCGCTTCACGTTCAGCTTTGCAAGAAAGATGGAATAAACTAGTGATAGTGTTATACTCCTTATACTCTAGAATAGTCTGAATCTCTCTATTTAATCCACCCATAAAATGTGCAAGCATTAGCTTCATTCTCCTCAACAATACCACATCTAATCATGACAGTTTGTAATTCTTGATAATATTCCTCTACAATTTTTTTCTTGTCTCAAATGCTGCATATTTTGAAGCAATTCACGGTGATCATATGGTGGAAGCCAATGATTACGCATAGCATTTCTCAAAGCAGCCCAAGTAGTAGGGATATTAACACAATGTATTCTACAATGTTCAGACCACCAAACACAAGCAAAACTAGTGAATGCACAAACAACACCAGCAACACGTCTATCCTTAGGAAATTGCAAACATGTAAAACATTGTTCTATTTTTCTAACTCCCAATCAGATATATATATAAGGCACATATCTACCCTGAAATGTTGGAATCTTCAATTTAAGTTTAGGGAGATGGTCATGATCCCGTACCTGAGAGGCTGGCGGGGCCCTACTATTGTGAATGTAGCCAGTGGACGACCTGGTGCATGTGGTGGTGGTTGCCCATGGGGCCGATTTCCAGCAACCTCTCCATCATCGTCGTAATCACCATAATGATCCTTATCCTAATCCTCATTCTGCTCAACAACAGTAGCAACAACAACAACAACAACCACGGAAGCTGCTATTGGGAAACGTTGCATGGGAAACAAACAAAATTCCTACACACACAAGATCTATCCATGGTGATGAGCATCTACGAGAGGGAGAGTGGATCTACATACCCTTGTAGATCGGTAAGTGCGAAGCGTTAAGAAATGTGGTTGATGTAGTCGAACGACTTAGAGATCCAAATCGTCAGTCGTCCCACGATCCTATCACGATCCGCCCCGCGACCCAATCACAATCCGTCCCGCGATCCAATCATGGTCCTCCCAATCTAGCGCCGAACGGACGACACCTCTGCGTTCAGCACACGTACAACTCGATGACGATCTCCACCTCCTTGATCTATGTCACGCCCAAGATGCGGCCCTATCCTTATTTGGGCACGAGGGCCTCGACAGGGATAGAAGCGCATCTTGATGCGTTCGCAAGAATGGATATCATTAGAAGTACATGTACAGAAGAGATGAGTATATGGAATTGTCTTACACTCGCCACAAGCTACATCAGAGACACATCAATACAATACATACTCAATCATCATACAGAAGAGCAGGGTCCGACTACGGATGAAATCAAACGATAAAATGACATCCACCCTTGCTATCCCAGGTTGCCGTCTGGAACCCATCCAAGATTGACGAAGAGGAAGAAGAAGAAGAAGAACTCCAAATCAAATCAAGCAAGGCGCTCACATTCAAATCATCGCATTACCTGTACCTACAACTATTGTTGTAGTAATCTATGAGCCACAGGGACTCAGCAATCTCATTTCCAAGGGTATCAAGACTATTAAAGCTTAATGGGTAAGGTATGGTTAAGTGGTGAGGCTGTAGCAAGCGACTAAGCATTTATTTGAGTGGCTAACTTACGAGTATAGAAAGTAAAGTATGGTGTTCTACGCATAACAGACGTGAAGTAGTAATGATCACTAATTGATCCTGAACACCTACTTACGTCAATCATAACCCCACCGTGTTCTTTTCCGGATGAGACTCCCGAGAAGAGACAGTCACGGTTACGCACACAGTTGGTGTATTTTATTAGAGTTTACTTCAAGTTTGCTATGACCGGGTGTTAAACCAAGTATCCAAATTTGCCACATAACCGCGGGCATGACTTCTCAAAAAGATTTAACCCTACAGGGGTGCTCCAACTCATCCATCACAAATTAACGACACTCAGCGAGAATAACCTCAACCACGGATCTTGTGATCTTCCTAGGCAATTTCAAAGGAAATCTGACACCTCGAGATAGCCCAAAGAAAATCAGAGTTCCTCACTCAAGACGTTCGAGAAAGGTAAATCAAATCCAGCAAGGCCACCCGACGTGTCGACGAACCCGATAGGAGCCACGTATCTCGTTCTCAGGACACGACAGATGGGACTAGCTACAGGGAAAAGTAATCCTCAAGTTGCCTCGAGGCGTCCCTACAGGCAGCCCATTTGGGACCAACACTCATCAGGAGCACTGGCCCGGGTTGTTAATTAATTATCCACGGGGTCTGGAAAATCCCCTATGCAAGTTCATTAAATATTAGGCAAATGTAGTACCAATGTTGGGCCTTGCCAGACAAGCTTTATTCTCACCCGGAAATCAAGGGGGTCCCCATAACAACCCTGAGCATGTTAGGAGCGCTCATTTATGGAACATAACACCGGTGCACAAGTAACTAGGGGCGGCAAGAATGGAACAAAACACCGATCAAAAGGCCAAGCCTTCCACCCTTTACCAAGTGTATATGTGCATTAAATTAAATAGCAGCACTATTGTGATATAACAAAGAAAGTCCATGTTGACACATGGAAACAATTGCACCTGCAACTAGCAACGCTATAAGAAGGTTTGAGCAAGCGGTAACATAGCCAAACAATGTTTTGCTGGGATATGGAGAGGTTAGAGGCTTTTCATGGCAATGTTAGGAGGCTTGTCAAACAACTGGTAGGTAGCAAGACATAACAATAAAAGACGAGACAACTAGCATGGCAATGATAGTAATGGTATCCAGGGAAATGTGTCGGCTTGCCTGAGATCCCGCTCAGAACAAGACCGAGACCAGGAAGAAGACGAACCAACATAGTCGAACGAATCCTCACTCTCCGAACGCTTTCGGAACTCTATCGAGAAGAAGCAATCCGAAACAAACTATCGACACAAGATACACCACAACATATGCAGAACACGATGCACAACAAATATGATGCATGCCCGGTTAATATGTAATGCATGACAATCACAACAATCAAATTCTACACATTAAAGTGAAGCTCAATATGCAATGAGTTGCATATTGACGACACTCCACATTCGAATTATTTAGTTCACTCCCGTTAGGTACACGACAATTTTTAAATGTTGTTAAACATGGCAAGAGGTGAAGCATAAGTAAACTCACTATCTAGGCATCTTAAATGAGGCCGGAAACAACTTATAGCAGTTCTGAAATGACCCCATGTGTTAATTATGAATTTGGTCCAGATCTGTACTAATCATATTTTATATTTGTTAAACAACAGAATCAAGCATACCATGTTATTCTACATGTCATTCTAGTCGATTTACAAATATAGAACATCTCAAACGGAGCTACGGTCTAAAAGATATGAGCAACACAAGATGCACATGTCATGAATGCGAATGCATGGTAAATGCAATCACAAACATTTCAAATCACGAATTCAACAATTTATTATGAAACTACATGAGATTCTAAGCAAGTTTCATATATGGAATGCTCAAAACGGAGCTACGGTTCCACCACAATCAACAAAACAAGTTTTAGTTGAATTTGCCAAAAACAGCAAGATAGCATCTTGAACATATGAAAACAATAAGTTACAATAATCTAAAATGCACAAACTAAGCATGGGGAAATATCCTACAACATCCACTTCATTTCAACTTCACAAATCATAATCAAAACATGCATGGATCACTAGGTAGGAAGCTCACAAGAAGGCAACTTAATAACAGTTTCAGACTTAGTAAACTATATGCTACCATTCATATTATGACATGAAAGTTTACAGCATTCTAGAGGACAATATCAACAACAAATAACTACATTACACCTACCACAAAAGAGTTATAGATCACTAGCAAATCACATGGCAAGACGGCAACAAAATATTTTGGACCCTCAATACAACAGAATTTTTATAGCATGTTGACAACAAGAAAACAACACCTAAACATGCATTTCTATGACAAGCAAAATGTCCAAGGGCTACGACACATATCAAAGAGCAACTTTCATGTTGAAAATTAATTCATATCATGCCCGGATTAATTCCTACGAAAATGGCAAAAGGAAATCACGACATAATTGACATGCACACAAACATGCTCAAATGACAAAACTAAATGCACTGATAAATCCGATGAGTTTTCCTACCCCGAAAACATATATAATAAGCATGGGTTCATATGGGAAATTATTCACAATTAAATATGCGGGGTTAGGCCTATTCACGGTAAAGCAATTCATTCATGCAAATTAAATGCAAACATCAATCCAACAATTTTATCATGCATGAAAATGCGGTGCGAATGAGATGAACATTTTTAATACTTCATTTAATTTAATTCGATGCACGGTTAAACAATTATGATAATGCAATTAATGACAATTATGCAAAAGGACATGTTAAATATCTTAGGCATGGATGAAAATGACATTTTATTAATCTACATAATTTTCTAAGCAATTTACATGTACAAATTATTTTATTACGATGCACGGTTATTTAATTATAGACGATTTAATACCGCAAAATAAAATAAAAAAACAGAAAAGAGAAAAAAAACAAAAGGCTTCTCACCCTGGGCTCTTGGGCCATCGGGTGCTGGCATGGGCGAGGCTAGGCCACTGCTGGGCCGCTGTTGGGCCGGCAGGGGTCAACGGCACTGGGAGCGTTGTCCTCCTCCCCTGCTCGTGCCTGAGCAGAGGGCAGCGGCGGTAGCGACGACCCACGCGGGGCAGGGCAGCGGCTGGAGGCGGGGATGGGGGAGCGAGGGGCGGAGTGACCGGATCCGGTCGACGACGTTCGGTTCCCGGCGATGGCGGCGCTGCGGGCGGCGGAGGGAGCTCCGGCGACGAGCGCCCATGGCGGCTATGTGGCACCTGCGAGAGAAGGGAGAGGCAGTGAGAGGAGCAGAGAAGGAGAGGCGGGGAAGGAGGAGCAAAGGGCGGCGCGGGGGCTCGGGGTCCGGCGACCGCTCCGGCGAGCTGCGGGCTCCGGCGAGCTGAGCGGGGCCGGCCATGGACGGACGGGAGGACCTCCATGGATGAGCTTGGGGAGCTCCGGGACGCCGATTCGGGCCCAGATGGTTTAAAACGGGCCCAGATGGGCTCGGGCGGGCTTGGAGGTTGGAGGAGGGAGAAGGTGGGGCTGTCTAGGGTTTGCACGCGAAACGAGGTGGGTCTAGGGGCTATATTTAGGTTTAGGCTAGGGTTAGCTGGCACTGTCCGTTTTCGGACTGTCGGGTGACGATCCAATGTCCGGAAGCGGAGGGTCGGGGCTACGTGGCTGTGTAGAGGGGCTAGGAGGGGAAGAGAGGGAAGCGGTGCGGTGCGGCATGAAGATTTAAAACAGCAACGAACGTCCGACGAAAACCGATGACCTCTCTGCTACGACTGACCGACGGGGCATCAAATGAACTCGGATCGTGACGAAAGTCTAACTATGCTATAAGAAGACCGCACGTCAAGTTTCAACTCAATCCGAGAATAATTTTGCGCGCGTTTAAAAAGTGTTTTTATTTTAGCGGTACTGTGGGCGCGTGCGCGTGTGGTTGGTCTCAACGGGCAATGGCAAGAACAAAGAGAACCGACAACTACGAACGGATGCAATCTTTTGAAAACGGGTGACGATGCGATGCACATGATGTGAGTGATGCGATGATGAATGCGACAACCAGACGAACACATGACGAGAACGGAAATAAAAGGGGAATCTTCCGAAACCTTCTGGAACGTCGGTCTCGGGCTGTCACAACTCTCCTCCACTACACGAGGATCTCGTCCCGAGATCTAGAATGAAAAAAGGGGAAGAGAAAGAGCAAAAGGTAAAACTTAGTTGCTTCTTGACAAACGAGTGAAACCAATGAAAGATGAAGGTTGGAAGAGATGAAGAATGAAGAACAAGCAGAATTCACAGGAAATTTCGGCAGCACTTTGGTAGGAAAGAGATGAATTTTTTTAGATAAGATGGAAACAAATAGAAAGAGAGGCACCAAACTTCGGTTGGAATAGAATCAGACTATCATAAGATGGAAGGATCATGAAAAGCTTCACAGCATTCCGGTTAAAGAATAAGCAAGAAGGAACATGATATTGATCAAACAAGATGATGGATTGAAGAGAGCATCATCACAAGGCCTTCGGAACAAAAGAATAGAAGCTTGATCTTTGAAGAGAATAGAACTGAGAAGAAAATGACAACTTCCAGCACTAATAAATTTGAGAAGCATGGATGAACGGAGTTGTTGGAACACCAACAACGAAAAGAACAAGCTTATTATGGACTTATGGAAAACATCTCAAAATTATGAGGTGACAACCTACCACAACAGAAACAATTGATTGATTGAGAGAGACAAGATATGCAAAGCTTCTTTCACCAAGAGGAGGACGAGAAAGCTTGAATCATTTATGACACCATGATAAGGATTGTTGCTATCATGGTGAAATCCAACCCAAGATAACTCCGAGAAAACAAGATAGGTTTACTTATCTTTTCTTGACAATCTTCCTTCGAGACTCCTTATAATCAAGAATTTAATAATACCATCTCAAAAGACAAGGAGAAGGAATTGAACTTAGAAATCCTGAGAAAAGAACACTTGACACCTCCGACAAGAATCCTGAAGAACACTTGAAAATGAAAGAAATCTGGACGAACCACCATGAAGAACCTCCGGAAAAGAGAGGATGATAGAAAAGAATTGAAGGATGCAAAAGATCAAGATTGATTCTTCCGATGAATTAGATGAGACTTCGGGACAAGATACTTGGGAAAGCTAGGAACTCCGGAAAGGAAAAGATGAGAACACTTGAAATCAAGAATTGATATCATGAACAACTCCAGAACAAGGATTGAGATCACTTGAATGAACAAGAATAAGAATTATGATATGACTATCCTTCTTCAAGTTAAATTGATGACAAGCAACGGATTTCACACATCACTTATTCTTTTTGAAAAAGAATGAGGAAAGAGATAGAGCACAATCTTGAAGATGAATTGCACGAGAACACCAGTAGACTTCGAAACGAAAGAGGGAAAGAAATGAATGATATAACATGAGGACGAAGAGAGCATGATCCGCCTAAAAGAAAAACTTCAACAGGGCACCGGACAGAATTAGAAACAAAAGAGGACACATGAGAATGAAGAGATCCAGATTTGCCTAATAGAAACTGAAAAGGCATTGGAATAATTGAGATACGAAAGAAGCAACAACAATGGAGAAGAATTTGAGAACGAAAGATGAAATGTGAGAACGAAGAAATCTTCTGAAATGATGGCCTTCGGAGGATCAAGAAAAGAAAAGAAATCTGAATGCACCAGATAAATATTGGAAGGAATAAATCATGGATGGAAACAATTTGAGATGAAAAGAACAAGCCGAATCCAATAATCTTTGGAGGAACGAACAATGATTTAAGAGAAACTCTCCTTCGGTCTTCAATGCAGGGAATGATGACGAGAACCAAAAACATGAATTACTGAGACACTCCGGAGGAATGAATAAACAAAAGATTGAGCCAACAATAACACTGATTTCAAAGCGATCTTGAAAGCAGAATCTGACTGATGAAAATCATTCTTACGTCATATTTGAAGAGAACTCAAGAGCATCTCCGGAAAGAATAGAAGAGTCACGTAAGATCATGGGGAAAAACCTGTGGGTTATGGGCCCACTGAAAAGAAACCACCGTTGAAACAATTGATTAAAAAAGAGATTGCACCGGTGCAATTAAGAACTTGATGATATGTGACCCTTGGAATAATTTGAAAGGATAAGAACGAAAATGAATGTCCTCTGAGATATCTTCAGCACTCCGGACAGAAAAGAGATATGAATAAGCAAGAAAGGCTTGAAAAGGAATTCCAACACGAGAGATCAAATAGAGAATGAAATGATATGATGAACACCAAGAACTTGAATTGAATCCACCGGAAGAGAAAAGAAAGATGAATACTGATCAATGATAACTTGAGCACTGGGCATCTTCATAAAGAATCATCGGAGAAGAATAACAACAAGAACAAGGAATATGAGGATAGATCTTGAATGAAACTCTTGAGAATATTCACAAAGAATCGCCGGAAAGAAGATGGAAGCGAAGCTAGCGGAGGCATTACATGAATAGAAAAGACACTTGGATGAGAATTTAATCACTGAAGAAAAAGGGCGGGAGGGTGGGAAAAACAAAGAAAACTTGGAACAGATGAGACAACTCCGGAACGAAACATGAGGATTGATCTTGCAAATATTGGAGATGATAGAACTATCTTGAAGAGAAGCACATCGGTTGAAAAGAATTGATATGATAACTTGATTGAGCACAAGAATTAGCATTCCCACAGAAATATGAGAACACTACTTAGCAAGATATGAGATCACCACTTGACATCGAAGCAACTGAATTACCATATTCAAAACAAAATGAAGGATGAGGCTTATGAAACAAGCCAGAACAAATACATACCCACTATGCACTTGTTGGAAAGAAAATTCTAGGTTACTACTTGAATTCCCACCTAAGATCTTCCGAAAACTTTCTTGTTTATGCGATTCGGGTTGCGGAATCAGGAACCTGCCCTAGGCAATCAGCTGCAACTGCATCCACAACCTTCTACACCATAATTCAAGAAATTCCGCAAACTTGTCTAATCTCGAATCCTCGAACTCACAACGATACTAAAGCATGGTGGTACCCTGGACGCCTCCCCAGTACTGGGTGACTCCGACCTTATCTCACCACGATAAGTATTGAAGCAATTTCGAACATCCTTCGTCCTGAGATACTAAGAAAACTGAATGATAACGATGTGTCAAGAATCCCTCGGAGCTCAACTCCCTGGAAGAAATCGAGTCAGACAGGAGGCACCAAGATAGAACCCTGTCACATCGGCATCATATAGTGTCCAAAATACCCGCGTGATCCTAACTTTTTTTGAGCGAGAAGAGGAATAGAATCAAAATTCCTAAGTCGAATACCTCACCAGAGCATAGAATAGGAGTAAAAAGAAACCTACTCTCCGATATAACTAGACTCAAAACAGTTTTACTCTAGACTCGACTCGGCCAAGCTCAATCAATCAAGGGGGCTCCTAGGTCAGTACAGTCTCTGATACAAACTTGTCACGCCCAAGATGTGACCCTATCCTTATTTGGGCACGAGGGCCTCGATAGGGATAGAAGCGCATCTTGATGCGTTCGCAAGAATGGATATCATTACAAGTACATGTACACAAGAGATGAGTATATGGAATTTGGCTTACACTCGCCACAAGCTACATCAGAGACACATCAATACAATACATACTCAAACATCATACAGAAGAGCAGGGTCCGACTACGGACGAAATCAAACGATAAAATGACATCCACCCTTGCTATCCCAGGCTGCCGTCTAGAACCCATCCAAGATTGACGAAGAGGAAGAAGAAGAAGAAGAACTCCAAATCAAATCAAGCAACGCGCTCATGTTAAAATCATCGCATTACCTATACCTACAACTGTTGTTGTAGTAATCTGTGAGCCACAGGGACTCAGCAATCTCATTTCCAAGGGTATCAAGACTATTAAAGCTTAATGGGTAAGGTATGGTTAAGTGGTGAGGCTGCAGCAAGCGACTAAGCATTTATTTGAGTGGCTAACTTACGAGTATAGAAAGTAAAGTATGGTGGTCTACGCATCACGGACGTGAACTAGTAATGATCACTAATTGATCCTGAACACCTACTTACGTCAATCATAACCCCACCGTGTTCTCTTCTGGATGAGACTCCTGAGAAGAGACAGTCACGGTTACGCACACAGTTGGTGTATTTTATTAGAGTTTACTTCAAGTTTGCTATGACCGGGTGTTAAACCAAGTATCCAAGTTTGCCACATAACCGTAGGCACGGCTTCTCAAAAAGATTTAACCCTGCAGGGGTGCTCCAACTCATCCATCACAAATTAACCTCACTCAGTGAGAATAACCTCAGCCATGGATCTCGTGATCTTCCTAGGCAATTCCAAAGGAAATCCGACACCTCGAGATAGCCCGAAGAAAATCAGAGTTCCGCACTCAAGACATTCGAGAAAGGTAAACCAAATCCAGCAAGGCCACCCGACGTGTCGACGAAACCGATAGGAGCTGCTTATCTCGTTCTCAGGACACGACAGATGGGACTAGCTACAAGGAAAACCAATCCTCAAGTTGCCTCGAGGCGGCCCCGCAGGCAGCCCATTTTGGACCAACACTCATGAGGAGCACTGGCCCGGGTTGTTAATTAATTATCCACGGTGTCCGGAAAATCCCCTATGCAAGTTCATTAATTATTAGGAAAATGTTGTACCAATGTTGGGCCTTGCCAGACAAGCTTTATTCTCACCCGAAAATCAAGGGGGTCCCCATAACAACCCCGAGCATGTTAGGAGCGCTCATTTATGGAACGTAACACCGGTGCACAAGTAACTAGGGGCAGCAAGAGTGGAACAAAACACCGAGCAAAAGGCCAAGCCTTCCACCCTTTACCAAGTGTATATGTGCATTAAATTAAATAGCAGCAATATTGTGATATAACAAAGAAAGTCCATGTTGACACATGGAAGCAATTGCACCTGCAACTAGGAATGCTATAAGAAGGTCTGAGCAAGCGGTAACATAGCCAAACAATGTTTTGCTGGGATATGGAGAGGTTAGAGGCTTTTCATGTCAATGTTGGGAGGCTTGTCAAACAAGTGGTAGGTAGCGAGACATAACGATAAAAGACGAGACAACTAGCATGGCAATGATAGTAATGGTATCCAGGGAAATGTGTCATCTTGCCTCAGATCCCGCTCGGAAGAAGACCGAGACCATGAAGAAGACGAACCAACGTAGTCGAACGAATCCTCACTCTCCGAACGCTTTTGGAACTCTATCGAAAAGAGGCAATCTGAAACAAACTATCAACACAAGATACACCACAACATATGCAGAACACGATGCACAACAAATATGATGCATGCCCGATTAATATGTAATACATGACAATCACAACAATCAAATTCTACACATTAAAGTGAAGCTCAATATGCAACGAGTTGCATATTGACGACACTCCACATTCAAATTATTCAGTTCACTCCCGTTAGGTACACGACAATTTTTAAATGTTGTTAAACATGGCAAGAGGTGAAGCATAAGTAAACTCACTATCTAGGCATTTTAAATGAGGCCGGAAACAACTTATAGCAGTTTTGAAATGACCCATGTGTTAATTATGAATTTCGTCCAGATCTGTACTAATCATATTTTATATTTGTTAAACAACATAATCAAGGATACCGTGTTATTCTACATGTCATTCTAGTCGATTTACAAATTTAGAACATCTCAAACGGAGCTACGGTCTAAAAGATATGAGCAACACAAGATGCACATGTCATGAATGCAAATGCATGGGAAATGCAATCAAAAACATTTCAAATCATGAATTCAACAAGTTATTATGAAACTACATGAGATTCTAAGCAAGTTTCATATATGGAATGCTCAAAACGGAGCTACGGTTCCACCACAATCAACAAAACAAGTTTTAGTTGAATCTGCCAAAAACAGCAAGATAGCATCTTGAACATATGAAAAAAATAAGTTACAATAATCTAAAATGCACAAACTAAGCATGGGTAAATAGCCTACAACATCCACTTCATTTCAACGTCACAAATCATAATCAAAACATGCATGGATCACTAGGTAGGAAGCTCACAAGAAGGCAACTTAATAAGATGAACATTTTTAATACTTCATTTAATTTAATTCGAAGCACGGTTAAACAATTATGATAATGCAATTAATGACAACTATGCAAAAGGAGATGTTAAATATCTTAGGCATGGATGAAAATGACATTTTATTAATCTACATAATTTTCTAAGCAATTTACATGTACAAATTATTTTATTACGATGCACGGTTATTTAATTATAGACGATTTAATACCGCAAAATAAAATAAAATAAAAACAGAAAAGGGAAAAAAACAAAAGGCTTCTCACCCTGGGCTCTTGGGCCATCGGACGCTAGCCTGGGCGAGGCTAGGCCGCTGCTGGGCCGGCTGGGGTCAACGGCGCTGGGAGCGTCGTCCTCCTCCCCTCCTCGTGCGCGAGCAGAGTGCAGCGGCGGCGGCGACGACCCACATGGGGTCGGGCAGCTCCCGGTTCCCGGCGACGGCGGCGCTGCGGGCGGCGGAGGGAGCTCCGGCGACGAGTGCCCATGGCGGTTGCGCGGCACCTATGAGAGAAGGGAGAGGCGAGGTGAGAGGAGCAGGGAAGGAGAGGCGGGGAAGGAGGAGCAAAGGGCGGCACGAGGGCTAGGGGTCCAGCGACCGCTCCGGTGAGCTACGGGCTCCGGCGAGCTGAGCAGGGCCGGCCATGGACGGACGGGAGGACCTCCATGGATGAGCTCGGGGAGCTCCGGGACGCTGATTCGGGCCCGGATGGGCTCGCACGGGCCCAGATGGGCTCGGGCAGGCTTGGAGGCTGGAGGAGGGAGAAGGTGGGGCTGGCTAGGGTTTGCACGCGAAACGAGGTGGGTTTAGGGGCTATATATAGGTTTAGGCTAGGGTTAGCTGTCACTGTCCGTTTTCAGACTGTCGGATGACGATCCGACGTTCGGAAGCGGAGGTTCGGGGCTACGTGGGTGTGCAGAGGGGCTAGGAGAGGAAGAGAGGGAAGCGGTGCGGCACGACATGAAGATTTAAAACAGCGACAAACGTCCGACGAAAACCGATGACCTCTCTGCTAGGACTGACCGACAGGGCATCAAACGAACTCGGATCGTGACGAAATTCGACGGGCGGTCTAACTATGCTATAACAAGACCGCACGTCAAGTTTCAACTCAATCTGAGAATAATTTTGCGCGCATTTAAAAGGGGTTTTTATTTTAACGGTGCCGCGGGCGCATGCGCGTGTGGTTGGTCTCAACGGGCAATGGCAAGAACAAAGAGAACCAGCAACTACGAACGGATGCAATCTTTTGAAAACGGGTGATGATGCTATGCAGATGATGCAAGTGATGCGATGATGAATGCGACAACCAGACAAACACATGACGAGAACGGAAATAAAAGGGGAATCTTCCGGAACGTTCTGGAACGTCGGTCTCGGGCTGTCACAATCTAGATAGTAGGGTGGAGAGATAGATGAGTTCTTTGGCAGCACAATGGCGTGGAGGCGATGGTGGTGAACTAATCCAGCAGGGCTTCGCCGAGCTTCTTCCAAGCTAATCTAGAGGAGAACTACGATCTACAGGGAGGAGGGCAGCACGTGGCTTTTTCAGGCCGTAGCTTCCCTCAAAACCCTCCAATATATATAGGAGAAGAGGGGGGGGGGTAGGTGGGAGGCGACCTAGAGTTTCCCCTAGGATCTTGGCACAACGAGTAGAGGAATCCACCTCCCACAAGGGAGGTGGAGTCCTAGTAGGACTCCTTCCCACATTGCCCTCTCCCACCTCCTTGCGCAAGGGCCTCTAGGGGCTGTCTGCGCAGCCCACCAAGGGATGGTTAAGGTTCATTTGTCATTTGATAATGGGATGTTATTTGGCACTGCTACCAAAGGTCATATTGGTGTTAAGTGCATAAAGAAACTCCATGTTGATGGAACTTTGGACTCCCACGATTTCGAATCGGTTGAGACATGCAGACCATGCATTATGGGAAAGATGACTAAGACCTCATTTTCCGGTATGATGGAGCTGGCAAGTGACTTATTGGAAATGACACATTTTGATGTATGTGGTCCAATGAGTGTTGTAGCTAGCGTTTGATATTGTTATTTTCTTACCTTCACTGATGATTTGAGTAGATATGGGTATATTTACTTAATGAAACACATGTCTAAAACATTTGAAAAGTTCAAGCAAATTCAGAGTGAAGTTTGAGACCATCGTGACAAGAAGATAAAATGTCTACGATATGATCGCGGAAGTGAATATCTGAGTTATGAGTTTCGTATACAACTTAAGACAATGTGGAAGTTGTTTCACAACTCACGCCACCTGGAGCACCATAGTGTGATGGTGTGTCCGAACATCATAGTCGTGCTCTGTTGGATATGTTGCGTACTATGATGTCTCTTATTGTTTTGTCAGTATTGTTTTGGGGATATGCAGTAGAGTCAACTACATTCACTTTAAATAGGTCACCATCTAAGTCCGTTGAGATGACACCATATGAATTATGGTTTCGCGGAACGCTAAGCTATCATTTCTCAGAGTTTGGGAATGCGACACTTAAGTCTGATAAGCTCAAACCCCAAGCGCAAAAGTGCATCTTATTAGGATACCCTAAGGAAACAGGTGGTTGTACCTTCTATCTCAGATCCGAGGGTAAAGTGTTTGTTGCTAAAAATGGGTCCTTTCTCGAGACAGAGTTACTCTTGAAAGAATGGAGTGGGAGGAAAGTAAAACTTGATGAGGTTGTTGAACCGTCACTTCAGTTGGATAGTAGCACGACGCAGAAAGATGTTTCCGCGATGCCTATACCAAGTGAAGAGGAAACAAATGACGATCATCATGAAGCTTCGGATGAAGTTTCTACCGAACCCCGAAGGTCGACAAGGACTCATACCGCCCCTGAGTGGTATGTCAATCATGTCTTGGAGGTCATGTTGTTAGACATGAGTGAACCTACGTGATGAGAAGCGATGGTGGGCCCAGATTCCAACAAATGGCAAGGAGCCATGAAATCTGAGAAAGGATTAATGTATGAAAACCGAGTATGGACTTTGGTAGATTTGCCCATTGAATGAAAAGCCGTTGAGTACAAATTGACCTTTAAGAAAAGACAAACACTGATGGTAAATGTCACAATTTATGAAGCTCGACTTGTCGCAAATAAGTTTCCGACAAGTTTAAGGAGTCGACTACAAAGATATTTTCTCACCCGTAGCGATGCTAAATGTCTTTTGGAATTATGTTAGCAGTTGCTGTATTTTTTGATTATGAAATTTGGCAGATGGATGTCAAAACATCGTTTCCTTAAGGATTTCCTTGAGGAAACGTTGTATGTGATACAACCAGAAGGTTTTGTTAGTCCAAAGGATGCTAAAAGGTGTGCAAGATCCAACAATCCTTCTATAGGATGGAGCAAGCATCTCATAGTTGGAATATATGCTTTGATGAGGTGATCAATTTTTTTGGGTTTATACAAAGTTTATGAGAAACTTGTATTTACAAGAAAGTGAGTGGGAGCACTATAGAATTTCTGATAAGTATATGTGGATGACATATTGTTGATTGGAAATGATGTAGAATTTCTGGAAAGCATCAAGGGTTGTTTGAAATGAGTTTTTCAAAGGAAGGCCTGGAATGAAGCTACTTAAATATTAGGCATCAGGATCTATAGAGATAGATCAAGACGTCTAATAAGACTTTCAATGAGTACATACCTTGACAAGATTTTGAAAGAGTTCAAAATGGATCAATATATTAAAGAGTTCTTGCCTGATTTGTAAGGTGTGGATTTTAGTGAGACTCAAAGCTCGACCACGATAAAAGAAAGAGAAAGGATGAAGGTCGTCCCCTATGCCTTATCCATAGGCTATGTATAGTATGCCATGCTGTGTACCGCACCTGGTGTGTGCCTTGCCATGAGTCTGTTAAGGGGTGCAAGAGTGGTCCAAGAGTTGATCACTGGATAGCGGTGAAAAATATCCTTCGTAACTAGAGGACTAAGGAAATATTATGGAGGTGATAAATAGTTTGTCATAAAGGGTTATGTCCATGCAATCTTTGACACCAATCCAGATGAATCTGAGTAGCAATCCTGATACATATAGTGGAGCAGCCATTTGGAATAGCTCCAAGTGGAGCGTGGTAGTAGAATCTACAACATGACATATAGATTTTCAAAGTACACACGGATCTGAATGTTGTAGACCCGTTGACTAAAACCTCTCTCACAAGCAAAACATGATCAAACCCCAAAACTCATTGGGTGCAAATCACATGGTGAGTCGAACTAGATTATTTACTCTAGTGCAAGCGGGAGAATGTTGGAAATATGCCCTAGAGGCAATAATAAATTAGTTATTATCATATTTCCTTGTTCATGATAATCGTTTATTACCCATGATATAATTGTATCGATTGGAAACTCAGATACATGTGTGGACACATAGACAACAAAGTGTCCCTAGTAAGCCTATACTAATCTAGCTCGTTGATCAAAGATGGTTAAGGTTTCCTAGCCATAGACATGAGATGTCATTTGATAATGGGATCACATCATTAGGAGAATGATTTGATGTACAAGAACCAAACTATGAACGTAGCATATCATCGTGTCAGTTTATTGCTATAGTTTTCTACATGTCAAGTATTTGTTCCTATGACCGTGAAATCATTCAACTCACTGATACCGAAGGAGTACCTTGTGTGTATCAAACGTTGCAATGTAACTGGGTGACTATAACAATGCTCTATAGGTATCTCTGAGGGTGTCTATTGAGTTGGCATGGATCAAGACTGGGATTTGTTACTCCGTGTGACGGAGAGGTATCTCAGGGCCCACTCGGTGATACAACATCATAATAAGACTTGCAATCAAAGTGACTAAAGAGTTAGCCATGGGATCTTGTATTGCGGAATGAGTAAAGAGACTTGCCGGTAAGATGATTGAACCTTAATGAGTAAAGAGACTACCAGCCATGTGATCCCGTTATCAAATGACATCTCATGTCTATGGCTAGGAAACCTTAACCAGCTTTGATCAACGAGCTAGTTTAGTATAGGCTTACTAGGGACACTTTGTTGTATATGTATCCACACATGTATCTGAGTTTCCAATCGATACAATTATAGCATGGGTAATAACTGATTATCATGAACAAGGAAATATGATAATAACTAATTTATTATTGCCTCTAGAGCATATTTCTAACATTCTCCCACTTGCACTAGAGTCAATAATATAGTTCATATCACCATGTGATTTGCACCCAATGAGTTCTGGAGTTTGATCATGTTTTTCTTGTGAGAGAGGTTTTAGTCAATGGGTCTGCAACATTCAGATCCGTGTGTACTTTGCAAATCTCTATGTCATACTGTAAATACTGCTACCACGCTCCAATTGGAGCTATTCCAAATGGTTGCTCCACTATACATATCAGGATTACTACGAAGATTCATCCGGATTGGTGTCAAAGCTTGCATGGACATAACCTTTTACGACGAACTGATTATCACCTCCATAATCGAGAAACATTTCCTTAGTCCTCTAGTTACCAAGGATAATTTTGATTGCTGTCCAGTGATCCACTCTTGGACCACTCTTGTCCCCCTTAACATACTCATGGCAAGGCACACAACAGGTGCGTACACAGCATGTCATACTATATATAACCTATGGACAAGGCATAGGGGACGACCTTCATCCTTTCTCTTTCTTCTGTCATGGTCAAGCTTTGAGTCTCACTGAACTCCACACCTTACAAATGAGGCAAGAACTCTTTAATTGACTGATCCATTTTGAACTCTTTCAAAATCTTGTCAAGGTATGTACTCATTGAAAGTCTTATCAGACATCTTGATCTATCTCTATAGATCCTGATGCCCAATATTTAAGTAGCTTCATTCCAGGTCTTCCTTTGAAAACTCCTTTCAAACAACCCTTTATGCTTTCCAGAAACTCTACATCATTTCCAATAAACAATATGTCATCCACATATACTTATCAGAAATTCTATAGTGCTCCCACTCACTTTCTTGTAAATACAAGTTTCTCATAAACTTTGTATAAACCCAAAAACTTTGATCACCTCATCAAAGCGTATATTCCAACTGCGAGATGCTTGCTCCAGCCTATAGAAGGATTGCTGGAGCTTGCACACCTTTTAGCATCCTTTGGACTAACAAAACCTTCTGGTTGTATCACATACAATGTTTCCTCAAGGAAATCGTTAAGGAAATGATGTTTTGATATCCATCTGCCAGATTTCATAATCAAAAAATACAGCAACTTCTAACATAATTCCTAAATACTTTAGCATCGCTACGGGTGAGAAAGTCTCATCGTAGTCAACTCCTTAAACTTGTCAGAAACTTATTTGCAACAAGTTGAGCTTTATAAATGGTGACATTGACCATCAGCGTGTGTCTTTTCTTAAAGGTCCATTTGTACTCAATGACATGTCGTTTAATGGGCAAGTCTACCAAGTCCATACTCGGTTTTCATACATGGATACTTTCTCGGATTTCATGGCTCCTAGCCATTTGTTGGAATCTGGGCCCACCATCGCTTCTTCATAGCTCGTAGGTTCACTGTTGTCTAACAACATGACCTCCAAGACATGATTGACATACCACTCAGGGGCGGTACAAGTCCTTGTCGACCTTCGAGGTTCGGTAGTAACTTGATCCAAAGCTTCATGATCATCATCATTTGCTTCCTCTTCACTTGGTATAGGCATCGCAGAAACATCTTTCTGTGTCGTGCTACTATCCAACTGAAGTGACAGTTCAACAACCTCATCAAGTTTTACTTTCCTCCCACTCAATTCCTTTAAGAGAAACTCTTTCTCGAGAAAGGACCCATTTTTAGCAACAAACACTTTACCCTCGGATCTGACATAGAAGGTATAACCAACTATTTCCTTAGGTTATCCTAATAAGATGCACTTTTCTGCTTTGGGTTTGACCTTATCAGACATAAGCGTCGCATTCCCAAACTCTGAGAAATGTCAGCTTAGGTTTCTGCCAAACCAAAATTCATATGGTGTCATATCAACGAATTTAGATGGTGCCCTACTTAAAGTGAATCTAGTTGAATCTAATGCATATCCCCAAAACAATAGTGGCAAAACAATAAGAGACATCATAGTACGCACCATATCAAACAAAGCATGACTACGATGTTCGGACACACCATCACACTATGGTGTTCCAGGTGGCGTGAGTTGTGAAACAACTTCCACATTGTCTTAAGTTATATACGAAACTCATAACTCAGATATTCACTTCCACGATCATGTCATAGACATTTTATCTTCTTGTCATGATGATCTCAAACTTCACTCTGAATTTGCTTGGAGTTTTCAAATGTTTTAGACTTGTGTTTCATTAAGTAAATATACCCATATCTACTCAAATCATCAGTGAAGGTAAGAAAATAACAATATCCACCGCATGTTAAAACACTCATTGGACCGCATACATCAACATGTATCATTTCCAATAAGTCACTTGCCCGCTCCATCATACCGCAAAACAGGGTCCGAGTCATCTTTCCCATGAGCCATGGTCTGCATGTCTCAACCGATTCGAAATTGAGTGAGTCTAATGTTCCATCAGCATGGAGTTTCTTTATGCGCTTAACACCAATATGACCTTTAGCAACAGTGCCACAAGTATGTGGTACTATCATTATTAACTTTGCATCTTTTGTCATTAATACTATGAACATGTGTATCACTATGATCGAGATTCAATAAACCATTCACATTGGGTGCATGTCCATTGAAGGTTTTATATTCATGTAAACAGAATAACTATTATTCTCTGACTTGAATGAATAACCGTATTGCAATAAACATGATCTAACATGTTCATGCTCAAAGGAAACACCAAATAACATTTATTTAGGTTAAACACTAATCCCAAAGGTAGAGGGAGCGTGCGATGGTGATCACATCAACCTTGGAAACACTTCCAACACTCATCGTCAGCTCACCCATAGCTAGCCTCAGTTTATTCCGTAGCTTTTATTTCGAGTTACTAACATTAGCAACTGAACCCGTATCTAATGCACAGGTGCTACTAGGAGTACTAGTAAGGTACACATCAATAACACGTATATCATATATACTTATGTTGACGTTTCCAGCCTTCCTATCTACCAAGTATCTATAGTTGTTCCGCTTCACCGACCGTTCTCCTCAGAATAGAAGCACTTAGTCTCGGGTTTGGGTTCAACCTTGGGTTTCTTCACTAGAGCGACAACTGGCTTGCCATTCATGAAGTTTCCCTTCTTTCCCTTGCCCTTCTCGAAACTAGTGGTTTTACTAACCATCAACACTTGATGCTCCTTCTTGATTTCTACCTTCGCGGTATCAAGCATCGCGAATATCTTAGGGATCATCTTTTCCATCCCTGGCATGTTTATAGTTCATCACAAAGCTGTAGTAGCTTGGTGGCAGTGACTTGGAGAACTATGTCAATCACTATCTTATCTAGAAGATCAAGTCCCACTCAATTCAAGCAATTGTAGCACCAAACAATCTGAGCACATGCTCACTGATTGAGCTATTCTCCTTCATCTTGCAGGCAAATAATCTTGTAGGACGTCTCATACCTCTCAACACGGGCGCGACCCTGAACTCCAATTTCAGCTCTTGGAGCATCACATATGCTCCGTGACATTCAAAACATATTTGGAGCCGGAATTCTAAGTCGTAATGCATGACGCACTGAACTATCAAGTAGTCATCATAATGTGCCTTTTGAATGTTCACAACATCCACAGTCGCCGCTTGAGGGGTGGCACATTGAGTGGTGCATTAAGTACATAATCCTTCTATGCAGCAAGTGAGGACAATCCTGTGATCACGGACCTAGTCCGTATAATTGCTACCATCATCTTTCAACTCTATTTTCTCTAGGAACGCATCAAAAACACAAGGGAGCTACAGCGCGAGCTACTGATCTACAACATAATTTTCCACAGACAACTTAGACTATGTTCATGATTATGAGTTCAATTAATCATATTAATAAAGAACTCCCACTCAAATAAACATCCCTCGGGTTGTCTAAGTGTGACATGATCCAAATCCACCAACCCAAGTCCGATCATCACGTGAGATGAGGTGGTTTCAATGGTGAACATCTCCATGTTGATCATATCTACTATATGACTCATGTTCAACCTTTTGGTCTCTTGTGTTCTGAGGCCATGCCTGTACATGCTAGGCTCATCAAGTTTAACCTGAGTGTTCTGCATGTGCAACACTAGCTTATACCCGTTGTATGTGAACATAGTGTCTATCGCACCCGATCATCACGTGGTGCTTAGAAATGAAAAACTTTCGCAACGGTCCACACTCGGAGAGAATACAATTTTATCTTGATATTTTAGTGAGGTATCACCTTATAATGCTACCGTCATCCTAAGCGAAATAAGATGCATAAAGGGATTAACATCACATGCAAATCATAAGTGACATGATATGGCCATGAACTTGTGCTTTTGATGTCCCTCTCCAAAGTACCGACATGATCTCCATCGTCACTGGCATAACACTATGATCTCCAACATGATGATCTCCATCATTGTGTCGCCATCAGGTTTGTCACGCCTACCATGCTTGTACTACTATTGCTACCGCTTAGCGATAAAGTAAAGCATTACATAGCGCTTAACGATTGACATGCATGTCATACAATAACTAAAGACAACCCTATGGCTCCTATCGGTTGCCGTATGCATCAACAAGCAAGTCAATATGAACTATTAAAAACATAATTATCTCATATATCAAATATATCTCATCATGTCTTTGGCCATATCATATCACAACATACCCTACAAAAACAAGTTAGATGTCCTCTAATTGCTGTTGCATGTCTTACGTGCCTGCTATGGATATCTAGAAAGAACGATTCTTACCTACGCAAATCCACAACGGTGATACACAAATTTCTATTCAACCTTCTCAAGGACTGCCTTTGTCAAATCCGATCCAACTAAGGTGTGAGAGACAGACACCCATTAACCATCTTTATGCAACAAAGTGACATGTCACTCGACGGAACCGGTCTCTCATACATGGACGAGTAAGGTTGGTCCAGGACGCTTCTTCCCATAATACCTCTGAATCAAGAAAAGACAAAGGGAGAAAGAAATCTAAGCATCAATGCCCACAAACTCCTTTGTGTTCTACTCATGATGTCATCTACGCATAGACCTAACTCATGATGCCACTATTGGGGAACGTTGCATGGGAAATTCCAAGTGGCTTTTTCATGTGGTGGCTGGTTTCAAAACCCAACAATATATATAGGAGGAGAGGGGGGTAGGTGGGAGGTGCCCTAGGGTTTCCCCTAGGGTCTTGGTGAAAGTAGGGGAGTAGTCCACCTCCCACAAGGGAGATGGAGTCCTAGTAGGACTCCTTCCCACTTGGCCCTCGCCCACCTGCTTGCACAAGGGAATCTATGCATAGGGGTTGGCACACGTTTTTATCTTGACTCTCCGGGAGAAACTTTGGGGCACTCTTTGAAGTTCTTTGTGTTCAATTGAACATGATGAATCTGAAATTGTGTGATGCATATCGTATAATCAAGCCCATGGGTACTCGTGGTGACATTGGAGTATCTAGGTGACATTAGTGTTTTGGTTGATTTGTATCTTAAGGTGTTATTTTAGTACGAACTCTAGGGCTGTTCGTGACACTTATAGGGATATCTCATAAGATTGATCAGAAAAGATAACTTTTAGGTGGTTTCTTACCCTACAATAATTTCTTCATTGGTTCTCCGCTATTTGTGACATTGGAGTGAACTCTTTGTCGCGCGTGAGAGATTTACATATGATTCAACTATGTTAGTATTGTTGAGAGATTCCACTATTGAAAGTATGAACCCTAGGCCTTGTTTTCAAGCATTGCGAGACCATTTTTGCTCACTTTTGTTATTAGTTACCATGCTGTTTTTATACTTTCAGATTACAAAAACCTATATCTACCATCCATATTGCACTTTTACCACCATCTCTTTGCCGAACTAGTGCACCTATACAATTTGCCATTGTATTGGGTGTGTTGGGGACACAAGAGATTTCTTGCATATGATTGCAGGGTTGTTTGAGAGAGACCATCTTCATCCTACACCTCCCACGGATATATAAACCTTAGGGCATTCGCTGTCTTACAAAACTCTGAGCTTGGAGGCCCAACACGAGTCTAAAAGAAGAAGCTTGCGTAGTAGACATCAAGCTCTTTTCTGGCGCCGTTGTCGGGGAGGTGAGTGCTTGAAGGTATATCTTCAGATCTTGCAATTGAATCTTTTAGTTTCTTGTTTATTCACTAGTTTTGTTTTATTAAAGAAAACTAAAAAAATGGAATTGAGGTTGCCTCATACGCTTCATCTTTTTAATGTCTTTCGTGAAAATGATGGAAAGGAAAATTATGCTCAAGTGTTAGAAGAAGAAGTTATTAAAATGTTTGGCACTAAATCTTTGAGTGATGAGCATGATTGCAATGTTGTTAGTATGGATTCTATTAATATCCATGATGCTAATTATATGCTAATTCTATGTTGAAGTCACGAGCTTGAAGATTATATTTTTAGTCCCCCAAGTTTTGATGACCAAAACTATTATGATGATGGCATGCCTCCTATATATGATGATTATGATGATGACATGTATGCTATAAAGAGTGGTAATAACCATGAAGCTTGTCATCATGATTTTAATATTGAATGTGGGTATGTCAACCAAGTGTCTCATGATAGTTATTTTGTTGAGTTTTCTCCCACTATTATGAATGAGAAGAAATTTTCTTGTGTGGAGAGTAGTAAAATTTCTATGCTTGTAGATCATGAAAATAATGCTGAATGTGCTGGTTATATTGTTGAATTCCTTCATGATTCTGCTGAAAATTATTATGAGGGAGGAACATATGCTTGTAGGAATTGCAATAATATCAAGTTTCCTCTCTATGTGTTCAAAGTTCTGACGTTGCACTTGTTTTGCCTTCCTATGCTAGTTGATTCTTGCTCCTATAAATGGTTTGATCACAAAATCCCTATGCATAGGAAGTGGGTTAGACTCAAATGTGTTTGTCATGAGATTCATGATGCTCTTTTGCATGTTTCAATTATTATTCCTATACGAGCATCATTGAAATCATCATGCCTAGCTAAAAGGCATTAAAGAAAAGCGCTTGTTGGGAGACAACCCAACACTTTCCTTTTGTTTTTATGTGTTCACATGATTAAGCTACTGTAGTAATCATGTTTTGTGTCTTTTATTTCAATAGAGTGCCAAGTAAAGCCTTTGGGATAGTGTACATACTTGCTTGTTTGATTCTGTGCAAAAACACAAAGTTTTGCGTCTAGTATATGAATTATATGATTTTACTGGAGAGTCAAAAAAATCTTTTATATGTTCTAATGTATCATAAGTTTTAGAGTTAGGGAAGTTTGGTGATCATTCAGATCTTTACAGACTTTTCTGTTTTTGACAGATTCTGTTTTGTATGCATAGTTTGCTTGTTTCAAGTGTTCCTATAACTTATATTGATTGATATAAATTATGTGAATGATAGAATACAATAGGTAGTATGTGAGAGCAATTATGAATCTTGTCTTGACAGTACCTAAGTGAATGATCTTTATTTATTACACTAACCCTTCTCATGAAGTTCCGTTAAGTTTTCTATGATTGAAGTTTTCAAGTTTTGGGTGAGACATCGATGTGAGGAGAATAAGGAGTGATAAGAACCTAAGATCGGGGATGACCAGGGCACCCCCAAGGTAATATCCAAGGAATATTCAAGCGTCTAAGCTTGGGGATGCCCCGGAAGGCATCGCCCCTTTCATCTTCAACACTATCGGTGTATCTTACTTGGAGCTACATTTTTATTTGTCACATAATATCATTTTTCCTTGGAGCGTCATTTCATTTTGTTGTTCTCTGTTAGGTGTTATTTATAATCTTGTTTTTCAATAAAGTTCCAAGAATTGCCTTAGGATGCTTGCATTGCATATTTTGATATGTGTTGGGTAAAAACAGAAACTTCTGCTGTAGTGTTTGAATTTTCATATTTTACTGGACGTGGAAAGTTTCTGAAATTTTTACACAGTATTGTCATATAAATTATTTAGCGTTTCATAAATTTTCATAATTGTTTGAGTTATAGAAGTACACTGGTTTAATAAAATTCTGCAGACTGTTCTATTTAGAAAGATTGCTATCCTAGTTTTGTTATCTACTTATACTATAGTTTCCATAGCCTATATTGGTAGATATAAATAGTGGAAATGATAGTATACAATACCTAATGTTTGAAAATTATTGTGAAACTTGTCTTGGCAGTACATGAAGTGTTGATTTATTCTTATGTGTACTAACCTATCTCACGAGTTCTTTTCGAGTTTTGTGTGGCTGAAGTTTTCGAGAATAGGTGAAACCGGGATATGAGAGGATTGAACAAGATACCAAAGCTCAAGCTTGGGGATGCCCAAGGCACCCCAAGTAAATATTTTGAGAACTCTCAAGCATATAATCTTGTGGATGCTATGCATCCCACCTCTCTTCGTCAACTATCGGTTAGCTTATGTTGAGTCTAAATTTTTATTTGTTCACATGAGGCGTCCTATTATTGGAGTGCTATTTTCATTTTGCTTGTTGTTTAAATAAAATGCTCACATCTGAAAATATTTATTGAGAGAGAGAGATAAAGTCCTCACATAGCTACCTAATTGTTTACCTACTCATTGATCTTCACTTATATCTATTTAGTGTAGTTTGTCAATTTGCTCTAGTGCTTCACTTATATCTTTGTAGAGCACATTGCTGGTTTCATTTTATAGAAATTGTTGAACTCTCATGCTTCACTTATATTATTTTGAGAGTCTCTAAATATCATGGTAATTTGCTTAGGTTATGAATAGTCCTAATATAATGGGCATCCAAGAGGGATATAATAAAACCTTTCATACAAAGTGCATTGAATACTATGAGAAGTTTGATTCCTTGCATAAAGTTTTGAGATATAAAGATAGTGATATTAGAGGAAGGCTAGTGAGTAATTGTGAATTGGTACAAATACTTGTGTTAAAGGTTTGTGATTCTTGTAGCATGCACGTATGGTGAAACGTTATGTAACAAAGTCGGAGCATGATTTGTTTATCGATTGTCATCCTTTGTGTGAGGGTCGGGAGTGCGCGATGGTTAACTCCTACCAACCTCTCCCCTAGGAGCATGCGTCTACTACTTTTCTTCGATAACTAATAGAGTTTTGCAATAAGTATGTGATTTCTTTATGACTAATGTGAGTCCATGGATTATACACACTCTCACCCTTCCACCTTTGCTAGCCTCTCTAGTATCGCACAACTTTCGTCGATGCATTAAACCCACCATATACCCTTCCTCAAAATAGACACCACACCTACCTAATGGCATTTCCATAGCCATTCCAAGATATATTGCCATGCAACTTCCACCATTCCCTTTATGAGACGCATCATCATTGTCATATTGCTTCGCATGATCATGAAGTTGACATCGTATTTGTGGCAAAGCCACCGTTCATATTCTTTACGCATGTCACTCTTAACTCATTGCACATCCTAGTACACTGCAGGAGGCATTCATATAGAGTCATATTTTTTTTAAGTATCGAGTTGTAATTCTTGAGATTTAAGTAAATAGAAGTGTGTTGATCATCATTATTAGAGCATTGTCCCATGTGAGCATCCTAACCTAATTCATGAAAGATCGACTCCCACGGGTCTTGACCCGTATCATATGGTATTATGAGCCACGTTGATCACAAATTTGGAGTCTCCCCTTCGTTTTGTAGCCTATTTTTGCTTGATTTCATCCCAATCCGAAAATCCCCACAAACATAGCCATACCATTTTTTTGCAATTGTTGAATCTTGTGAGATTTTATTGGTTTTGATCCAAGGAATAGATGCTTTGCAAGTGGATCTATCTTTCTATCCAAAAGAATCCCAATTTGTTTTTCGAAAACCATCAAATTTGTGCTCAAACTGAAACAATTACGGTACCCCGTGTCCTTGGAGCCTGGACCCCATGCCCACGGGCTACCACAAACTTCGTGGACACCCCGTGCACATGGGCCCCAAAAGACCCCGTGCGCACGGGCCCTACAGGACAACAACAATTTTTTTCTATTTTTATCCATTTTGTTCCAACACCCCCACACATCCTTCTGGTCCATTGAAAATTTTTCTTCATGATTTTGAGTTTGTGGCTTCCGTTTCCTAAGGTGTTTCGGCTACTTATGGACGGTTGTACGTCATTGCCACCACCGTTCATTATCACCAGCCTCGACTTCAACTTCGACCACCTTCAATTGTAAGAGGACAGTAACTTCGATGACATATTGGTCCATCCCTTGCCATTGCATTGATAGCTTCGAGCTTATTTGCGTAGCTTACCCTCGAGACTAGCAAGCTAAGAATTGCTGAGCCACGTTACTTGTGCACCGTAGTGACACTCATATGCCGCATAGCTAGTTTATCACGCACCACCATAGTTGTCTACTTTGTCCCATAAGTCTCTCCCATGCATATCCAGCATACTTGTCTCATATCTTGGTTCGAGCATGAAGCTTAGAAAAAGGAAACAAAAGCTAATAATCAAAGAGAAAGATCCCAAAGAGCTTGTAAGCAATATCCATAGCATCATATCCTTTCACATACATATTAGATACTTGGCATTGAAGACGGCACGATTACTCTCATAGGTTGGTGCACAAGTGCGTATCTAGCCCATTAGAGTAATCGAGCTTGTGTCTCTCTTGTATCCGTGCAAGACGAGCCTTGCGGAGATTTCATATTTCTCGTTCCTTGGTTGCACGGATCCCATTATATATATTCGTGTGTGCGTTCCTAGTTCTTAGTGCCCCGAAAGCTATTGGTCTATTTGCTTTGTCTTGCTATTTTGTGAATATTACTCAAACTTTACAACATCTTGGTTCGCATTTTCTCAAATTTTGTGCCACTCATCCTAACCAAGCTACTCTTGAAAGCATTAATTTGTGTAGGTGTGAGAAGGGAAAACTCCGGTACAAATTCTAGTATTTCAACGATTTCACATTGAGTGATTGATCCTCTTTCAACCATCGGAACGGTATTTGGTATTGTGTTTTCCTCATTCTCCCACTTACATCTACTTGAGTGTTATGGATAGGCCAGCTATGACGAAACCGGCCTTCGAGGAGCGTGACGACGACGCGAACAACTATGTCACCAAACTACAATTCTTCATCACATGAAAAGGAGTGTGGCAAGAACAAGATGTCATCACGAACCACATCGAGCACCTCGCACCAACATACTTGAATCCAAGGAGCGCATGAGGGACCTCATTACAACCCAATTGGACGAGCTCTGCACCTTGATGGTGAACCATAAATCATCAACTTCTACTTCAACTCGACGGTGCACATCAAGTCGCCACTCCTCCGAGGACTCCTCCGGTGAGGGTCCTCCTCCTCGAGCTCGACCACAACAACGTGACGCCCGTTGCCTTTCTAAAGACTCGGGCAACCCCTTCCACGACACCGATCCTCAAGGTCGACATCGCGAGCGTGACCACTGTCACCAACAAGAGCAAGATGCATTCGAGCAAGAACGACCACACCACTGCCGTGAGGAAGACCAGCCGCCGTGAAGAACAAGCAAATGAGACACATCGCGCACTTCATGACTCAACATATGCCTTCCAAGAACGCAACCATCAAGCTCATGAGAAACAAGAAGCTCTACGTCGAGAATACTAGGAGGAAGTTGCACGTCAAGGGGAGCACCAAGAACGCCAACAACGCATGTGACCACAAAATAATTGACACCCAAGGAAAGAGGAGAAACACATTGATGATCTCACTCCAAGGCAAGGACGACATCAAAATGACAACAATGCCCCTCAACAACAAGAAGAGTGACCTCAAGAAAATCCCGTTGACCACGTGGATGATCAGGCTCCAAGGCAAGGCCAACATCAACAAGACAACTATGCCCCTCCCACCACTAAAAGGATACCACCATCACAAAAACAATGAGTAAAATCGCTTTGGAAAGATCAAGTTCAACATGCCTAAGTTCTCCGAAAGCAATGACCCCAAAGACTATCTCTCTTGGGCACTCAAGGTTGACAAGATATTCCGATTACACAACTATGAAGAGGAGAAGAAGATTGCCATGGCCTCCCTCAAGCTCCAGGATTACATTATCATTTGGTGAGAACAAGTGATTGAGCGAAGAAGACAAAGATGTGAACCTGCAGTCACCACTTGGGCACAAATGAAGGACCCCATGCGTGATCGTTTCTTCCCAACACACTACAATCGTGATCTCTTCAAGAAGATACAACTCCTCAAGAAAGGTACCAAATCGATGGAAGATACTACCACGATATGGAGATAGCTATGATAAAAGCCAATGCCAAGGAAGATAATGAGCAAACTATGGTGCGTTTCTTGAATGGTCTAATTTACCAAGTTAAGAAAATTGCGGATTTCCAACCCTACTCCAACTTGCTCGAGCTAGTGCATCAAGCCACCAAGGCAGAACGTCAAGTTCAAGAGGACTACAAGTATTCCAAGACCTCCTGCAAGATCTACAGTGTAAGTACTCAAGCTTTTCCAACCACAACACCTTCTAGTACAAGAACCTCCATGACAAAAGATGACAAGTCAAGCTACAAGGACAAGCCGTCTTCGTCAACCCACACCACTACTACAAGCAAACCAAGACCGTCATTATCTACATCAACACCGGATGCTACGGACACAAGCTCCATCAAGTGTTTCACATCGCAAGGCCGAGGACACAAGACTTACGAGTGTCCCACAAAGCAGACCATGATCCTTCAAGATGACGACACCTATGACTCCATGAGTTTAGATGAGATGGAAGCTTTCGAACAAGTGTTCATGCATCGACAAGTCAATGACGATGAGGATACTCAAATCTTTTGTGACAATGATCCAAGCCTCGCTCTCGTTGTCTCAACGGTTTTGACACTACTACAACAACAAGATGAGGACCAATGTTGCCATATCTTCCACACCAAGGCCAGTATCCAAGGAAGATCCGACAAGGTCATCATCGATGGAGGAAGTTGCCACAATTTGGCAAGTGAGGAAATTTTCTCCAAGTTGTAGTTGGTCAAGAAAAAGCATCCTCGCCCCTACAAGGTCCAATGGCTAAGTGACTCCGGCACAATACAAGTGACCACACCGTGCAAGTTTCCATCAAGATTGGAGCTTACGAAGACACCATGGAGTGTGATGTGGTACCCATGTTCGTTTGCCACATACTCCTTGGGAGGCCTTGGCAATTCGACCATGGAGTTATCCTCAATGGGTGGATAAGTCACTGTAGCTTCAAGATGAAGGGCACCGAATATGTGCTTCGACCTATGTCTCCAAGTCAAGTGACCGCCGACAAGCAAGATTCATCCCATCATGGAGAGAAAAGTGAGAGACAGATACACCTCAAAGAAATTGAGTGCCACAATCCAAAATTGAGTTACAACACGATGAGGGACAAGAGTGACCTAGTACTTTTTGCCACCAAAATAGATTTGAGGGATGTCAGTGAGATCCCATTGACCATCCTTCACTAGGCGATAGTGTGCAAGGATGATGTCATCCGGCCTAACCCTTCACAACATCTTCCACTTGTGTTGTCTCAATTGTTTCATGAATTTGAAGATGTTTTTCCTGATGATCTACCTCCAGGACTACCACCGAAACGAGGGATCGAACACCACATCGACCTCATCCTGAGCGCACCGCTCCCTAGCAACGCAACCTACCGCGTCAACCCCGACGAAACAAAGGAGATACAAAGGCAAGTCCAAAAGCTCCTAGATAAAGGGCATGTAGGTGAGAGTTTGAGTACTTGTGTGGTTACCATGATCCTAGTTCCTTAGCAAGATTGTAGTCTGCGCATGTGTTCTGATTGTCGACCTATAAATGTTATGACCATTAGATATCACCACCCTATTCCCTGCTTAGATGACATGCCAGATGAACTTAGTTGTGCCACTATCTTTTCCAAAATTGACTTAAAAAGTGGTTACTGCCAAATTCACATCCAAGAGGGTGATGAGTGGAAAACGGCTTTCAAAACTAAATTTGGTATATATGAATGGCTAGTGATGCCCATGGGCTTATCCGAAGCACCGGGTACATTTATGCAAATGATGCATCATCTCTTGCGCCCCTACATTTGATATTGTGTTGTGGTCTATTTTGATGACATCCTTGTTTTAGCGACTCTCTAGAACAACACGCCACACATGTTAGGGACGTCTTGCAAACTCTTCCGAAAGAAAAACTTTATGCGAACATGGACAAATGCATTTTTGGTGTTGAACAATTTATTTTCCTAGGACTTGTGGTTTCGTCTAAGGGTGTCCATGTTGGTGAAACTAAGATTGATGCCATTACAAATTGGCCCACACCCACCAATTTGCAACAGGTGCGTAGTTTCTTTGGACTAGCCGGTTTCGACCATCGGTTTGTGAAAGACTTTAGCACTATTGGGTGTCCTCTCGATGCTTTGAGCAATAAAAACACGCCATTTTTTTGGGTACCTTCCCAAGAAACCGCTTTCCATGAACTTAAAAATTTGCTCACTCATGCGCCTTTGCTTGCCTTGCCTAACTTTGATAAAACTCTTGAAGTGTATTGTGACGCTAGTGGTAATGGCATAGGTGGCGTACTTATGGAAGAAAAGCACACACTTGCGTATTTTAGTGTGAACTTTCCAGCACTCAACTAAACTATGCTATATATGAAAAATAATTGTATGCATTAGTGAGAGTCTTACATGTTTGGGAACATTATTTGCGACCGCATGAATTTTTCATTCATAGCGACCATGCAACTCTCAGAGACATAAAGGGTCAAACTAAGTTGAATAAACAACATGCTAAATGGAGTGAATTTATTAAGTCTTTCCCTTGTGTCATCAAATAGATTAAGGGCAAAGAAAATGTTGTGGATGATTCTCTTTCTCGCAAATGCATGCTCGTTACTCAACTTGAATTGAATGTTATTGGTTTTGAGGACATAAATGACTTGTATGAGCATGATGATTCTTTTACTATTCCTTATGCCAATTGCAAAGTGAAAACTTTTTGTGAGAACTACTTCATGGAAGATGGATATCTTATGCGTGCTAACAAACTTTGAATTCCCAAGTCTTCTCTTTGTTTATTGGTTTTGCAAGAGCCTCATGGTGGAGGACTAATGGGTCACTTTGGACGCGACAAGACGTATGACACACTCTCCAGCAAGTACTATTGACAAAAGATGCTTCGTGATATCGCACGCTTCACCAAACGATGCTCTACATGCCACAAAGCTAAGTCTAATGCTCAATCCCATGGTCTTTACATGCCTCTTCCTATACCATTACAACCTTGGTAAGACATTAGTGTGGATTTTGTGCTTGGTTTGCCATGAACAAAAAATGGCCATGATTCCATTTTTGTCATTGTGGATGGCCTTTACAAAATGGCTCATTACATTCCGTGTCACAAGATAGACGATGCTTCAAATATTGCCAATCTCTTTTGTTGGGAAATCTTACGCCTAGATGGCTTGTGACAAGGAATGGCAATATGTGAACCATCGTCCCTACAAAAGAGATTAGCAATATGTGAAGCATCGTCTATCTTGTGACAAGGAATGAAATGAGACATTTTGGAAAAGCAATCCACAATGACAAAAACAGAATCATGGCCATTTTTTGTTCATGGAAAACCAAGAACAAAATCCATACTAATGTCTTCCCAAGGTTGGACAGGTATATGAAGAGGCATGTAAAGACCATGGGATTGAGCTTCAGACTTAGCTTTGCGGCATGTAGAGCATCGGTTGGTCAAGCGTGCGGCATCATGAAGCATCTTTACCCAATAGTACTTGTTGGAGAGTCTAGCATTGTCTTGTCGCGTCCAAAGTGACCCATTAGTCCTCCATCGTGAGCCTCTTACAAAAGCACCAAACAAAGGGAAGACTTGGGTATGCAAAGTTTGTTAGCACGCATAAGATATCCATCTTTCATATAGTAGTTATCCCAACTAGTTTTCACTTGGAAATTGGCATATGGAGTAGCAAAATAAACATCATGATCATACAAGTCTTTGATGTGCTCAAAACCAATAACATCCAATTCAAGTTGAGTAACGAGCAGGCATTTGCGGGAAAGAGAATTCGCCACAAAATTTTCTTTGCCCTTAATGTATTTGATGACACAAGGGAAAGACCCAATAAATTCACTCCATTTAGCATGTCATTTATTCAACTTAGTTTGACCCTTCGGGTCTTTGAGAGTTTCATGGTCGCTACGAATGACAAATTCATGCGGTCGCAAATAATGTTCCCAAACATGTAAGACTCTTACCAATGCATACAATTATTTGTATTATATAGGATAGTTTAGTTGAGCATCGGAAAGTTTCTCACTAAAATACGAAATTGGGAACGTTTCTTGCATAAGCATGCCACCTATGCCATTACCACTAGCGTCACAATGCACTTCAAAAGTTTTATCAAAGTTAGGCAAGGTAAGGAAAGGCGCATGAGTGAGATTTTTTTTAAGTTCATGGAAAGAGGTGTCTTGGGAATGTCCCCAAACAAATGGTGCATTTTTCTTGCTCAAAGCATGGGGAGGAGATGGAATAGTGCTAAATTCTTTCACGAACCGACGGTAGAAACCGGCTAGTCCTAAGAAACTACGCACTTGTTGCAAATTGGTGGGTGTGGGATAATTTTTAATGGCATCAATCTTAGTTTCATCAACATGGACACCCTTAGACGAAACCACAAATCCTATGAAAACAACTTTTTCCACACCGAAAATGCATTTGTCCATGTTCGCATAAAGTTTTTCTTTCCGAAGAGTTTGCAAGACGTCCCTAACATGTGTGGCGTGTTGTTCTAGAGAGTCGCTAAAAACAAGGATGTCATCAAAATAGACCACAACACAATATCCATTGTATGGGCACAAGACATGATGCATGATTCGCATAAGTGTACCTAGTGCTTCGAATAAGCCCGTGGGCATGACAAGCCACTCATGTAGACCAAATTTAGTTTTGAAAGCTGTTTTCCACTCATCACCCTCTTGGATGCGAATATGGTAGTAACCATTTTTTAAGTTCATTTTGGAGAAGATAGTGGCACCACTAAGTTCATCTAGCATGTCATCTAAGCAAGGAATGCGGTAGCGATATCTAATGGTGATAGCATTTATAGGTCGGCGATCGGAATACATGTGCATACTTCCATCTTGCTTAGGTACTGGGATCATGGAATCGCACAAGGACTCAAACTCTCAGGTACATGCCCTTTATCTAGGAGTTTTTGGAATGCCTTTGTATCTCCTTTGTTTCGTCAGGGTTGACGTGGTAGGGTGCCTTGTTAGGGAGCGGTGCACCGGGGATGAGGTCGATGAGATGTTCATCCCTCATTTTGGTGGTAGTCCTAGAGGTAGATCATCGGGAAAAACGTCTTGAAATTCCTCCAACAATTGAGACAACACAAGAGGAAGACGTTGTGGAGGGTTAGGCCGGACGACATCATCCTTGCACACTATCACGTAGTGAAGGATGGTCAATGGGCTCTCACTCCCATCCCTCAAGTCTCTTTTGGTGGCAAAAAGTACTAGGTCACTCTTGTCCTTCATCGTGGAGTCACTAAATTTTGGCTTGTGGCCCTCACTCGCTTTGAGGTGGATCACTCTCTCACTTTTCTTTCCATGATGGGATGAAGCTTGATTGTCGGTGGTCACTTGACTCAGAGACATAGGTCGAAGCACATATTCGGTGCCCTATATATTGAAGCTATAGTGATTTGTCCGCCCATTGTGGATGACTCCACGGTCGAATTGCCAAGGTCTCCCAAGGAGTAGGTGGCAAACGGATATGGGTACCACATCACACTCTATGGTGTCTTTGTAATATCCAATCTTGAAGGAAACTTGCACGGTGTGGTAGACTTGTATTGTGCCGGAATTACTTAGCCATTGGACCTTGTAGGGACGAGGATCCTTTTCTTGACCAATTGCAACTTGGAGCAAAGTTTCTCACTTGGCAAATTGTGGCAACTTCCTCCATCTATGATGACCTTGAAGGATCTTCCTTGGATACCGGCCTTGGTGTGGAAGATGTGGCAATGTTGGTCCTTGTCTTGTTGTTGTTGTAGTGTGCAAATCTTTGAGACAACGAGAGCGGGGCTCGGCTCATGGTCACAAAAGATTTGAGAATCCTCATTGTCATTGACTTTTCGGTGCATGGCCACTTGTTCCAAAGCTTCCATCTCATCTTCACTCATGGAGTCATAGGTGTCGTCATCTTGAAGGATCATGGTCCACCTTGTGGGGTACTCGTAAGTCTTGTGGCCTCGGCCTTGACATGTGAAACACATGATGGAGCTTGTTTTCGTTGCATCCAGTGTTGATGTAGAGGATGACGCTCTTGGTTTTCTTGTAGTAACGGTGTGGGTTGACGAAGACGACTTGTCCTTGTAGCTTGACTAGTCATCTTTTGTCGTGGAGGTTCTTGTAGAAGACGGTGTCATGGTTGGAGAAGCTTGAGTACTTGCACCGTAGGTGTTGTAGGAGGTCTTGGAGTACTTGTAGTCCTCTTGTACTTGACATTCCGCCTTGGTGGCTTGATGCACTAGCTCGAGCATGTTGGAGTATGTTAGGAAATCCGCAATTTTGTTGACTTGGTAATTGATACCATTCAAGAAATGTGCCATAGTTTGCTCATCGTCTTCCTTGAAATTGGCTCTTATCATGGCTATCTACATATCTTGGTGGCACTCTTCCACCGACTTGGTACCTTGCTTGAGGAGTTGTAGCTTCTTGAAGAGATCACGATTATAGTGTGTTGGGATGAAACAAGATCACATTAGGTCCTTCATTTGTGCCCAAGTGGTGATTGAAGGTTCACCTCTTTCTCTTTGTCACTCAATCACTTGTTCCCACAAAATGAGAACGTAATCTTGGAACTCGAGGGAGGCCATGGCAATCTTATTCTCCTCTTCATAGTTGTGCAACCAGAATATCTTGTCACCTTGAGTGCCCAACATATATAGTCATCGGGGTCATTGCTTCCGGAGAACTTAGGCATGTTGAACTTGAGCTTGCCAAAGAAATTTTCCTCATTGTTGTTGTGATGGCGGTATCCTTGTCATAGTGGAGCATAGTTGTCTTGTTGACGTTGGCCTTGCCTTGGAGCTTGATCATGCATGTGGTCAACGAGATTTGCTTGAGGTCGTTGTTCTTGTAGTGGAGGGGCATTGTTGTCATGTTGATGTTGTCCTTGCCTATGAGCGAGATCATCAATGTGTTTCTACTCTTGCCTTGGGTGTCGTTGACATTGTGGTCCCATGCATTGTTGGCATTCTTGGTGCTCCTCTTGACGTGTGGCTTCCTCTTGGCATTCTCGATGTAGAGCTTCTTGTTCCTTCCGAGCTTGATGGTTGCGCTCTTGCAAGGCATATGTTGAGTCACGAAAGTGCGTGATGTGCCTCATTTGCTTGTTCTTCACGGCGCCGGTCTTCCTCACGACAGTGACGTAGTTGTTCTTGCTCGAATGCATCTTGCTCTTGTTTGTGACGGTGGTCACGCTCATGATGTCGACTTGGACGGTCGCTGTCTTGGAAGGTGTTGCCCGAGTCTTGATAAAGGCGAAGGGTGTCACGTTGCTGTGGTCGAGCTCAAGGAAGAGGACTCTCTCCGGAGGATTCCTCGGAGGAGTGGCGACTTGATGTGTGTCGTCTAGTTGAAGTAGAAGTTGATGATGTGCGGTTCACCATCAAGGCACAGAGCTCGTCCATTTGGGTTGTAAGGAGGTCCCTCCTGCACTTCTTGGATTCCCGTATGTTGGTGGTGAGGTGCTCGATGCGGTCTGTGATGACATCTTGTGCTTGGCACATTCCTTTTTGTGCATCAAAGAATTGTAGTTTGGTGAGATAGTTGTTCGCATCTTTGTCGTGCTCCTCGAAGTCCGGGTTCGTCATAGTTGTCCTATCCGTAGCACTCAAGTAGATGTAAGTGGGAGAACGAGAAAAACACAATACCAAACACCATTTCGAAGGTTGAAAGAGGATCAATCACTCAATGTGAGATCATGGAAATAGTAGAATTGGTACCAGAGTTTTCCCTTCTCACACCTACACAAAGTAATTCAAGAGTAGCTTGGTTAGGATGAGTGGCACAAAATTTGAGAAAATGCAAACCAAGGTGTTGTGAATGTTGAGTAAGATTCACAAAATAGCAAGACAAGGAAATAGACCAATAGCTTTCGAGGCACTAGGAACTAGGAATGCACACACAAATAGATATAATGGGATCCACACAACCAAGGAATGAGATATATGAAATCTCCACAAGGCTCGTGTTGCACGGATACAAGAGAGACACTAGCTCAATTGCTCTAATGGGCTAGATACGCACTTGTGCACCAACCTATGAGAGTAACTGTGCCGTCTTCAATCCCAAATATCTAGTATGTATGCGAAAGGATATGATGCTATGGATGTTGCTTACAAGCTCTTGGAATCTTTCTCTTTGATTAAAAGCTTTTGTTTCCTTTTTTCTAAGCTTGATGCTCAAACCAAAATATGAGACAAGTATGATGGATATGCATGGGACAGACTTATGGCACAAAGTAGACAACTATGGAGGTGGACGGTAAACTAGCTATGCGGCATATGAGTGTCACTATGGTGCACAAGTAACATGGCTCGACAATTCACAACTTGCTATTCTCGATGGGTAAGGTACGCAAATAGGCTCAAAGCTATCAATGCAATGGCAAGGGATGGACCAATATGTCGTCGAAGTTACCGTCCTTGCTTACGGTTGAAGGTGGCCAAAGTTGAAGTCGAGGCTAGTGAAGACGAATGGTGGTGGTGATGACGTCCAACCGTCCCTATGTAGCAGAAACACCTTAGGAAAGGGAAGCCACAAACTCAAAACCACTGAGAAATTTGTCAATGGAGTGGAAGGATGTGTGTGGGGGTGTTGGAACCAAATGGCAGAAAATAGATTTTTTTTGCTGCTGTTCTGTAGGGCCCCTATACACGGGGTCTTTGGGGTCCCCTGTGCACGGGGTCTCCAGCAATTTCGAGGGGGCCCGTGCGCACGGGTTCCAGGATCCATGGGCACAAGGTGCATAAGTTGTTTTTGTTTGAGCATGAATTCGATGGTTGTAGGAATTTGTTTTGGATTATTTTGGATAGAAATCTAGATCCACTTGCTAAGCATCTATTCCACAAATCAAAACCAACAAAAACTCACAGGATTTAACAATTGCAAAAAATTTGGTATGGCTATTTTTGTGGGGATTTTCGGATTGGGATGAAATCAAGCAAAAATAGGCTATAAAATGAAGGGGGAGACTCCCAATTTGCGATCAACGTGGCTCATGATACCATATGATACGAGGCAAGACCCATGGGAGTCGATCTTTCACGAATTGTAAGGGGAAAACACGAAGACACGAGAAAGAACAAGCGAAACACTCAAAGAACAAACTCCAACGACACATCCACTAGATCCATGATCATCACAAGAGTTACAAGGATCCCAAATCAACCATGATACAAGTAGTGGTAGTGTTATCTCACTGTGGAGGAGGATCCTTGAATCCACTAGGGATCTTCCCTCTAGATGGGCCTTGGCATCACTTGGATCTACTCCCAATGGAGGATAATCCCCACAAGAGAGACAAGTAATGGAGCTATGCTCAAAAAGTGTATGCAAAACAATAGCTAACCCTTACTAGAGTCCCAAGGACCAAATATATAGGTAGAAAGAGGTAGGGGATGAAGAGGGGTCAAAGTGGGGGCGAATTGGGCCGAATGCGTCGGCTGGCCTGGGAGGCCCGTGCGCATGACCTAAGTAAGCCCCGTGGGCACGAGGGGTGCGTGGGCATGGGACATGGACATGCGCACGGTGTCGCTGTTGTAGCTTCCTGGGAGGCCCGTGTGCACGGGGTCATCGCTGTAGTTCCTCGAAGGCCCGTGTGCATGGGGTCTTCTGTGCCCATGCGTACGGGGTCTTCTGGTGTCACTCGGTTACCCTCGTGCGCACGGGGTCCAGCAAGCCCGTGCGCACAGGGTCAGTTGTAGCTTGGCAGTTTGGGTGTAGCTTTGGCTTCGTCTCTCGTGCGTCCTCGTGGTTCCTCCCCTTGGCCTTGCATGTCTTCATCGTACCTAATGATCCATAGTGTCTCGAGGTGAGGTAGCATCCAAGTTACATTAGCATTCATGTCAATCTCATGGAGGAGTGAGTTCACCTTAGATTCTATTCCACATGCGCTAGCTCTTATCATAGGGCCACTTGTGTCTTGTGGAGATGGTGTAGGCTTCATGGTGATTAGTGAGGGATGCTCCGCATTAAAGCCTCTAACGAACACTATGGCCCAGGTCTGCTTAATAATTTTTTCTAAAAACCTAAAAAATGCCTTTTTGTAATTTATTTATTTATTTCCTTTTTCTTTTATATTTATTTATCTATCACTATACGAACTAAATCATTCAAGTAACAAGTTTGTAAGTGCATCTAGTGCCACCCTTGTTTGGTTTTGGAGTATTGAGGACAACTGTGGTTGAGGGACTAATGTGTTTGTGAGAGTTCACATGCTAACACAGAGAGAAGTCCCAGGAGTTCCGTTTTAGCCATCGAAGACGACCCCCAAAAATGTTCGAAGACATTCCTTACAACTGAAGCCATTGGTGGTTGACGAAGACATTCATCCGAAGACAATGAAACATGAAGACAAATTCTTTTGGTAGTTTTGTTTCTTCTTCCTGAGTCATAGGAACCAACGAACTGTTAAGTGGGGTTGATGTGATTGAAGTCAGATGCTGACGTGATGCTCAATCCATACCAATGTCTTCGAGTGAAGACAATGAGAGGAAAACACTTCCATAGCTGGTTGAGTTAGCTTAACTTGTAGCCCAACTAAAGTTGCCGCGTGTGTTCAAAATATGACCATTGTGACACTTGTTGGTTGGCAATTAACCCATGGTCATTTCGTTCATATTAGGCCTGGTTACCCACTGGCTATAAATAGCCCACCCCCTCCACCATAAGAAGCTGGCTACCCAGAGAGGGATACATCTGTTGTCATTTTGGAGCAACCCACCTCGAAGACATTGAGAGATACACATCCTGTGAGGATACACTTAAAAACCTAGAGGTAGAGTGTTTGATAATCACCGAAGACTTTCTATTCTGAGACAACTGATGACTTACTACACTTGAAGACTATGATCTTCTAGACGGTTAGGCGCGTGGGTCTAGAGCGTCCAAGAGTCATTGTGGACTACCAGGTGACCAAGTTTGTATGGGTTTTGGAAGTCTCCCCTGAAGACTTACTTGAGTGATTGAGCGCTGACTAAGTGACTTAGGCTCAAGGGGAATATGGTGAAGACGACGTATTTTGAGTTCAATCTCAGCCTCCCTAACTAGATGTACAGTTTTCACACCAACTGGAAATGATCCAACAAATCATGTGTCTTCGTGAAGCAATTGGTTCTATCCTTCATTTTCTTACATTCCCACTCTGAACTATGAAGTCATTGCTTGAACATTGTGTGAAGATTTTCTCCGAAGACATTCATATCAACTGTTTATCTTCATACCATCTAAGTTTGTCTTCAACTCATCTTAGTATTCATGATGATAAAGCTTAACTTGCTTGAATGTCTTCATTGTATTGCATGCCCTGTCTAGATCCTTGATTATATCCCTACCTAATCCTGTTTACATTTTCGCATTATTCGAATACATTCATAGTTTCGTATACTTTCATAAAAATTGCCTATTCACCCCCTCTAGTCGATAACTAGCACTTTCAATTGGTATCAGAGCAAGGTACTCCCTTGTTCCTTGTTTCAGTTTAACCACTGTGGAGTTTTAGCTATGTCGGCTACAGGGATAATCAAGGTCTCCACTGTGTGCCCTGACTTCGATGGCACCGACTACCCCTACTGGAAGAACAAGATGTGCATGCATCTCGAAGCCATTGACAACGACCTATGGTATGTCGTCAGGGCGGCCATTCCTGAAATTGGTGAAGGTGTTACTGCTACTGATGTGAAGAGGTTCGCGCAACTCGACTCCACCGCCGTGAACATCATTTGTGGTCATCTGACCAAAGGAAAATATGGCCGTGTGAGTGCACTTAAAACATCCAAGCAAATCTGGGAATGGCTGTCCAAAGTGAATGAAGGCGTCTCATCTCAAAGAGACTCTCGTGTTGATGTGCTTCGCATCCTGTTCAACCTCTTCAAGAGAATTGAGAACGAAAATGTTCACCTCACCTTTGATTGCCTCACTAACATCTCAAATGAGATGAATGCACTTGGCGCCATTGATATCACCAAACATGAAATCATGAAGAAGCTACTCAGATCACTTGATAGTTCCTTTGATACTCTCGCACTCATGATCCAAGAGCGCCCTGACTTCAAGAGCTTGGATCCAGCTGATATAATCAAGAGGTTGAACACCCAGGAATTCCAACAAGGTGAGAAGAGATATATCTACGGACCAAGCTATAGTCGCTCCCGTGCATTCAAGGCCAAAGTTGTGTCTTCACCTAAAGACAACTTTGAATTGAGTTGTCATGGTGCTAAAGACTTTGGAAAGGAACTTGCCTTGCTTGTCAGGAAGTTTTGGAAGTTTTCCAAGTCAAAACGCTATGCTAAATCTTCAAGATGTGATTCCAAGAGGTGTGGAGATATGTCTTCGAAGGACAACAAGAAGCAAACCTGTCACAAGTGCAAGAGAACGAGTCACTTCATTGTTGATTGTCCTCAATGGGAAAATGAATCCAAGAAGAAGAGCAAGAACTATGATTCTGATGAAAAGAAGAAGTATGCAAAGTCTTCGTCACACAAGAAGAGTTCATCAAGAAAGGCCCTTGCCTTCATTGGAAAGGAGATAGATTCACACTCTGAATCTGGTTCTGAGGCCGAGGAAGCATCTGGGGAGGAATCTAACGCTGAAGTAGCTGGACTAGCAATGGCTTTGGCTTATCTTTCTATGTCTGTCTTTGAACCCGAAGACAATGGCTCCTTCTTCAACGCCGAAGCCTGTGATGATGACAGTACTCCAGCCTACTGCTTCATGGAGAAAGCCTCCAAGGTATCTTTAAAGTCCTTACGTCATGACTCTTAATCTGAAGCTTAATCTAATAATGACATGAAACCAAGCTATGCTAAACTTGTAAAAATTTCCACCAAGCAACAAAGTGTCATGGAAAAAATGTAAACTACTCTAGAGAAAAGCAATGACCTATTACACAAAGAGATGAGTCTGAATGAAACTATGGCTGAAGACATGCGTAGTCTTTGTTCAAGTTTTTTGGATCTCCAAATCGTCATGATGCCCTCGCAACTGATTATGAGATGATTTCTCTTGAATATCTTCAGAAAAAGATTGATCTTGAGAAGTTGAGGGAGGCACATGATGACCTACGGAAGGAAAATGACTCACTCCTAGCAGAGCAGATCAGTACCGCTCAAGATGAATTCGATGTTCCATGCTTAAGATGTCTTGCTCATGAAGCTAATGACTCAAGGGCTGAATGTTCTAATGCTTCCAAGAATTCTCTATCTTCAACTATATTTGTGTCACCTAACCCCTGATCTAAGGAAGCCATTGCTATCGTAGATGACAATGACAGGTTGAAGACATTGCTTGAGACTGGCATGTACAAGAGTCTGAAAGGGCTTCAGATTCTTTGTGATGTCCTAGAAGACTATACTGAACAAAAACCATAGGAAAGAGGGTGTAGGTTTTGAAAGAAACCTCAATGTTGATGGATCCTAATGGACACCTGAGCAGTACCCCGAAACCACATGGGTTGCTACAAAAGGTCCTTCAGTTGATCCTTCAACATTATCTGGCTTCAACTATGCGTATCCTATGATTATTGATGAATCCTTTGATTCCAACTATAAACTGTTCAAATGCCAAAATGGTGAAGGGTTTGCCAGGTTTGTTGGTACTAATTACAGGAATGGCTCTCCTTTGAAAAAGATCTGGGTTCCCAAAAGTCTTCTTGAGAAGTTTGGTATGAATGTCCTGATGACATCTCTCAAGAAGAAGACTAACCCTAGATCAATGTCTTCGAGAAGACAAAGGCCTCCATATGATCACTCTAACAAATCTATTTTGCAGGGAAGGACTCAAATGACACATAAATATGTGCATTATGGCATGAACCGTTATGTTCATTGAACCAAGAATTTCTCAGCCTATTCATTTGATTACACTAACCCTCCTGTGAAACGTGCTATTAGGGCATCTTTGCCTAAATTCTCTAATGCTGCCTTACGTCTCATTGCTTCTAAGCCACCCCTTTGCATGTGGGTGGTTAATCAGGACTAATATTTTCATGCAGCATCAGGTCTCCAGATAGAAAGAAGCCTATCCCAAAGATTATCTCTGGAGACCCGAAAAAATCTTCATTGGACGCAAGATAATTAATGCGAATGTTATCATTCATATCGTCCAATGACCTCATTCAACTATGCACTGCTATATCATCATCAATGCATGTTATAGATGCATGCCTTGGTGAACCATACTAATTCTCAATGCAGGAAGACAAATCTAATGTCACTGAATGGATCATGGATAGTGGTTGCACTAATCACATGACTGGTGATCGAAGCCTATTGATGGAGCAAACTCTTCGACCTCCAGCAAAAGACCACATTGTCCTTGCTTACAAGAGTAGCAGCAACGTATTGGGGCTAGGTAGAGTTGCTATCTCAAGGGAACGACACATGGAAAATTTCATGCTTGTCGAGTCCCTTGGTTACAACGTAATGTCTGTCTCGATGTTCTATGACTTAGATATGCTTGTCTTTTTTGGATAAATTCTATGTGTGGTACTGATGGCCCCTGACAATACCAAAGTCTATGAAGGTTTTCGAAGAGGTGACTTGTACATGGTAGACTTCTCTATAGGACCACAGGTTGCCTCATGTGTTCTAGCAAAAGCTTTGGAATGCTGGCTTTGGCACAGAAGGCTAGGACATGCTGGGATGAGGAACTTGCACACCCTCGCCAAGAAGAAGCTCATCATTGGCATTAAGGGTGTCAGGTTCAAGAAGGACCATCTCTGTGATGCATGTGAAGCCAGGAAGATGACCAGGGCCAAACACCCCTCTAAGACAATCATGACGAGTTCACATCCCTGTGATCTGCTACACATGGATTTATTTGGCCCCACTCATTATTCCACCTTCTCTACCACTGGAAATCTAGATGGCTTCGTGATTGTTGATGACTATTCTCGATTCACTTGGGTGCATATCATTCTTTACAGAACGGAAGTGCAGAATGTCTTAGGCGCTTCACAAATAGGTGGATGACCAACTACAACATCAAGATCAAGCACATCAGGAGTGACAACGGCCCTGAATTCAAGAACACGGGCTTGGACACCTATCTTGATACTCTTGGTATCACTCATGAGTTCTCTGCTCCATACACTCCACAGCAAAATGGCACCATGGAGCAAAAGAATAGGACTCTTATTGAGATTGCTCGCACCATGCTTGATGACACCATGGAAGCTACGGCCTGAAGCCATTGACACTGTATGCCACATCATCAACAGAGTATATCTTCACAAGTTCTTCAATAAAACATCATATGAGCTTATCACTGGTAAGAAACCCAATGTAAGTTACTTCAAAGTTGTCGGTGCAAGATGCTAGATAAGGGATCCACACCACACTTCTAAATTTGCACCGGAAGCACATGAGGGTTTCATGCTTAGTTATGGAAAGGACTCGTACACCTACATAGTCTTCAACTCCTTTCACAACAAAGTTGTTGAAACTGTAGATGTGTGGTTTGATGAAACTAACGGCTTGCAAAGAGAGTACCTATCTCCTATGCTAGATGAATTGCCTCCTAATGAAGCTATCAGAGTGATGAGCACTGGAATTTTTTTACCTGAACAACCTGTAGTTGAAGAAGTGAACATTCCTCCATCCACTCAGTTCGAAGAAAATGCTGAACCTAAAGACAATGGCGCTGACGAAGACAATGCTCAGCAGCCAAAACAAAGTCTTCGCCCTGCTCATCCACCCATGGCAAATGAATTCCAAATTGAGAGAATTCTAGATAGCATAAATACACCATGTCCACTTACTCGCTCAAGAGCTAATCAATTGGCTAACTTTTGTGGGAAATTTGTTTTTGTATCTATCATAGAGCCCGCCAAAGTAGATGAAGCTTTCGAGGACTCATAATGGATTCAAGCCATGTAGGGAGAGCTTCACCAGCTCAAGATGAGCAATGTCTGGGAGCTCGTAATGCGTCCTGATCCAAGGAAGCATAACATCATCGGTACCAAGTGGATCTTCCGCAACAAGCAAGATGACTCTGTACAAGTCGTCAGAAACAAGGCCCGACTGGTGGCTGAAGGTTACACATAGGTCGAGGGTATTGACTTTGGTGAAACCTTTGCACCTATAGCTAGACGCGAAGCCATTCGTATACTACTTGCCTATGCTAACCATCATGATACATGCTTGTATCAAATGGATGTCAAAAGTGCATTGCTCAATGGTAAGATTGAGGAAGAAGTATATGTTGCTCAACCACCAGGGTTTGAAGATCCAAAGCATCCTGACTATGTCTTCAAGCTCAACAAGGCACTCTATGGCCTCAAGCAAGCACCAAGATCTTGGTATGACACACTCAATAAATTCCTCATGAAGAAAGGCTTCAAACCTGGTTCACTCGATCCCACTCTCTTTACTAAATCTTATGATGGCGAACTGTTTGTATGTCAAATATATGTGGACGACATTATCTTCGGCTGTACTAACAAAAAATACAGTGATGTGTTTGCTTATATGACGCAAGAGAAGTATCAAATGTCAACGATGGGAGAACCGAAATTCTTCCAAGGGCTTTAAATTCAACAATAGCCAAATGTCATCTTCATATCCGAGGAGAAGCACCTCAAGGACTGCCTCAAGAAATTTGGCATGAATGAAGCCAAAGGCTACAAGACGCCAATACCCACCAATGGACACCTCTGCACTGACGAAAATGGTAAAGATTTTGATCAGAAGGTATATCGCTCCATGATTGGGTCTTTGTTGTACTTACGTGCATCTAGGCTAGATATAATGCTTAGTGTTTGCATGTGTGCCCGATTTCAAGCAGCACCAAAGGAGTCGCATCACCTTGCTATAAAGTGAATACTTAGATATCTGGCTCACACCCCAACGCTAGGATTATGGTATCGAAGGGGTTCGAAGTTTGAGCTGATTGGCTTCTGACTTCGCTGGCGACAGAGTTGATCGCAAGTCTACATCAGGCACTTGTTACTTTCTTGGACAATCTCTTGTATGTTGGTCTTCATATAAGTAGAACTGTGTTTCACTCTCCACTGCCGAAGCAGAATACATTGCTAGAGGCGCATGCTGCACTCAACTTCTCTGGATGAACCAGACCCTCAAGGACTACGTCATCAACTTGAAGCATGTACCTATAATGCGACAATGAGAGTGCAATCAATATCTCCTACAACCCCATACAACACTCGAAGACGAAACACATTCAGATACACCATCATTTTCTTCGGGATCACGTGATGAAGGGCGACATCAACATCAAGCATGCTGACACTAAAGAATAACTGGCAGACATCTTCACGAAGCCTTTGCATGAGAAGAGGTTTTGCAAGTTGTGGTGTGAGCTAAATATCTTAGAATCCTCAAATGTCCTTTAAATGGGAATACATCCTAACGCTTATGCATGTTGATGACTTTGATGCACAACACACGGTGTAACGTATGTCTACAATTCATGAAGACTTACAATGTGAGTGTGAATACATTAACGAAGAATATGACTTAAGAGCGCCACGATAATTGTATGCCATGTCTACGTCAAACATTCTTATACGGTGGGTAACACTAGCAACCAAACTCGAAGACATTCCTTTTATCTCATCTTCTTCACATGTCTTCGAGAGCTGAATGTCTTCGGAATAAAACTTTATTGTTTGCACGTGTGTTTCAATTGAAAACTATATGTAAATCTTCATTTGGATTAGAGCTTTGTCCTATACAACATTTCTCCTATAGCTTTGTCTTCAACCTTTTCCTAGGCAAATGTGATCGGACCCAACATTCACCTCTGTTCTCACCTCATCTAAATCTGTTCTAATCCAGTCATATGCATGTTATGTTGACATGTGTTGACTATCTTCACTACGTCCTTGTCAGTCAAAAAACCAACCACATATTTAATTCTCAAATCTCAACTATCTCGGTGCTTTTAGCAACAACTCCCACGCTGTCACTTCGATAATGGTAGTGGCTTGTAAAGTGGTTTGCATGTATGCCACATGTCCACCTAAACCGAGGAGTCAGGGGCATATACGTCCAACCGGTTTGGATGTTTCCACCCATTATAAATACAACTTACCCCCTTCCATTATTACCTTCCTATACCGCTGCCATCCACATGCTCAAAACCCTAGCGCCATCGCTAGAATCCATCGTCGCCAGAGACAAAGTGCTTCGCTACCATGCCTTCTCCAACGACATACTCACGCCGGCTACGTTCATCCTTTGCTCGCTACTATCGTAGCTGTCTGCCTCCATCGAGGTAGGGTGAGGCAGATCGAACCGCTTGGCTTCTCCGCCCTCTCGAGCTGTTCGTCATGTTCTTCATAGCGACAAATAAAAATCTATTTCTACCGCGTGCTTTGATCTAAAATTCTTACTAAAATTTGTTCATTGTTGTATCTTCACTTTCCACTCAATCGCATCTAGATCAAGATCTATCCTTGCCAAATATGTTCACTTTGTGGTTTAAAAATTGGTTTGATTCCTCACTTGTACGAATCCTTGGACTTGTACAAATGTGAAATCACCATATTCTCTATAGAAGTGAATGTCTTTGGTATAAGCTCAATGTCTTCAAAACACAGTTTTACCTTCCAAATCTTTGAAGAATGCATATGACCTCTCCTCTTCCCTCGTGTCTCTAACTCTTTCACTGGTACATGTCTACAGCAGAATCGCTTGGATCTCATTGTCTGAATTCATTTGCAGACTACTTGCAGATACATTTGGAATCCCTGGTGCGTGCTCTTACTTGGGCACTACTGTGAAGCCTTTTCCAAAGCCAATGTCAGATGACAAACCGGTCAAGATGGGAGGGAAGCAGAGATGCAAGAATACTGCTAAGGATCTTGCCCCAGATCTTTATGAGCAATACAATTCTGATAAGGAGGAGACATATCTCCAACGCAAGAATTGACTCCAATGGATTCAAAGATATTGGAGTGTGGAGTGTTTTTACTACCGCTTCATCACCGATGAGTATGCTGAGAAGTGTGCTGAAAACAAACCCTGGACTGATATAGTCTACAAAAATCTTCACCTGAAGACTAAGGCAAATGCTATCAAGATTGGATTATATTCCATGCATGTTTAGGCCCCCAATGCCCGAGAATCATCATCCATCAAGCATACTTGGCTTCCCAGAACCCATACAGTCGAACGCTGATGAAGAAGAGGATGAAAATCCTCCAAAACCATAGTCGAAGCCTTTGAAGAAGACAGAGGCTTCAATGCAAAAAGCTTCAAAGACTCCCAAGCCTGCTGAGTCTTCACCTCAAGCTTCGCACCCACCCTCTCCTAATCCTGAAGAGTCTAAACATGAAGGCCGCCTTGACAGGAGACTGAAGAGGAAAGCTGCTGCCTCCACAGGTCCAAAGCCAACCATGTCCTTGATGGATACAACCAATATGATTGAGCTGTCTAATGACGAGTTTGATGATGACCCCTTGGCAAGGCTCATTCAGCAGAAAGAAAAGGAAGCCAAGCTGCTCGAAGACTTACCTCTGTACGACCCTGTCATCTTTGAACACTTCATAGATGAATGGTTCACTGGTCCCTCACTCTCCATTGATGCCCTCCAACTTTCAATTGGACCGAGTGTCACCTTCCAAGGGCTGGTGAATGAGGAACTGGCTATGGCTCAGAAAGCCAAGCACATGAAGGCCGAGATCAGCCATGAAAAGGAGTTATTCAAGAACAATGTGCATAGACTCTCTGCCGAACAGATCAAGGGATATCAGCTGATGATGGCAGATCTCAAAGCTGAGTTTGAACAGAGATGTGAAGCTACCAAGGGCACCCTAGCATGCCTCAAGCAAAAGACTTCGATTATGGTCCAAGCTCACAATGACATGCTGAAGAGAAAGTCTCTTGGCCAGCCTGCAGTTGCTCCTGAAATAGTTGAACGCTCTCGCTGAGCTTCAATGTCTTCGGATCAACCTGCTCCTACACGGTCAGAGGAATGTTGCATTTTCTTCCCTGCTGGGTTTGGCAACCCACGGACGCGCCCCTCTACCACTACTACATCTAGCAAGAAGACAAAGCAGGCCGAATCTGAAGCCAAGAAAAGCAAGGTTGCTGCCTCTAAAGCCCAACCTTTGAAGAGGTTGAAGACAAAAAAATCAAAGTTTTCGGAGCCTGCGCAAGACCATGTACCCCCTTCTGTTTCATAATCAAGACCTGCTCCTCAACAAGATCCTATGCTCGTTACACCAATCTCGGTGTCTCCTCTCGCCTCAAAAAACTTGGAGAGACAAGTTCTTCCGCATATGTCTGCTTCGATAGAGACTCAGAAACAAGAAGAGATTCTAGGTGCTGAAGGCACTGCATCAGCTGAAGACTTTGCTCATGAAGACATTGGTCTTGAAGACAATGTAGAGCTAGAACATTTTTTGGAAGTGGATGCACCAATGGTCTCCTCCCCACAACCAACTAGTGACTTTGTGAACATTGGTACTCCTCTCTGGACTGAAGTTTCTGAAGCTGAGCCCGGTACACCATCACCTCCTTTCTTCCCACCAGTGTCAGCCTCATCAGAATCTCCGTTTGCTCCAGAAGAGATTGAAACCACCACCCACACTTCACCACTAAAACGTCTTCGTCGAGGACCTCGAGCTCTTATGTCTCCTATTCCTAAAGACGAAGTACGAGTTTCACCGACTACAACAGTCGAAGAAGTGTTGAGGATTGAAGATGTTCCTCCCAGCCAACCTCCAATAGAAAACATGTCACCTAAAGACATTGTCGCCGATGCCACCATGGGTGATGCCAATGCCCCATACCTAGTGGACCCCCTGTCCCTGCCATGCCATCAACTGAAGACAATGAATATAATATTGTGATGGCTTAGAATCAGGAAGGAGAGATGGTTCATACAAGATGGCCTCGCCTTGTTGCACTACCAAGGATGGGCCCTTAGTATGAGTTCAACCTCGATCGCTGCCCCTCTGTCATGAACCCCATGCCTCAAATTCCAACTCTTCAACTGTTTGGCCCAGCAAGATGCATTATATTCGATCTTGAAATGTTTAGGCTAAACAACACATTCTTTGAATCCGACCACAATCCATACAAGAGAGAGACAATACAGTTTGACATGTTCTGGAGTGCTCCACAACATCTGTACTACACATGTGTGCTTTATGGTCAGAACAGGATCTTTCCTCAGAGACATCTCAGCTTTGAAGCCATGAAAGGTCTTCCCTATTTTGATCAAGCACTAGATTGTCTTCGGGATGTGGGTTTGCTGCCTTTCTGCATGGATCATGAAGATTGGAATGAGGAACCTATCCTCCAATTCTATGCAACCCTTCACATCTCTAGCTTTGTTCATGATTTGAAAGCTTGGTAGATGGACTTCATGAGAAGTGATGAACACATCAATGTTTCACCACTAGAATTCTTTCCTGCAACACCTCTTGCTGCCTCTGGCGAAGACTTGGATCCTTGCTTTCAAGCCTATGTGGCTGCCACTCAAAGCCTATTCCATATGCGAGAACCCAACATGACGTTGACCATGATGAAGCCTTTGGCTCGAGATGCGGAATTGACCATTTCATTCTTCATGATGTCTTCACTATTTGTCTAGGACTCTCTACCATAATCTTCAGCACATCATTTGGCCAATAAAAGGTCACAACTCCTCATGCAAGATTGAAGGGCCTCTTAAGACATTGCTCTACAACACTATGTATGGCATCAGATTCAATCTTCAAGTCTTGTTCTTTCACAACCTTGCTGCAAATGGCTTCAATGTCCTCGAGTCGAAGATTTATGCTCCTTGGATCATGCGCTTCATCAAGTACAGAACAAACACCAGGTTTCTCCCTATTGCTCGCAACCATGGCATTTATCTTCCAGATATTCAAGTTGTGCAAGCAGATCTGTATCGATCCAAGAGCAAGAATCCAATAGTCGAAGGCACTAGTGGCACTCCTGGTGTTGAAGGTCTTCTCATTCCCTCTGATTCATCAAGGGCGAGACTTATTGGTGCTTTTCAACAACCAAGATCCGGTGCTACCAATACTGATAGCGCCTTGCCTCGTCAACGCCTTCCTAGAAGAGAGCCTGCGCTCACTGATCGTGAACTTCGAGTTTCACTGATCGAGAAGCAAGATAGGCATCATGAGTGGACTCGACGCCAGATGCAGTCTGTTGTGCAAGACCTCAACAATGATCGCAATTTGGCCACGAGAAATGCCTTCATTACGTATGAAACCAGTCATTGCTCATGGAGGACCTTGACTATGCTAGCACCTGAGGATGAGCTTCATGAAGATGGTTTCATCCACGCTATAGATTTGGTGCACCACCTCCCAATGCGGAGAAGTGGCGCAAGAATCCATCACTTGAATATAATGACTTCTCCTCATCATCTCCTTCCGCCAATGTCTGACTTGCAGATGAAGCTGATGATGCAACCTCTCTACCTCCATCATCTTGGCATCGCGACACTGCACCAAGCTCCACTGCACCAGCACAAAGATTCTGCTGCACCATCTTCAGCAACACTTGCTGGGGACTCATAGTTCTCAATGCATTCGTTCCTTTTTTGGTCATTCGATGATAAAAGGGGAGAAGCATTGGGTGATAGTCTTCAAACGGGTGTACTAATATGGGATGGGTGTTATTTTTTCTAATTTTACAACTCTCGTTTCTGAACATTTACTGTTTTGGGTTGTAAAACTTAAGTCCTGATGGACGTCTGCACTTTATGTTTACCGTAGAATTTGGCGCTTCTTCAAGTTATTTTGTGAGCCCAAAGTCATTCTCCATATACCCATTTTTCATTATGCATTTCCTTATCTTTGACATATTTGTTAATGCATAGTGATTAGATTACAAGATATAGGGGGAGATCTCCACAAACTACAACCCACCATGTGTGTTTGCATTCAAAGCAAAGTCTTCATATGCACATCTTTAGGGGGAGCTCTGTATATCTTGTAATAAAAATCTTCATAACCTTATCTTCACATATACTTATCCCTGTTGAAAACTTCAACCAGTTTGTCATCAATCACCAAAAAGGTGGAGATTGTAAGTGCATCTAGTGACACCCTTGTTTCGATTTGGAATATTGAAGACAAACATGGTTGAGGGACTAATGTGTTTGTGAGAGTTCACAGTTTAACACAGAGAAGTCCCTGGAGTTTTAGTTTAGCCGTCGAAGACGACCCCCCAAAAATATCCAAAGACATTGATGACTGCTGAAGCCATTGGTGGTGGACGAAGACATTCGTCAGAAGAAAATGAAACATGAAGACGAAGACTTTTGGTAGTTTTGTTTCTTCTTTCCCGAGTCATAGGAACCACCATACTGTTAAGTGGGGTTGATGTGATCGAAGTCAGATGCTGACGTGATGCTCAACCTATACCTATGTTTTTGAGTGAAGACAATGAGATGAAAACTCTTCGAGAGCTGGTTGAGTCAGCTTTACTTGTAGACCGAGTAAAGTTACCACATGCGTTCAAACTCTGACTGTTGTGACACGTGTCGGTTGGCCATTGACCCATGGTCATTTCGGTCATATTAAGTCGGGTTGCCCGCTGGCTATAAATAGCTCACCCCCTCCACCATAAGAAGGTGGCTGCTTAGAGAGAGATATGGTTATTGTCGTTTTGGAGCAACCCACCTCGAAGACATTAAGAGATACACATCCTGCGAGGATACACCTAAGCACCTAGAGCTAGAGAGTTTGAGCATCACCGAAGACTTTATGTTCTGAGAGGACTGAAGACTTATTACACTTGAAGACTGTGATCTTCTGGACGGTTAGGCATTTGGGTCTAGAGCATCCAAGAATCATTGTGAACTGTCGGGTGACCAAGTGTGTACGGCTTTTGGAAGTATCACCTGAATACTTACCTGAGTGATTGAACACTGTCTAAGTGACTTTGGATCAAGGGTAATAAGGTGAATACGACATCTTTTGAGTTCAATCTCAGCCTCCCTAACCAGACGTACAGTTGTCACAGCAACTGGAACTGGTCCAACAAACCCCGTGTCTTTGTCAAGCAATTGGTTCTATCCTTCACTTTCTTACATTCCTACTCTGAATTGTGAAGTCATTTCTTGAACATTGCATTAAGACTTTCTCCAAAGACATTCATATCAACTGTTTATCTTCATACCATCTAAGTTTGTCTTTGACTCATCTTAGTATTCATGATGATAATTCTTAACTTGCTTGCATGTCTTCACTGTATTGCATGCCCTATCTAGATCATTGATTGTATCCCTACCTGATCATGTTTACATTTCCACATTATTCGAATACATTCGTTGTTTCGAATAGTTTCATAAAAATTGCCAATTCACCCCCCTCTAGTCGATAACTAGCACTTTCAGAGTTCAAGGGGCTTAATAACCCTCTTGCCCATGTTGGGTGCAAGCATTTGGTTTTGTGTGTGCAGGTATTGTTAAAATCGAGTTGTTGTGGTTCTACTAATGGTTCGATAACCTTGGTTCTCACTGAGGGAAATAATTATCGCTACTATATTACTTCACCCTTCTTCGGGGAAAAACTCAACGCAACTCACAAGTAGCCAAAGAATTTCTGTTGCCATTATCAGTGAGACATCACCAAATTCATGCGAGGTGCCTTCACACAAACTATCAATCACTTCTTCTTATTTTTTCTTGTATTTTCTATTTATCTTTATATTTGATTTTACAAAAAAATGAAAAACACAAAAACATTTCTATTTGCTTGTTTGCCTATTTTGCTAGTTTACTTGTTTGCTTGTTGGTTTGCTTCCTTTGTCGCTATGTTTCAAGAAAATACCAAATTGTCAACTTTTCAAATGATAATAATGATTTTATTAGTACTCCTATACGACCCGCCACTAGTGTGAAATCTTTTGATATAAATGCCGCTTTCTTGAATCTTGTTATGAAAGAACAATTTTCCAGAAGTTCTAATAAGGACGCTGCTTCACACCTTACTACCTTCGTTGAATTATGTGATATGAAAAAGAAAAAGGATATGGTTAAGTTGAATTATTTTCTTTATCACTAAGAGATAAAACAAAAACTTGGTTATCATCCTTGCCTCATAATAGTATTGGAACTTGGGATAAGTGTAAGGATGCTTTTATTGCTAATTATTTTCCTCCTGCTAAGATTATATATCTCAAAAATAAAATTATGAATTTTAAATAAGCTGAGCAAGCAATGTTTCACAAGCTTGGGATAGAATGAAATTGATGATTAGAACTTATCCCACTCATGGGTTAAGTTTATGGATGATAATACAAAATTTCTATGACTAAACTTTGTGTTGAGTAATCTTCTGGATTCTGCTGCAGGTGGTACCTTAATGAAAATTACATTGGGAGAAACCAAAAAACTACTGGATAATATCATGACAAATTATTCTTAATAGCACATCAAATGATGTTGTCCGGCTTGGGGGTGAGAAGAAACCCTTCTTCTCCTAGTTGACCCCCCTCCGGATGGGCTTCAGAGGCTAGGGTTTTGCCTTCCGGATGAGTTTTTGTGTCTTCATGTGCGTGATTCCCAATCCACTTCGACGGGGTGGAAGTAGTCGAACTGGCGGTGGGGGTGGTGCACCATACAACCTCTCATATGAGCGTGTGCGGTTGCACGGAATACATCGTTCGCTCTCGAAGCATAACGACATCTGTTCCTTCAACCTTCTTGCTTGATTTGTTTTATGGAAAGTGATTATCACCTTAAATATGTGATTTCAATACCATTTTTGACGATGTTATCCATAAAATGATAACATCTCCAAAAGACGTCACCCGAGGGATTATCAACAATAAGAAGTGCGTGAAGACGGTAAAATTTCACAAAGCCTACCTTGTGGGCCAAAAATACATAAAAAATCATCACATAAATTGGACTCACCAACTCCCCCAACCTTAAGTCTTTCTCGTCCCTGAGCAAGTACCGTGGTTTGTAAATAACAAGATCAACCTTGTATTTAGGAGATACGGGTATCAACAAGGTCCAAGTCCATCATTTCTAGGAGGAACGGTTTATGATAAAGGTATGAGAAAAATGGTAGCTCATACTTACTACGATAATGATCATATAGGCATCCACACCCATGTTACTTAATTTTACCAAGGAAAATAACAACTTCATATCCTAGTTTATTGATGTTTCCACCGGACAAGCAAATTTTCTTTTCCTCTCTTTTTATTGAGATATATTATTCTTAAAAGGGTTTAGTATTTAGTATGTCATACTAAATGGTAGGTGGCTCCTTTCCCCACACAAATTGAGGAGGCCCAGAGGAAATGAAGGAATAGACCCACGTATATTGAATTGATAGGGATTAGGAGGGTACTCATCTGGAGTAGTGTCGTCATCTCCCTATTTTGCTTGTTTTTCCTCTTTGATATCCACCACCTCAACCTTCTCCTCTAGCTCTTGCTGCTATGGACGTGCTTCGTATTTGAGTCTCATCCTCCTCGGGTCTTCCCATCCAATCGGAACAACATCATCCAAGTTGGCGTAGGGGATGATGCAAGCATAGGTGGACGAGTACTTGTTGCTCATGGCGATGATCATGCTTGTTACCTACAACTAAAAGCTTTTTGGAGGAGATGGGAGGAAAAAGGAAATGTGATATTAGATGGTTTAGGGCTTATAAAGGGTCTGCCTACTGGAAATCACGAGATAACGGATAAAAAGTTTGTTAGAAATCAATGAAAATGAAATGAGGAAAGAATCGCACAAGCCAGCCAAAGGATGACCTTCCATACAAGCGCTTGCTATGCCCGGTCATTTGGTTGACCGCTGAGATTCTTTTGTCCCTTTTATTTACGGTTTTTGACTGTCGTAGAGACGGAACCATATGATCACTCAAACAAGTTCAACCGGTCGTTCGAAGCTTCGTCTTTGATTCTGTTATCACGGTCCATGCTGAGGACAACTCAAAAGACCGCTCAAATGGGCATTCGAGTTCGCATGATACACTGTATTCCTCTCTATACTATGCCTCTCTTCCGTATCCTTTCTGCACAACCGCCCAAATGGGTGTGCGCGGTCATTTGGAACGCCATCTTTGACTCTATTGGCTGTTGCACCAATTTCTTCATTATAATTTTTTCTCCCTGAAAGATTAGTGACAAGGCTACCAACATACATGAAAATCCCAACTAGTAAGACTGATGATTAACAAGTCTAGCATGACATAATATATAACTTTTACCTATGTATTTACATCTACATTACCGGAGTGTTGATCTATACTTTCTCTTCCTTCCCGAGGGCTTCGGCTTGCTCGATTGTGAGAAAACTTACCTCTTCTATATCTTGTTCTTCGTTTTGTTCATCTACAAGGTATAACTTCAAATGTTGTCCATTCACGATCCAAGGTCCATTTCCCCCTCTTTTAAGCAGAACAACTCAAAAATTGTACACCTCTTCAATCTTATAAGGTCCTTCCGAGCGAGACCAGAGCTTCCCTGGAAACAACTTGAGATGAGTGTTAAATAGGATGGCCTTGTCCCTCGTAGTGAAGGTTCATTTCAGTATGTTACGATCATGCCACATCTTAATCTTCTCTTATAATAACCTTACACTCTTGTAAGCAGTGTTGCAAAGTTCCCCTAGAGCACGAATATCTAGCAACCTTTTTTCTCTACCTTCTTTAAGATTAAGATTAATATTCTTGATTGCCCAAAAATCCTTATGCTCTAGTTCTAAAGGTAAACGACAAGCATTACCATATACCATTTTGTATGGTGACATTCCCATGGGATACTTTGTAGGTGGTTCCATAGGCCCATAATGTTTCATGTTGCTTTCATGCCTAGTCCTTCCTGCACTTCTGCAATGTCTTCTACTATATTTTCTTTATTCTCGGTCTAAGAGTTCCACTTGGCCACTAGTTTGTGGATGATATGGAGAAGCTACTTGGTGAGTCACCCCATACTTATGAATTACTCTACCAAAAATGCCTTGTATAAAATGAGATCTACCGTTAGTGATAAGAATATTTGGAACTGTGAACCTGGGTAATATTATGTCCTTTATCATGCTTAATGAAGTAACTGCATCTGCATGCTTGCTGGGTAAAGCCTCCACCCACTTGGTAACACAATATACAACCACAAGAATACCAGTGTGCCCATCTGAAATAGGAAAAGGTCCCAAATAGTCCAACCCCCAAACAATAAAGGGTTCACATACCAAACTATAGTTCATGGGAATTTCTTGTCTTTGTCCTATGTTACCTCTCCGTTCCCACACATCACAATTTTAACAAAACTGTGAGCATCTTTGAAGCGAGTAGGCCAATAAAATCTTGGCTAAAGCACCTTGATGATGGTTCTGTCTCCAGCATGGTGTCATGCATAACTGCTGCTATGGCGATCTTTAAGTATATCATTCATATCATGCTCTGGAACACAAGCCTCATCTAGTCCATGCCGATAAAGAAAGGGATCATCCCAAAAATAACACTTCAGGTCATTGAAGAGTTTTTTGCTTTGATGGTAATTCATGTCAGGCGGCATATACTTTCCTCTAAGAAAGTTAGCATAATCTGCAAACCAAGGTTCTATCTTTTTAATCATAGACAAACTCTCACATGGAAAGGATTCATTTATAGGTACCGAATCATAAGGTATTCTTTCCATGCGCAACAAGTGGTCTGCTACATGATTTTCTTCTCCTTTGCGGTGTACTATATGCAAGTCAAACTGTTGAAGCAGTAATATCCATCATCCCAACTTGGTCTAAGCACCCTTCTTTGCAAGAAGGTAGTGTGAGGCACTATAATGCGTATGGACTATCACTTCTGTATTAATGCAAAATTTGTCACAGGCAAAAACAATAGCTAGCCATACTTTTCAGTAGTTTCCAAATGTATTTGATCCTCATCAAAACTCCTGCTAGCATAAAAGACCAAATTAAGTTTTTTATCAGCATGCTATCCTAGGATGGCCCCAAGAGCATAAATGCTAGTATCACACAAAATCTCAAAGGGCTCATTCCACTTCGGAGGCTGGATAATAGGGGTTGTGATTAAGGCATCCCTTAGCTTCTCATTGGCATGCACACAAATTTTGTCATAAGAACATGGCACATCTTCGTGCAAATGGTTAGTTAATGGCTTAGACATTTTGGAGAAATATGTGATAAATCTCTTATAGGAACTAGGTTGTCCTATAAAACTTTGCATACCATTTACATCTTGAGCATAAGGTAAATTCTCTATTACCTTAGTTGTATCTTGATCCATCTCGATGCTCTTTCCTGAGACTCCATGCCCAAACACTACCCCTTATGTGACTATAAAGTGACACTATTCCATTTCAGCATGAAACTTGTTTCTTCACATGTATGCAAAACTTATGTAAGATTACAGAGACAATTATTGAAAGATAAACCTTGGACAGAAAATTTTCCATGAACACTTCCACAATCTTTTCAATAAAATCAGGGAAATTTTTATATATGCTTTTTTTAAATGAGGGTGGTCCATTACATAGAACAAATGGCATCCTATGGTATGCATATGTACCATACAGGCAGGTGGAGGTAGTTTGTCATTGGTCCGTGGACTAGATTGGTATTTGAGAGTACCCATAATATCCATCAAGATCGAAAACATAAAAATTGTTGGCCAATCTCTCCAATATCTCATTTATGAACGACAATAGATAGTGGTCCTTCTTGGTATATTTGTTTAGTTTCCTGAAATCCACACACATTCCATATCCAACCATAGCCCTGGTACGAACTAGGTCATTATTTTCATTAGTTACCAATGAAAATCCTCCTTTCTTAGGAATGCAATGAACTAGACTTACCCATTTACTATGATATATAGTGTAAATTACCTCTGTATCAAGTAGATGTATTATTTCCTTTCATCCCACGTTTTTGGAAGCAAGATGAAGCCTTTGTTGGCTTTTAATCACTAGTTTAGCCCCTTCTTCCATATGTATAGCATGAGAGTAAATAGAAATATGGATCACTTTTACATCCTTCATTGAGTAGCCTAAAGCCTTCCAATCCTTACTCAACCCCACCAGGAGTTTATCCTTTTGTTTACCTAAAAGGTCAGCATTAACGATAGTAGGTAATCTTTCTGTATTATCCGTAAACTCATACCTTAGCCCTTTAGGTAAGGGTTTGAAAGATGGAGGGGGTAGTTCCTCATCTCCCTTCCTTTCAAGCACTTCATAGACGTCATTCAGACGTGGGAAAACTATTGGTGTAGTGTCCATTATCATTTCAATATCCTCTTTTTCTTCATCATCAAATATGAATCCTGGACTCGCCAATACCTGTTCAACTTCATCTTCTGGTGTTTGGAGATGGATTTAAGCTAATTGTTCAGTTCCTCCTCTTTAGTATCTTGAGATCATTCCTCATATTGCCTGCTTAACATCAAAGAAAATGTGAATTTTATCGTCTTAGTTCCCGACTTCATGGAGATAGATTTCTTGTTGATGTAGGCTCCTACAACATTCAGAAAATAAGTTCCGAAAACAATAGGACGATCCTTATCCTCAAAGATCATTAGTTCATAATTAGCAGTGGGATAAATGAGTGAGCCTATTATAATGTTCACAAGTTTAAGGACGACATAAGGTTTCCGATTGGTTTTATTTGCAAGCTTAATGATAACATCAGTAGGCTCAAGAGTACGTGGAGAAATCTCATCATAATATTTAGCATAAAGACTATAAGGAATAATATTGATTGGTGAACTAGGGTCACATAACCCAAAATAGGACTTGCAACCCAAGGAACATGCTAAAATTTTATTACCTACATTTTTACCTTCGGTACACCCTTTAAGATAAGAACTGGTGTATTTATCTAGTTAGAGCTCTTTATTCACCACTACTATAGGTGTATCAAGTTCTGTAATGATATTAAAGTAGGGTGCAGTCTCGCATTGTTTCTACCTTGATTTTTTTTCTTTCCCCTTTCTGAGGGTATTCCTTCTGGCTTAACATTTGGCTTCCAATGAGCTTCTTTTTGTCTTTTTGGTGGAGTAGTCTTTTTGTTTATAGCCTCCACCATACGGATAGCTTTAGACTCCGTGCCGAATTTCAAGTACCTTCTCTGGCAAATTCAAGAACTTAGAAAAGTCTTTCAAAACATGCAACATGGGGTCCGTTCCAATATTTAGCTCACAATATAAATCTTATATTTTTTAGTTCTAAGAAAATATTTGATAGTATCATAAACATGATCAATCTTACTTTTTTCGTTCGAATAGAGGTACCTATTTTTAGCATTGTTCCTCATCCTGTTAGGTAAACACCAAGCATATGATATCTCGGTTCCCATAAAATAACCTTTAGAAGCAAGATCTAAAGCTTGTCTGCTTTGTGAGTTAAACCCACCATAAAATAATTTGACTATTAAATAATCATAGTAAGGATGTTCAGTACATGCAAGAAGTATTACACAATACCTTATATATGCATCTACCAATTTCTCACCTTATTTGTGTCCAAAGCTGCTAACCTTCCTTTTGATTGTATATATCTTCCCTTGAGGATAATAATAAGCATAGAATGTAGCTAATGATCCTCACCAGTTACTCAGTGTATTTATATCTTGGCATCTTAACCACATTGCAGCCCCTCCTTGTCGGGGGCTCGACGTTCTTGATCATCTATGGGACCACGGGCCCCTTTGTGGTTCGGCGGGGGCAAGATCACGTTGCACAAAGAGCGGAGGTAGTGAGACAACATGATGATGAGACGCTGGAGTTTTATCCAGGTTCAGGCTGCTGAGAAGCGTAAAATTCAACTCCTACTTTGGTGGATTGCTCTGAGGAACACGAAGCACACACAACGCTCAAACCTGGCAAGGGTTGACTTTGGGGAGCTGCTGCGAGTACAAGTGTCCAAAGGTCCTAATCTTTAGCTAGGTTGCCTTGGGACTCCTTTTATAGCTCAAGGGGCAACCATAGTGGCAAAACAGACACTACCACGTGATTAGATAGCCAACACTGCTATAATACCTAACTCTGGCACTTAGGATAGAATGCCATAAATGTTAGTCTAGGTGGTGTGTGGGGGTGCATTCCTGGAAGGCCTCTACCACCGCTTAAGCTAACTATTGCACCATATCTTGACATGCCTCTAGACGAGTGTCAAGGGGGGCATAATTTGTCTTCCCGCGAGTCGCCACGTGCTTAGCGAGAGCCACTTAGCCCCATGGGGGGCTCGATACCGCATCGACAAGTGGCTGGCGTTGCGTTGCGGTGGAGCAGTGGCCGATCGGATGGCACCTGCCGGGGGATGGCTTGCTAGGTATTCTTGAAGATGTGTGCGCCTCGGTCCCCGGAAGGCACCGGGGACGTGGTTAACGCGGTTGGGGCACGTCCTGGGCCAATGTAGTGACCATGCTGGTGTTGATTAGCTAGCGTAGGTTGCTTCTGTTGGAGTCTTGGTCTTGGATGCTGGTTTTGACTGTACTTTGATGGGTTCTGCTACTACTGCCTATGCATAAGTTAGGGCATGGGGTACACCAGTCCTAGTGCACCAACAGGAGCCCCCGGGTCTGGCCCAAACATGCTCGCCCAGCGCCATTGGTTGAGGCCAAAAATTTATGCACAGGCGCGCAATGTGAGGAAGTAACTGCCAACTTTCAAGCCAACACTTACCCACTACCTCTAGCCATTTCTGCCATGCGTGGTGCATGCATTTTGGGTAGTTAGCGGTGGATGTGCATGGCTTAAAGGCATGGGAGTGGCTGACACTGCAGCGCCAGGGATTGGAGCAATGGGGCGGTTACATGTTCGCCCCTGATCATGGATAGTGTGATTGGTGGAGATGGGTGGCCGCCTTGGAGCGGAGGAGAGCCAAACCCCCGTGGCCTCCCCTATAAATTGGGGGGTCACAACGGGCGATGCTCATCCATTTCCGTCTCCCCCTAGATCTCAGGTTCACATAGCTTGACCTTCTTCTTTCGTTTTTGGACGCACCAACCTCCACCATGGCGAGGGGGCGAGGATAACCCCAGCTTCCGTCTGTATGACAAGAATCTCCCCTCGGGATCATCCTGCTGCTTCAGCCATGGTGGCGGAGGGCGGTTCTAGCGCATGTTGTGGGTGTCCTGGAAGAGGCCGGGGCCGGCGCGGGGCTCATGGCTGATGGAGGCGGGGCAATGCATCCGATCCTCCTTCGCCGTTGGATCCTCCCCCAGCGACGGGACATGCTGAAGTACGGCGTTGGAGTTCATCGTCAGGATGCAAGGCCCTCCCCACAGCCATTTGCAACTCCCTCGTCTTTTTGCCAGGGTGATGAAGGTCGACAAGACGCACGTGATGTGGTTGTGGGTGCACGACTGCTGTAATGGTGTCGTGCGGGCTGACATTGAGTTTCTGGCACCCCGCGTCATGCTCCTCAGGCGTGGGTGGAAAACATTCACACGTGCCCATGGCTTCGTGGGTGGGGATGTCCTCTGCTTCAAGACGGTGGAGGCCGACATGCTCTATATCAAGATCTATGGGCATTCGAGCACTCGTCTTGGCTATGAAGAGGGATTGAGTGACGTTGAAAGCTCCTCCTCGAGCGAAAGTGATGAGGAGGACTGTTTCAATGAAGAAGACGACAGCAAGCCCCCGGTCGTCAAGTCGGAGGACGACGACTCGGGATCTAGCTGATCGTCTATCACACCATCACCGTCAGCTAGACCTCCCCTAGTAGAGCGATTTGCCGAGGGTTCTTGACTTGGGGCGCCACCTCCTCCCTTAGTTGGACCCCAGCAGCCTCGTGGACTCTGGCTTTGTCTTCCCTTCTGGTGGTCCTGCAGAGCCGCGTCCTTCTGGTCCTGACAGGGTCAGGCTGGGCTTCCGCTCAGGCCCTCCCTTTGCCCTTTCTCCTTTCCGTAGCTTGTTTCTAGGGGAGCAAGTCAAATAATGGGGTGATTCAAGAGGCGGCCTCAAATGTAATCTTTATCCATTTTGTACCCAAAATGAACGTAGGAATGCAATTTCTCTTCCTTAAGTACTATTCCTTTCTTCCCTGGGTTATACTTTGTCAGCACGTTTGTCTTTGGCGCACGTAACTATTTGTCGGGCCAGTACTTAACCGTGAGCGCCAAGGGGGAGCGAGCCGCTGGTAGTAGGCTGGTATCGTTACTCGGCAAGGCTCCTTGTCCGTATCGATGCGACCCACCAGAGCTACTAAGCGACATGAGCTGGGGGATGTCCCGTCCCGACAAGGGTTTCCATTGCGTGAATGATTCCATTGTACATACTCAAAAGGATAGCATGGGTTTCCTTAAGGGTGCAAAGGACATCGAGCTTGGGATATGCGATTAGACTTATCTTTTTCAAGCAGTATCCCTCTATTGAGTACAATGGGCCGGCGTCCTTGTTTCTTTATCCTCCTTCCTTGTTTTCTTGATGGTCAAACATGTAGGGCAAGAGGCCCCTGTCCTCTATAGAGAGGGAATGCGTCAAAACTGATAATAGGCTCATCAAGTACTTTAGCAAATCTCTAAAACTTAAAAGTGATAACATTGCATCATAGAAATGCATAGTAAACATGAAGTACGATGGTATGATGCAATGCCTAGCTTTATTATTGCTTGCAAAGGGTCTGCGCCTGGCTTTATATAAAGGGTTACATGCAACTGCGGAAAGGCTTGTCAAAAGGTGGCTACCGGGGACTCAGCCCGGCTGACGGGGTTTATACCCCAAGGTAGGCCAAAGCAACGGGGTCTTCCCCGTTTCTCTTTGAAGAAAAACTACACGGCCGGCTGGCCGTGGCCGGCTGGCGGACGTCTAGCGCAAGCCAGTCCTGTCTGGCGCCCTGGCAGGCTGGTCAGGTAGCAGGTTGGGCCCTCGGACGGCTGGGCGCGGCCGGCCGCCCACGGGCCGGCTCTTCCGTTGACATCGGGACGGACATGCCCCATCCCTTCCTTCTATGCGCGGGTACGACGATGCGACATGACTGGCACGATGGGCGGCCCTGTGGCTACAGTGGCCGCTTACGCACCGCAGCGCATGGCTACAGTCCAACCGTCCTGGCCGCTGACCTCGGTGAGCAAGACCGGGTGGGGGAACAGTGCCGGCATGCCCTCGCCACTCGATTACCTGCCTCGGCGTGGCTATAGTGCCGTCGGCCGTACCGGAGACTTCGGCCGGTTGGCGCTAGACGACGCCCCTGGGCGGCCCGTGCCATGGCAGGTGGGCGAGGGCCAGTCGCAGAGCCGGCTGGCAGGCCCCAGCAGGGGATGGACAGCTCGACTGGCGGGCCCCACCCATGACAAGACGGCGTGAGCGGCGGGACCCTCTGGCCAGCCGGAGAGACTGCCAGCCGGGTCCCCCCACCTTTGTACTTATGACATATTATAAGAGCCGGGGGGTTGGCCTATAAAACCCCCAGGCCCCCATGCAACGGGGACGGACAAATGGTTGCTCACACATACCCACGGAACTCTCATTCCCTTCTCTAGTAGTAGAGGAAGACGACCCGGCTGCTCCTTCTTCCTCCTCTAGACACAGCTCCAGGAGCATCCTTGTACACATACGCATCCATCAAACTAGACCAAGCAGGACTAGGGGTGTTACCTCCCATGGAGGGCCCTGAACCTGGGTACATCATGTGTCACAACCGCTTGTGCCCAACCTCGCACCCGGAGCCCGTCGGCGTCCTCCGACCCCAACCACTTATGATAAGCCACCCCATGGCATTTGTCGTGAGAAAACGATGACAGTTGGTGCCCACCGTGGGGCCGAACGCGGCGTCGGCCGGATTCATGCTTCGGGTGGGACCCCTTGCCATTCCCCGCCGTCGCTGCTCGTCCCGGCAAAACCGTGGGGAGCTCTTGGGGCTTGCCTCAGCATGCCCTGTGGGCAAGTCTGTCGGCCTCACGGCCGACATCGACGCACTCATCGAGTGCTTCGGCAGGCTCAGCCTCGCCGAGGCTCCGACCGCTGACGAGTACCCCGTGGGGGTGCTCGTCTGCGCTGGCCTGCCCACAGCAGTGGGTGCACTCGCTGCGGCCCAGCCCAGTGGGTCCCAAGATCGCATGGGGGTGATGGCCTTCACTTCCTCCACCACATTCGGACGGGCGCGGGTCGCGGCTACCGCTATCGCCGCCCGCATCGGCATGTCCAACCCGCTCAGTGCGGCCCTCCGGGGCTTGAGCAGTCCGATCGCCCCAACGGCGAACTCCAATACCACCGTGGCCCATCTCGAGGTGGCCCGCCGCATCCTGTTCGAGGATGCCACTGCCCTAACTGCCATGCAGCGCCACATGGAGGCGGCACAACGGGAGTATGCTTCCTCCTACGGACTCACCCCGGCAGGCACCGAGCCCAGCCGGTGTGCACGACCACGGCTGCGTGGTCGCCGAAATCCTCGGTGGCAAAATGCATGTCTACGACACCCCCGCTACCTACGGGCTCTCAAGGTGGCCTGCGAGGAATTGTCCACCTTGGAGGGCGAAGAGCATGCCGCCCACGAGCGCCACATCAAGGAGCTCATCGATGCTGCCGATGCGCAGCAGCATCTGCTCGCAATGGGCGGCATCGCCACTGAAGGCCCCCAGCCTGAGCGCGAGGGCACGGGAACTGTCGGCTGCCATGCGGCCCAGTACTCCTGCTCCCCTCGCGTTTCTGGCCGCCGGGCCGAAGCGAACAACCTCCGGCCCTCTCAGACGCCGAGGAGTGAGTAGCCGGCGCACCAACGAGCCACCTCGGAGCAGCCGCCACCATTAAGCACCGGCATCCGGCAGCCAGCACAGCCAGGGGCACACACCGCCTCCGCGGCTCGAGTCGTGGCAGTCGGCGCCACCCACTTTTGGCTCGGCTCGGACCGCGCATCCCCCGCAGCGAGAACGATGCCCGCAACTGCATCGACAAACTCACGCAATCGTCCCTCCTCGAGGAGGAGGGATCGATTGGTCCGGCCTGCTTCGGCCCCTGGATTCGCACCGAGCCATTCCCAACCGGCTTCACGCTCCCTAGGGACACCCCGAAATACAACGGGGCCGCCATACCCAAAGACTGGCTCATCGACTACACCACCGCGGTGGACATCGCCAGGGGGAATAAGCGCGTAGCTGTTCGCTATGCCCCACTTATGCTGATCGGCTCGGCCCGCACCTGGCTCAATAGCCTGGCGGCCGGCAGCATCAACACTTGGACGGACTCCGAGGAGGCCTTTGTTCGCAACTTCACTGGCACCTACAAGCGGCCTAGACGTCCCCCTGAACTCGTCATGTGCGTTAGGGGCCAGACGAATCCCACCGCGACTACCTGACCCGGTGGACCGAGCCCCGCAACTCCTGCGAGGGGGTGCACGAGGTCCAAGCCATGCTGTACTTTATCGAGGGCTGCCGGGACGGCACCCCTCTCAAGCACAAGCTCCTGTGCTCCGAGCCGACCATGCTCGCTGAGCTCCTGACCAAGGCGGACAAATACGACACGGCCGATTCGGCCATCCGGGTCAAGACGACCCTGCCCGCCAAGGCAACGACAACGCCGGCCACGACCCGGCCAGGTGCCGACGACCGGCAGCCGGAAAAAAACAAGCGCAAGAACGACTAGCCGGATCCTCTCTACGAGAGCCGGTAGGTCAATACCATCGAGGATCAGGAGCCAGCTGCCCAGCCTTCCGGCCAGCGCCAGCACACCGGTAAAGCTGCCTGGCAGCCGAAGCTCACCTTCGAGCAAATGCTTGATCTCCCTGCAAGAACCATTCAGGGGCCAAGCCCTCTATGCACATGCTCCGGCAGTGCATCTTCTGTCAAGGATTGGCCCAAGGGGACGGCCTTCCGGTCCTCCCATGCCACCAGCCCGCGCGCCGGCCCTGGCCCAAGCGGCCGCCCCGGTGCCGGCAACGGCTCCGAACGATGGTCGTCTGATCGACCAGTTCCCCAACCAGGACGGTTGCTACGTCGTCTTCACCAGTGAAGAGACGGGAAAACATGCTCAGCGTCGGTGCCATCATGAGGTGAACGCCACCATGCGAGCAACTCCCCAGTTCATGCACTGGTCGGAGAAGTCGGTCACTTGGAACCAGGCCGATCACCCTGCCGTGATGCCGAATCTCGGCAGCTATGCCTTGGTCCTTGACCCCACCATCGTCACCAAGGAGCGGGCTTGCCGCTTCTTGTGGGTGCTAATAGATGGCAGTGGTAGCATCAACATTCTCTACCTCGACACGATGCATAAGCTGGGGCTAAAGATAAGAGACCTGCAGGCGAGCCGGAAGGTTTTCCCTGGCATTGTGCCTGGGAAGTCCTGCTCCCCTGTCGGCAAGATCACGCTCGACGTCCTCTTCGGCGGACCCGGCCATTTTCGCCGCGAGTCGGTGCTGTTCGAGGTCGTGGACCTCGCGAGCCCCTACCACGCGCTGTTGGGCCGGTCGTCACTTGTCAGCTTCATGGCGGTCCCCCATTATGCTTACCTCAAGCTCAAGATGCTGGGCCAAAAGGGGATCATCACCATCAAGGGCGACTACATGATGTCGCTCGAATGTGCTCGAGACGGCAGCCGGCTGGCCGAGGCCCTAGAGATCGCCGAGGAGAAACGATAGCTCGACCGGCTCGTGGCCCTTGCTGCCAGCCAGCCGGCCGTGCCGGCTCCACCCTCGCAATCCACCGGCGAGGCCTCCTTCTAGCTATCTAAGGACACCAAGCAAATCCCGCTCGACCCGGACAACCCGGTTCAGTGCGTCATCATTGGCTCCCGCCTCAACAGCAAATAGGAAGGCGAGCTCGTCGACTTCCTCCGTGAGAATCGGGACATCTTTGCATGGTCCCCCAAGGACATGCCGGGTGTTCCGAGGAAGTTCGACGAGCACAAAGTCCACCTCCGTCGGACGTCAAGCCGGTCAAGCAACCCCTGCGCCGCTTCTCCGAGGAGAAGCAGTGTACTATAGGCGAAGAGATCGCCCGGCTGCTCGCAGTCGGGTTCATCATGGAAGTATTCCACTCGGACTGGCTGGCCAACCCAGTCCTGGTACTAAAGAAGAACAAGACCTGGCGCATGTGCATTGACTACACTAGCCTGAACAAGGCATGTCCCAAGGACCCGTTCGCCCTGCCATGGATCGATCAAGTCATCGACTCCACGACTGGCTGCGACTTGTTGTCCTTCCTTGACGCATACTCAGGCTACCACCAGATCAAGCTAGACCCGGAAGACCGGCTCAAGACCTCCTTCATCATGCCCTTTGGGGCCTACTACTACATCACCATATCCTTCGGCCTGAAGAATGCTGACGCCACCTTCCAACAATGCATGCAGAAGTGCCTTCATCCTCAGATAGGCAGGAACGTCCACGTCTACGTCGACGACATCATCGTCAAGAACAAGAAGCACTTCAGCCTCCTCGACGACCATTAGGAGACCTTAGCGAAGCTACATGAGTACAAGATCAAGCTCAACCTGGAGAAGTGCGTCTTCGGCATCCCCGACGGACAACTCTTGGGTTTCTTCGTGTCCCCCCGCAGCATCGAAGCTAACCCCGAGCAGATCAGCGTGATCGAGCGCATGCCGAAACCGACCCGGCTCCATGACGTCCAGAAGTTCACCGTCTGCCTCGCCTTGCTCAGCTGGTTCATCAGCCGGCTGGGAGAGAAGGCCTGGCCCCTCTACGGGCTCCTTCGCAAGACGGCTCTGATCGAGCAGGGTCAAACCAAGAGGCCGGGCACCTTCGACTGGCATGACGATGCAGACGAGGCCTTCCACGGCCCTCGGAAGGCTCTCACCCACGCGCCTATCCTGGCTGCGTTGGCTGAGAAGGAACCACTGCTCGCCTACATCGCGGTGACCACCCACATCATCAGCTTCGTCCTGGTGGTCGAGCGGCCGGAGGAGGGCAAGTCCCTGCCGGTCCAATGGCCCGTCTACTACCTTAACGAGGTCCTCTCCACGTCCAAGCAGAACTACCTCCACTATAAAAAGATGTGCTACGGTGTATACTTCGCCGCCAAGAAGGTCAAGCAATACTTCCAAGAGCATACCATTACCGTGGTGAGCACGACCCAGTTCGGCGAGATCATGAGCGGCCGGGACTCCACCGGTCGGATCGCCAAGTGGGTCATCACCCTCGCTGATCATGAGATCCGGTATGAGCCAAGAACCGCCATCAAGTCGCAGGCGTTGGCGGATCTCCTCGTCGATTGGGCGGAGACGGAGTTCGTCCCGCCTCCCCCAGACTCCACACATTGGCGCATGCACTTCGACGGCTCGAAAATGAGGTCCGGCCTGGGTGCCGGCATAGTCCTCTCCTCCGTGAAAGGTAATCATTTGAAATACGCCCTACAGATCCACTTCGCCGCCTCCAACAACATGGCTGAGTATGAGGCCATCGTCCACGGCCTCTGGCTCGGCAAGGAGATCGGCATCAGCCGCATCCTCTGCTTCGGCGACTCCGACATCATGGTGCAGCAAGTCTCTGGTGAATGGGACGTGAGGGAGGCCAACATGGCCAGCTACCTCTTCCTCGTACAACAACTGACCGGCTCCTTCGAGGGATGTGAGTTTCATCACGTCCCACGGGCGGACAACGAGGCGACGAATGTGCTGGCAAAGATCAGATCCACCCGGCAGGCCATCCCAGCCAGCGTCTCCCTCGAACGGCTGCTCAAGCCGTCGATCAAGCATTCCTTAGAATCGGAGTCAATCTTCATACCGGCGGGCATCGCCGGCCCATCGACGGCCCCGGCCGCCTCTCCGGAAACTTCACCACCGTCTCTTGAATCGTCAGCTGCCCGGCCGGCCATGATCGAGCCGGCGGCGCCCGAGGCGGCCACCTCCGGCGGCGCGGTCGTCATGATGATCATCAATCAGCCGACTCTAGGGGCCATCGAGCCAGACTCGGGGACTGACCAACGAGCCCCGGAGGCTCCTGAGTCAGTCCTGGGGGCTAGCGAGCCGGTCCCAGGGACTGATCAACCAGTCCCGGGGACTCCCGAGCCGGCCGCCGTCTCGGCTCCCTCATGGGCTCAAGCCATCCTAGCATTTCTTCTGCGGGGCGAGCTGCCTCCGGACGAGGCTTTGGCAAGGCAAATCCAGCGCTGGGCCATGGGCTATGGCATCATCAACAACAAGCTTGTCCACCGTAGCGCCACCGACGTCTTCCAGCGATGCGTCAAGCCGGGAAAGGGTCTGGAGATCCTCCTCGACATTCATCAGGGCGAGTGCGGGCATCATGCCGCCTCCCGGACCCTAGTGGCCAAGGCCTTCCGCCACGGCTTCTTCTGGCCGACGGCTCTCGAGGCGGCCAAGAAATTGGTCGACGAGTGCGAGGGCTTCCAATGCTTCAGCACACAAAGCCACCTGCCGGCAACGGCCCTCCAAACCATCCCCCTCTCATGGCCTTTCGCCATTTGGTGGCTAGACATGGTGGGACCATTCAAGACCGCTCGAGGCGGCATGACAGACTTACTGGTGGCCATGGACAAATTCACCAAGTGGATCGAGGTGCGACCAATCAAGAAGCTGGACGGCCCCATGGCCGTCCGGTTCATCGACGACATCACGGTATGCTACGGCGTTCCCCACAGCATCATAACTGACAATGGCACCAACTTCGCCAAGGGCGCACTCGCGTGTTTCTGCTCCAAGCAAGGAATCCGGCTCGACCTGGCCTCCGTCGCTCATCCGCAGTCCAACGGCCAGGTCGAGAGGGCGAATGGCCACATCCTATCCGGCATCTAGCCCCGGCTCGTGATGCCACTGGTAAGGACGGCCGGCTGCTAGATCAACGAGCTGCCGACCATCCTTTGGAGTCTCCGGACCACCCCAAACTGGTCAACCGGCTACACTCCCTTCTTCCTCGTGTATGGGTCCGAGGCGATCATCCCCACCGACATCGAGTTCGATTCGCCTCGGATCAGCCTGTACATGTAGACGGACGCAAAGGAGGAAATAGTAGAGGGCGTTGATATACTCGAGGAAGCTCGTGAACTGGCCTTGAGTCGGACGGCGATCTACCAGCAAAAGCTCCGGCACTACCACAACAAGCGGATCCGGACACTCTCGTTCTGCGAGGGGGACCTGGTCCTCAGATGGATCTAGCGAACCGCCGGACAGCACAAGCTCTCCTCCCCATGGGAGGGCCCGTTCATCATCAGCAAGGCACTACACAACAACACATACTACCTGATAGATGCCCAGAAGCTGCAGAAGCGCAAAAGAGATGCTTCCTGTGAAGAGACGGAGCGCCCATGGAATGTAGCACTCCCGCGCCCGTTCTACTGCTGAGGAAAGTCAATGTATGTATGTATCCCCGTCCTTTTGGGCTTAGGAATGCAATGGGAACCCCAAGCCGTCTCTTGGGGCGTGCCCCGTTTCGTTTCTTTCAAAAGTGTTCCTCACTCACCGGCTCCCTGGCCCGGCTCCCCGGCCCGGGGGCTAGCCGGCTAGGCCTAGAAGCGCCTCTCTGAAAAACCAGCTAAGTAATCTGAGCCGGCAGAACTTCCCCACCCTTACTAGCTACAGAACCGGCACCCGGCTGTCCGGCTGACGGGGCCTCGGGGCGGCAAGGTTTGGCTCACACGAAAGGTCGAAACAAAGAGAGACCCCTTTGGGGCCTAGTCGGACCATAGCCGCGTCTCTGTCGCTCTACTTATCCCCAAAAAAACCTCGCGATTCCTAAGTTTTGAACCGGCTCCCTTGAGGCGAACGCCCCGACCCAGCTACAGACTGGCTCCCCGACTAGCTGTCGGGCTGGCGGGGCCTCGACCCAGCTGTCGGGCTGGCGGGGCAAAAACCAACGGGGAAAAGGAATAGAAACGGAAAGAGTCGAGGCGGGTGAAAAGGGATAAGGACGAAGCCGTATGAGTCACAAGGCAAACACAACAGAATACTCATGGCATAAATATTAAGGCAAAAGTGGCCCATGACCAGCATTCGGTTCATTACACAAACACCCCCAGTGGGTGGATTCAAGTTTTTACATGCAGGAAAAAAAGATAAAAAAGATGCCCGGGGGCTTAGGACACCGGCGCGTCGCAAGCTGGCGTGCCCCTAGCCGGCGCGTCGCGAGGCGGCTCGGTCCTCGCCTTGGAGGTGGTCACAATCTTCGGGTCGGCCTCCGTGTCCTTCGAGGTGGGCTCCTCGGTCTCGGCTGTCTTGCCGCTTCAGTCGGTGCTCTCGTCGATTACTTCGTCATCCGTCGGGCCTTGAGGGATGCCGAAGGAGTCCTCGGGTAATGGCTCGCCATCCTTGCCAAGGGCCGACAGGAATTCGTCCGCGTCAACGTATGACGTGAGCTCGGTGGCTCGCTGGACAAGGGCCGGCTCACGGGCCTCCTGCTCTGCGGCCGGCACGTCCCGCATGGTCGCCAGCCGGCCCAGGTCCACCCCATGGTACCAAGACGTCATGAATCGAAGTGCCATCTCCGCCCCGTCTCGGTCCGCCAATGCCTTCCATGCCTCAAGGTGGGGGACGGCGTGCTCCAGCCACTGAGCCACACGGTGCGTCTGAGCTCCCCCACGGCCCGTCCACAGTGCGGCGATGACCTCCTTGCCGGCAATCTTGAGCCGCTCCATGCTCCGCTCGAGATGGGTCATCCGCGTCTCGACGGCGATCCCAATCTCGTCCACGTCCCATGCGGCGTACTCCTCGATGGAGCGACCGCACTCCCGAGGGTATTCCCGGTGCTCCTCAGCGGCGCGCGAAGCGCGTCTATGAGTTTCCGAGAAACGCCCTAGATGGAAGAAGAAGAGAAGGAAAGAAAAAGCAAGATGAAACACGAGAAAGAGCAAAGGGAAGAGCAACCGGCTGGGGATAGAGAAAGACGGGCACCTACCTTTGATCGCGTCGTCCACCACAATGGCAAAGTGGAGCGCCGCCTCGCGCTCCGGCTTTCGGGCCGCCTTTGAGGTGGCGACGGAACCCTTGACCTCCTCGAGCATCTTCTCAAGGCGGCTCACCATGCCTTGAAGGGCGGCGGTCCTCAGGGCAGCGTCAGCCGCCTCCTTGACGGCCGCCTCCCAGGCCGCCACCTCCTTTGCCGCCTCGGCCTTGAGCCGGTCCTGGGCCACCTTCCCGTCGACCAGCAGCGTGGCCAGCCGGTCCGTCTCCTACGCGGCTTCCTGGACGTCCCGCGTCAGGCGGTCCCATTCGGCGACAAGCCCAGTCTTCTCCCCCCGAAGGGTGGCCAGCTCGCCTGTAAGACACAACCAATGTCAGCCGATTCCCGGGGACAATATGCCGCTCCTACAAAGTGCAACCCACCTTGCATGCACGCCAGCTCCTCCTCCAGGCGATAGAAGCCATGTTTATCGTGGTCATGGATGGCGACCGCTTCCGCAAACAGCTTCTGCCGTAGAGAGGTTCCCTCCTGTCGCAAGAAAGGGGGGCAAACGTCAAGACATGCTCAAAGGAGATCTGGCCCGACTGCCCGTCAGCCGGTCAGCCGACCCGCATCTCGGGGGATACACCCAATGGGTGCGCTTGTGCGCCCCCACTGAAAACTCTAAGGCAAAAGAGCCGGCTTACCTCTGCATGCTGAAGGGCGGCGTCCGCCGCCTCCGCAAACCGGGCCAGCTCCTTCCGGCACTGGTCCAGGACAGTTCCCAAGTCCACGAAGGATGGGACCGGGCCGCCTGCCAGGGTGCCGGCAGGGCCAGCGCGTTCGCTAGTGCTTCCTAGTCCTAGACGACCTCCTGTATCGACCGCAAGATCATCCGGGCCCGGCCGCCGCTGCCGCCAGGCTCGCCGTGGCTCCAGCCGCTAGGGGCGGGTTGATGACGGCAAGGGGCCAGGAGCCGCCTCCCGCCGGCCCCCCGCTCGGTGCCGCAGCCGCCTCCCCTCCCATCCGCTCCAGCGCGTCAGTCTTGCCGGAAGGCACCTCCACCTCCATGGACGCCGCCTCCGGCGGCGCCTCCGACGCTGCCAGAACCTCCGGTACCTCAACCCAAGCTGGCTCAGCCGCAGGCGGGGTCACCTTTGGCACCTCAGGCCAGGTCACCTCGGGAGTCGGCTTCGTCGTCGCCTCCCTCTCCTGGGCCATTTCTTGCGCGGGCGGAGGCACTGGCAGGTCCATGGCTGCCCCCTGCGGCTCGCTTGATGGAGGACTCGACATGCGGGTGGACTCCGCTGCCAAGTCCAATGCCCGTGGGGGGTCCGCCGACGCCCTCTGCCCCCGGCCGCTCGAGGTCCCGGAGTGCGCGGCCCCTCCTCGCGTGCCGGACCGGGAGGCTCGTAGCTCCGCGAGCCTCCTCTTCTCCTCCTGCTGGGTGGCCACGTGCTCGCGGGCCAGCTAGCTGGCGGCATCCGTTGTCTCCCCCGCCGGCTCCTCATCTTGGAGCTCGATGGGGTCACTACAACATCCAAGAACCAGTCGCTATCTGACTCGCAAGGCGGAAGCAAAAACTCACACAAAGACAAAGAACTTACGCAATAACAACGGGTAGGGACCGCTTGGCGCGTGGCGCCGGCTTCCGTGCGACCACCTTCACCCGCATCGGGCCGGGCGGCGAAGCTGCCAGCCCCCCATGAGCCGGCCTCTTCCCCTGGCCAGCCGCTTCGGTCACCGGGCCTCGAGCCGGTCGCTCGTCACTCCTCCGGTCCTGGCGTGCTGTGGGAGGAGGTCCGTCTAGAATCATCAAATCATCATCATCGTCGCCGTCGTCTATCCAGTCCCGAATGTAGGGGGAAAGAGGGAACTCACCCGCTCTATTGGGTTCCTTGGCTGCGCTGGACCCTCCGGCCCCGCCAGGAGTGTCGCCCCCCACCCCCGAGGAGTCCACTCCTTCCTTCGGGGGGCCTCCCATCTAGAAGTCTCGAGAGTCGGAGTCCTCACGCTCCGCCTTGAAGATCTGCGGGTGTGAGCCGTCCAGTGTGTTCTGGCGCACCAGCAGCTGCGGTTAGCACTTCAACGTAAGTTTTCCAGCCGGCTGCCGGTTGGGGAATACCAAACAAGAAAGAACCGCCTTGACGAAAAAACTCACTAGGGGAGGCCGGTTGACGCGGTCATACGGCTCCATGCCGAAGGACCAGGAGGCGGGCTTCGGCTTGAACGTCGTAAGGGCGTTCACCCGCTTCGCCACCTGAGCCGGCGTCAGCTCGACGGTGGACTGCCGGAAGGGGTCGTGCCAGCCGGACATGTCGTAGATCCAGTGTGGCCTCATCTGGAGGGGCGACACCCGGCGCGAGACAAAGGCCGCCACTAGGTTGGCGGCAACCAGCCCCTCGGCGCTCTTCAGCTGCGTGAGCCGGGCGAGCTCGTCCAAGGCCACGCTGCACGGGGCAGGTCCCGGCCAGTTCTGCTGAGAGGACTGCCTGTCCTCAAATGACGGCAGCTGGACTTAATCCGTCCTCGGGTTGATGTTCTTCACATAGAAGAACGTTCGGTGCCACCCCTTGACAGAGTCAATTAGAGAGAGAGAGGGAAAGGTAGCGACACCATGGCAGCACAGCACCATGCCCCCGAACGCGTCGATCTTCAAAGGCTTGAGATAGAAGAGGGCATTAAAGAACTCAATTAAAGGAAGTATACCGAGGTACCCCTCGCACAACGTTACGAAGGCGGAGAGGTACAAAATCGAATTCGGCCCCGAGGTTGTGCGGCTGGAGGTCCAAGGTGTCACGAAGAAGACGGAAAAAGAGACTCACCGGGAGCCTGAAGCCCCAGGAGAAGTGCCAGAGGAACACGACGTGTTCCCCTGGCTGCGGCGCCGGTGCTATCTCATCGCCCGGCGCGCGTGCGGCCACCCGCTCCACCGACGGCAAACATGCGCACGCGGCGCAGCTCGGCGGTGTCCGCCTCTACCACGAAGGAACCAGCCCAACTGCCTCCATGTCCATTGGCCATCATGGCGGTGGTGCGATGTGCAGTCGCGGGCTCGGGTGTGACAGCGTGCGAGGGAAGGAAAGAGGTGACAAAGAAGGGCAGCGAGGAGGCAAGTGGGGCGCGGGTACCTCCGCCTCCTGCGCTTCCCCCCTTTTATAGGGGAGGCCACGATCAGGGGACGTGGGATCGTTTGCGCCCACTCCTCCCGGAAACTCCGCGTGCGTGGGTGGCCCCGGGACGTAACGACCGCTTCGGGGCGCACTAGATCCTGTCCTGCACCCCGAGGCCTATGAGGGCTACGCCTGGGTCCTACCGGGCTAGGCCTGGGCGGCGTCCCGTCTCCCCGTGTGCGCGGGACCCGTAGCATCATTACTCACCGCGTGGCGTGTTGTGTGCCGACGCGGGTCCCAGGGCGGTGCGCTGGAACCCGAGGCGTCGGGTCCAACGGCCGACACAGCTGCCCCTTCGCGTTCGAGCCGGAGGCGGCTAGTACTAAGGGGAAGCCATCGGCTCCCCACCGTATGCCAGATGTGGACCCCCGCCAGCTTCGGGGACTACTGACAGGATTTATACCCCTAGGTAGGCCAAAGCAATAGGGTCTTCCCCCTTTCGCTTCGAAGAAAAACTACATGGTCAGCTGGCCGTGGCCGGCTGGAGGACGTCCAGCGCAAGCCAGTGCCGACTAGCGCCCGGACGGATGGTCAAGGAGCCGGTTGGGCCCTCAGCCGGCTGGGCATGGCCGGCCGCCCACGGGCCAGCTCTTCCGTTAACATCAGGACGGACATGCCCCTTCCCATCCTTCTACGCACGGGTACGACGACACGACGTGACCGGCACGAGGGGCGGCCCTGTGGCTACAGTGGCCGCTTACGCACTGCAGCTCGTGGCTACAGTCCAACCGTCCTCGCCGCTGACCTCAGTGAGCGCGACCGGGCAAGGGAACAGTGCCAGCATGCCCTCGCCACTGGATTACCTGCCCCGGCGTGGCTACAGTGCCGCCGGCCGTACCGGAGACTTCGGCCGGCTAGCGCTAGACAACGCCCCCGAGCGGCCCGTGCCACGGCAGGTGGGCGAGGGCTAATCACAGAGTCGGCTGGCGGGCCCCAGTAGGGGATCGGACCGCTCGGTCGGCGAGCCCCGCCCATGACAAGACGGTGCGAGCAGCGGGACCCTCTGGCCAGCTGGAGATACTGCCAGCCGGGTCCCCCCACCTTTGTACTTATGACATATTGTAAGAGCTGGGGGGTTGGCCTATAAACCCCCCGGGGCCCCATGCAATGGGGACGGACAAATGGTCGCTCACACCCACCCATGAAACTCTCATTCCCTTCTCTAGTAGCAGAGGTAGACGAGCTAGCTGCTCCTTCTTCCTCCTCTAGACACAGCTCCAGGGGCATCCTTGTACACATACCCATCCATACAACTAGACCAAGCAGGACTAGGGGTGTTACCTCCCACGGAGGGCCCTGAACCTGGTTACATCATGTGTCACCACTGCTTGTGCCCAATCTCGCACCCTTTGCCTGTCGGCGTCCTCCGGCCTCAACCACTTACGATAAGCCACCCCATGGCATCTGTCGTGATAAAATGACAACACCGGCAACCGCGCCTTATGGGTAGAACTTACGAAGATGCTCAAAATTCCATGAGTTAAGCATGTTTATGCCATCTTCGATCTCTGGTGAATCGTGCTTCCCGGTAAGGGCCTTCTCGCTTCGGTGTCAACTTGTTGGTACCCTGAGTAGACTGAACGTGCCTAAGGACAAGGTCACCTTCATCAAGGCTCCGGGCGTGGACCCTACAAGTATGATAGCGGCCCAGGGCTTGCTCGTAGCATGCAACTTGCATAGCGGCCCGAAGACGATCTTCATCGAGGATCATGGCATCGTCATGCCGTAGCTTCTCTTGCTTTACTTAATCATAGGCAAGTACTCAAGGTGACCGGTATGTGAGTTCTATGGGGAGAACTACCTCCACCACATACGCTAGGGAGAAGGGTGTTTGGCCAGTATCTCGATTTGGCGTCATTCTGAAAGACCAAACAACCACTAGCAGCTCATCTATCCAGCATTTTCCGCCTCTTCGTAATCTATCGAAAGTTCTTGCCTTGTGTCCTCACATAACTTCAGCATTCATCCTGTCGACTTGCCCGTTGCTTCTTGGGTGGACAAGAGAGGCGAAGGAGACCTTGCTTCCAATGTGAGACTACGCCTCCGTGAATCTCTGCCAACAACTTCAGTCCATCTTCCAAGAAAATGCACCTCAATTTCACACCATTTGGTATTTTTCTATAGAAGGTGTCATCGACAAACTGGTACATACTTGACTGATGGGCTACTTTTCGGCTTGTTCTTGCTCTTCAGGAAGTTCTCCTGTTTGAAGGAAGTGGACTATATGTTGTGCCCAAGATGGAGCCTGTGGCTGGACAGTGAGTAATAAAGGCATCACCTTGTTCGTGGGAGCGCTTACCTTGACCGCAAGAACCTGGGGTTCTGCAGGAGGGAACTCCTCACCAACCGAAACGGGATTGCCCCCGGCAACCTCTCTACTAGCGGCTTTACAGAGCTCTGTCGAGAAATTCTTGCCGCGGTTGAGCTTTCTCCTTTTCCTGGTCATCGCTGATGGGGATACTGATGGCTTAGTGAGCCGGAGGACAAAAGTTCCTGGTTCCACGGGAAACTTCTGCGTGGCTCACTTTGATAGATGATCAGCGATGTTGTTTTCTGCACGTGGGACATGCTCTGTTTGTAATCCATCAAAGTGCTCCTCCATCAACAGACTATGATAATCTTTGTTGACTTGTATCACCATCAGCTGAGAATCACCTCCGATGATTAGTGTCTTGATTCCCAACTCCACCGCCATTTCGAGTCCGTCAAGGAGGCCCACATACTCAGCGGAGTTGTTTGTGGCCTCTTTCCAAGGAAAGTGCATTTGAACTAAATATTTGAGATGCTCTCCAGTGGGGCGATTAGGAGCACGCCCGCTCTGGCGCCCTAAAGCGAAAAAGCACTATCAAAATACATGATCCATTTCTTTGGCGCTTCTTTGCCAGGGTGAATTGTCTTAGGAACCTCTTCTTCTGGCGTGGATGTGTATTCTGCAATGAACTCCGCTAGTGGCCTGCTCTGAATTGTGGAAGTGCTCTCATACTTTGAACCAAAACTTGAGTGCTCTAGTGCCCACTCAACTATCCTACTAGTGGCTTCGGGGTTCCATAATATGTGTTGTAGCAGAAAGCAGGTGACCACCATGATGTCGTGGGCTTGGAAGTTGTGGTGTAGTTTCCTTGAGGCCATGATGAGGCCGAAGGTCAACTTTTCCACTCCATAGTACCTTGACCTAGCCCCTTGTAACAAAGAGCTGACAAAGTAAACTGGCCGCTGCACCACTTCCTTGAAATTGCCTTCGCTTGCTTGCTGAGGTTCCCCTTGGTTTGTGCTAGGTGCTGCCGCGAATGCTTTGGTTATTCCCCTAGTAGCATCTGTCGCAACCGCTACATCTTCACCCACTTCTTGCTACGCCACCAGCATTGTGCTAACCACTTGATTCGTTGCCACCAAGTATAGCAGCAACGGTTCTTGAGGTTTAGGCACGACCAAGGTGGGAGCGGAGGAAAGGTAAGCTTTCAGACGTTGCACGCTGCTTCTACTTCCAGGGTCCACTTCATCAGGATGGCCTTTCTTAGAATCTTGAAAAATAGCAGGCCGCGTTCACCACATTTGGAGATGAACCGACTCAATGCGGAGATGCATCTAGAAGAGCATCTTACGTCCTTGATGGACTTTAGTTCTTGTATCTGTTTGATTGTATTGATCTTGTCGGGATTGGCTTCCATTCCTCGCTGAGATACAAAGAACCCAAGCATCTTGGCGGAAGGGACACAAAACACACAGTTCTCAGGGTTGAGCTTCAAATTGATGTTGTGCAAGTTTGCAAAATTTTCTTCCAAGTCTTGTATGAGAGTTGCCTCATCTTTGGTTTTAACTACTATGTAATCCTTGTAAGCTTCCACATTGCTGTGCAATTGAGGTTCAAATCCAATCTACATGGCCCTTCCAAAGGTAGAACCAGCGCTCTTTAACCCAAAGGGCATACGTACAAAGCAGTACGCGCCACATGGAGTTATGAATGTAGTCTTTTCCTCATATTCCTTGGCAATGAATATCTGGTGGTATCCGGAGTATGCATGCAAGAAGTAAAGCAAGTCACACCCGAAAGTAGAATAAACAATCTGATTGATGCGCGGCAAGGGAAAAGCGTCCTGCAGGCATGCTTTGTTCAAGTCGGTGAAATCTATGCAAAGTCTCTATTTCCCATTCGCCTTGTGCACCACTATCGAGCTACCTAACCAAGTTGGATGCAACACTCCTCTGACTAAACCAACTGCTTTGAGCTTCTTGATTTCTTCAGCGATTAACTATTTCTGCTCCAAGGCTTGCTTCCTGACTTTTGGCTTGACGGGCCTAACATGAGGGCAGATAACAAGGTGGTGCTCAATTACCTCCGTCGCAACACCGGGGGTGTCGGATGGTTGCCAAGCAAACACATTGACATTCAGCCACATGAAGGCAATGAGCGTGCTTTCCTATTTGTCATTAAGGGTGGCACTCATGGTAAACAAACCACCAGTGCCATCCTGCCCTGCCGGGATCTTCTTTGTCTAAGGATAAGTGACCTTGGATCTTTTGCTAGTGGAACTGTCCGACAGGTCATCGACAGGTGCAGCACAGTCTAAAGAGGCGCGCTTCTCGGAGTCCTTGCCAGCGTCCCTGCTAGATTTCTTTGCTGTCTTCGATTCCTTGGTGGGAGCTGGGGTTTCTGCGACCTCAGCTACTATCGCGTCTTGATACATCTTGTCCACACACATAACTACATCATTCTTGTCAGATAGGATGGATATGATTCCCACGGGCCCGGGCATCTTCAAAGTGTTGTAAGCATAATGGCATGAATTTTGCCAGAGCTGAGAAACCAAGAATTCCATTCTAAGGCAAAGGGAGTTCGACCACATCAAACACCACCTTCTCAGTCTAGTAGTTCAACTCCCCGCCAAACATCACAGTCAAAGTGATCTTTCCCTTGGGCCGGCTCCTGCCCGGGTTGATTCCTTGGAACATACCCGTAGCTTTGAGCTCTTCGTTTAGAATATACACCCTTTCAACCACCTTAGGGGAGATCAAGTTCAAGCCTGTCCCGCCATCAACTAACATCTTGGTTACTTTGAGGTTGCAGATTGTTGGGGAGACCAACAACGGCAAACATCCGACCGCAGTGATGTGGTCAGGATGATCCTCTTCATCAAAGATGATAGGAGTGTGGGATCATTTGAGTGGCCTTCTAAACTCTGCAATAGGCTCCATGGTGTTGACCTCACATGCGCACTGCTTGAGCTGACGATGAGAGGAATGCAAGGACACACCCTCGTTAACACAAATGGCTTCAGTTGCCTTATGGAATTATGGATCACTAGAATCTTCTTCATAATCCTCATCATCACTCATATCATCTCCTCCTTTCTACTCACGGGCTCTGACTGATTTTTCCTTCTATTGTGGGGCCTTGCCGTGGCAGCCTCCTGTATGACCACGACCCTTCCCGGCAGCACCATCTTGGCCTCTCTCCTTGTCACGCTTCTCGTATTCAGCCTTCTGCTTCTTAGCAACCGGCTCAATTTGGAGGCATTCTTGGAGATCATGACCCTTTGTGCAGTGGATTTTGCAGTATGGGTCGTCTGACTTTTTGGTTTTGTCCACCGCAGCGGCCTCTCGGCAATTAGCGCACATGGCAGCTCCCTTGGCGGGGGCCTCGGCCTTTGCCTTCTTGTCGGCTCTAAGATCACCAGAGCTCTCAACGGCTAACACCGCCTTTCCCTTACGCTTCATATTGAGCCTTTCACTTCTCCCTTTTGGGCTAGGGGCATCCTCATCATCATCTGAGTTGACTTCGACACCAGCTTCCTCTCGGGTAGTCTCCTTCCATCCTCAGCACGAGCACACTTCTCTGCCAATGTGTACAATTCATTGACGGTCTTAGGGAGTCTAACATTCATCTTGTCCCGCATCCTCCTATTGCGCACATTCTAAAGGAACGCGGCAATCATGGCCGCGGGGTGTATCTCTGGAATGTTGCGGTGTAGTCGACTGAATCTCTGGATGCACTTCTGCAAGGTTGCTCGCTCCTTCTGTGGAAGGACTTGTAGGTCGCTGGGCTGTCCTTGCTCTTGGTGGCCACCTCTGAAGGCACCGACAAACTCATTGCACAAGTCATCCCATTATGCAATTGAGTTCTCTGGTAGGAGCATCATCCACAATCTCACATTTGGCTTGAGTGCCAAAGGGAAAAAGTTGGCGAGCACCTTCTTATCTCTTCCCCCGGCAGCTTGAACGACTATCGTATAGATGCGTAGGAATTCCGCTTGGATTAGCTTCCCGTCGTATTTTTCACCAGTTCTGGCTTGAAAGCTCGGGCCGATGGCCAGCGGACCTATCACAGCTTGCGAGTAAAGGCAGGGCCCCCAACCTCATAAGGCAGGTACCCGTCAGCACTGGGTGCGGGGTCACTATCATCTGGGCCGTTGCTCCTGTCAGATTGAAGGTGTGCCTCTTGGCGTCGCTTAATGGTGATGCGCGCGTCTTCCTTCCGCCGGTCTTCGAGGACGCGCTGCTGGTCTAGGCTACCGTGCGGACCAGACGAGGCCATAGATGCCTCGTCACACTCGTCGGCATGGGATGTTCGTTGTGGCTGCCTCTAGGTCTATTGTCGTGTAGAGGAATACACCATCGACATTGCCCCCTCGACATGACAGTCGTCCTAGGCTATCATTGCCATTCGCTTCCGTCGTGACGGCTCTTCACACTGGGATTTGTTGGCTTCGACTAAAACAATGAAACTCTGGATGGTGACTCTCCACTTGTTCATCTTGTCAGCCGCCGCTGGGAAGTTTAGCAACTGCTGGGCCCATGACATTGCTTTCGCTGCCATGTCCGGCATGGCTAGAGAGGCGGACCGCGACATCGCTTGTCTCTTGGTGGAGCAAGCATGGGCGTCGCCGTGTTTTGGTCGTCGTGCACCGCTTGCCACGGGGGTTAGACATGGAGGAGGCCGACCTTGTGGGTCTACGGCCCCGCTCGGCGCTTCGTCTGTCTCTGGGCATGGCGTGTTGTGCTGGCCACGGCTACCAGTGCGGCAGAGAGGTGGAGACTAATCATTTTCTCCGCCCACGGCACTAGGGTCGAGCTCGACAAGATGTTGTTGTCGTTGCTCCTCTCCTTTGCTCCCTGCTCCAACTTCGGCCATGGGGGACATGACGGTGGGGCCCCCTACGCCATTTGCGTCATGCATGACGCCCACCTCACTCATCGACGCCATGGTGCCAATGGAGCCCGCAGCTCCATGCGAGGGGGCCTACGAATTGGAGGGGTGCACGGTCGCGCTGGGCTTCGTCTTAGGAACCATGGATGAAGAAGACGATGATAAAGATCGACACGCTGCTCACGATCTCGGGTTTGCACAAATGACGCACCCCCTACCTGGCACGCCAAAGATGTCAGGGGATCAACACTCTGGATCACCTATGGGTCCAATGGCCCCTTTGTGGTTCGGCGGGGGCGAGATCACATTGCACTAAGAGCGTAGGTAGTGAGACAGCGCAATGATGAGACTCTGGTGTTTTACCTAGGTTCGAGCTCCTGAGAAGCATAAAACCCTACTCCTTCTTTGGTGGATTTCTCGGAGTTACACAAAGCACACACAACACTCAAACCCGGGAAGGGTTGCCTTAAGGGGAGCTGCTATGCGAGTACAAGTGTCCAAAGGTCCGAATCTCTAGCTAGGTTTCCTTGGGCCTCTTTTTATAGCTCAAGGAGCAACCACAGTGGCAAAACAGACATTACCTAGTGATTAGATAGCCAACAGTCTATCATACCTAACTCTGGCACTTAGGACAGAATGCCATAAATGCTAGTCTAGGTGGTGTGCGGGGTACATTCCTGACAGGCCTCTACCACCGCTTTAGCTAACTATTGCACCATATCTTGACATGCCTCTGGGCGGGTGTCAAGGGGGCATAATCTGTCTTCCAGCCAGTCTCCACGTGCTTAGTGAGATCCACTTAGCCACCTAGGGGCTCGAAACCGCATCGACAAGTGACTGGCATTGCAATGTGGTGGAGCGGTGGCCGGCCGGCTGGCGCCTACCGGGGGATGGCTTGCCGGGTCTTCTTGAAGATGTGTGCGTCTCGGTCCCGGAATGCACTTGGGACATGGTTGGCACGGTTCTGGCCTGTCCTGGACCGCTGTATTGACCTTACCGGTGTTGATTAGCTAGCGTAGGTTGCTTCTGTTGGAGTCTTGGTCTTGGATGCTGGTTTCGACTGTACTTTGATGGGTTCTGCTACTACTACCTGTGCATAAGTTAGGGGCACGAGGTACCCTAGTCCTAGTGCACCGACATTCCTTGGAGTGAATCAGGGAATACTTTTTCTTTGATCCCATCACTAGCTAACTCCTACAGCTGAAGAGTTCCACATGCAACGTTAAAATTGTCAGTATTCTCATAAATACATTCAATTGCATCACCTCAGAATATATTCTATTTTTTGAAAGCAATTAACCTAGGGTTTATCTCATATTCTTTACCAGGTAAGTTAGGACCAATTGTTATAAAGTTTTCTCCTCGAGTTGGTCCTCATACTAACTCATCACCTACCTGATAAGTTTGTTCTTGAAAGGCCATGTCTGCTTTCAATCTGCCAAAACCGTTAGATCACAAATAATTTAGAACTTAAGGCAAGGCCCAAAAGCTCTCACTCCCCAGTAATAATGCCAGAAAAAGCTTGATACGTGCAATGCACATGGTTTAGTTGTAGCCTTTTTGTAGTAAGAGTATCGATACTTGGAGAACAAGAATTAGAATTTTGCCTCTTGTAGACAGTTTCTTAACTTTGTGCATGTAGATAATTGTAGACTTAAAGCAGTGGCAACATATTTAAATAAGGATTCAATAATGTAGTGACCTGTACTTAAATGGCATAAAAGTAAATAAAGAACAAGGATTGCAGTGATTGTAAAACAACAGAATAAAAAGGCATTGAGGGAGTCTGGAATCCCCATTCATATGTTTCTAGTACTACCATGTATAAGCATAGTATAGAACAGCTACGTGAGTCATTGTTGAAGATTATGGTGGACGGAGCCGAGTACTGTCCATGTTCTACTCGTGGTAGATTTTTCCCATGGACACGGCCTCTATAAGGTTCTTTGTAAATCTCCGGTCAATTGTAAAGGTTAGGAGAAGTAGGCTTTTACTATCACCTCGAATTACCTCCACAACCTAGACCTATGCAAAGAAAGTGATATACTTCATGGCCAAAAAGGCATAAATGCTAAGTGGGGCCCCTTCACAACATTCACGAATTTATTAAACGAAGCATTAATCAACAGAGGATCTCATTTCCACGATAACATTTTAGGTCCTACACATACCATGGTTCATCCATATCCCCAAGAATTAAGAATCTACTCACACATTTGAACAACAACATAATGGCAATGGTAATGCAATACATGGGTGAATGATTCAAATGGTACACCAAAGTATCCACTAGGGTTCTTGATGTTCCAAATGATATGGATATAGAAGATGAGGATGATCAAGACAGTGTTGATGAATATGATGGTGATGATGATGATGGTGAAGATGTTGTTTGCATCCATGCTGAGAAAAATCATTTCTTCTCCTGGTTGACCCCCCCTCCGGATGGGCTCTGAAGATTAGGGTTCTACCTTCTAGATGATTTTATGGTGTCCCTGTGCATCTGGTAGCTGATCCGCTTCAATAGGGTGGAAGTAGACGATCCGGCGATGGAGCGCCATACGAACACTTATACGAGCATGCTGGTCGTATGGAACGTCGTCGCTCGGTCTGAAAGCGTGACAATGTTGTTTTCTTCAGCCTTCTTGCTTGATTTCTTTGTGGAAAGTGATTATCACCTTGAATATGTGATTCCACTACTATTTCTAAGGATTTTCTCCATTAAATGATAATTTCTCCTAAAGTTGGCACCTAAGGGATTATCAACAAAAAGAAGTGCGCGGATGTGGGACCCCCGCTAATAAGTTGTGATCACTTAATGAAAGTGTACAATGATCCTAGAGATCAATACTCACTAAACACACATAAGCTGAATAATCAAGATTCTTACATCCATTATGTATCGTCTTACACAAATATGACCATTATTGTCCAGTCTTACACAGATAGGGCCTTGAAGGCCAAAAAAATGTGAACTTGCAATGAAAATTTTCAAAGATAGTGTGAACCCATGCCATCTTCCTTAACCCTACTGACATTCTGACGGGGAAGCGTCCTAATTCGCATGCTCTTCACCAAGGTACTCTTCACCATATTCCTCCTCTTCCATGCCTGGCAAATTAAAAACATTGGCAAGCCAATGAGTACTTTGAATGTACTCACAAGAAACCCATGTTTGGAAGAAGGCACAACAATGCATGATATAATACTAAGTAGGTAATTTTGTGGAAGCCAATTTGAAAGCAAAAATATGTACTATTAACCTGTAAATCAAGCATCATCAAGTTATAAGTAACCCTGTGTATAGGTTACAAATATCAATATAAACAGAGTGTCTCAACTCTAGTTTTATCTTCTCGTCAAGTCATCCGACTTAGCTCAAGTACCTATTTTGTCTCTCTCTCTCTCTCTCTCTCACACACACACACACACACACACACCAAGTTTTGTAAAACAGTGGACGTAGCCTGAGAGAGGTCATCCAACTGTCCTTGACAATATAAATGACTATCCTAATAGTTTAACATTCTACAGAGGTTGCACAATTTACCCACAAGACTTGGGGAACTTCCATGTCATCCACGGCTCATGATATAATTGTTACCCAAGGTAAGCACCCAAACAATGCCATTCCGTTCACGACACTAAACAAAGAGTCCACTCGTTGGTACCTGGCGCTCATGATGTACATTATTCGAGACTCACTCAAGACCGTACCATCCAAGAGGGGACACAATGGTGTGCCCGATATCTATAAAAAAGCCATAGTCACCCTACCAGGCACGACCCTGTATCAAGAGAGTGACTCGGCTCTCTCGCCACTAGTAATGCGGGCTCTCTGCTAGCATCAACCAATGTAATTAACAAAGCCCCATCCCATAAGGGGTATCATGGTCGTACATGTAAGGTTGGACTAACAGTCGCAACTTAGACCAATCCCTTTCCAAAACAACACACAAACTTTCCTCAGTACACCACTTCTTTCTCAAGCAGTTACCTAGCACTTCAGCATCTTCCTCGGGCATTAGTGGCACCCGAGTTTTCGTAAGGTCTCTGGCGAATCCATTTGTTTTCCAACTCATGCATATTCCCGTCCCACTTAGGTAGCAACTACTTGCTTCTAACTATTCCCACCCACATAACCCTTAAAGGAAGGTAGGGTCATGCACAATGCAAGTATCAATGAGGAACATAACAGAGATGATCTACCAAAGGAGGTTACTATAACACGATGATTTCAATGCAACAAGATAACATGGCATACGGCATGCATTAAAGGGGTTTCATTGACATGGTGAAGGGGCTGCTTGCGTGAGTCAAAAAAGTCTTTAGGGTCTTCAAATCCTCCTGGTCCAAATTCTTAGTCAACCACGTAATCTATTGTCCCAATATAACAAGCAAAAATAAGACCATGACTAAAACAAGAAAATTAGTTCAGTCCTAAAAATGTCAAATAACTTCAGTAAGATACAAGGGGGGAAACTAAAAATGCAAAAAATATTATTCTTTGGATTTGGAGTGTAAAAAATGGTGAAAATCATTTTAACAAAGAATTAAATGCTTTTAAAAGGGTTTTAAATACAAAAAAATACAGAAAACATTTTCTAAATGGTGCACAAATGGCACCATTAAATAGGTTGGATTTAAACAAAATTTTACAGGTTTGAATCACTAGATTTAGACAGGAAGTTGGACCTGAGGAATTTTTGCAAAAACCCTACAAAAAAGAAAAAGAAAATGCCAGCAGAGTGGCTAGGCTAGATTTGCCCACTACTAGGCCGGCCTAGAGCCGGGCCGGTCTGGACGAGCTAGGGCGCGCACCCCCGCCAGGTTCAAACCTGATGCACGGGCCCGAGGTGCCAGAGAGAGAGAGAGAGAGAGGGGTGAGGGAGGGAGCCATGACGATGATGAGCGGGCCTGAGCCAAGGTCATCGTCAACCTTCAGCCATATGATTGAGGTGTTGGGTTCTACCGCAGGTGCATCGTATGCCAATTAAAATTTTCCTACGCGCAGAACATCCAAGAACTTGCTACGGAGATGGATCACAGATTGTTACCACTAGACGCGCAGTGTGGTGCAACAGAAGTAGAGTTGGGGAGTACATTCGTGTGGTCCGTTTCCTTCTCGCCCGATCTCCCTCGAACTGTCATTCCAATCTCCCTCGAACAGCCAGTCGCCGGATACCACGTATAGGTTCGCTGGAGCGGCGCAAGTGCACCGCCTCTAACGGTATCCGCGCGTGCAGGAGGAACACCCGTGCGGCGGATTGCTAGGTCTGATCACACGGTCAGCGGCGGCAAGTGGAGGTGGGTAGTTGCAACTCATGCAAAGCCCTGATGATGGCACCGAAGCGATCAACCAGATGGGTGTGCCGCACCTCCACTATATATAGGCATCCGGTGCAGACTCAACTCTTGGGCCTCGCACGGATCCTAAAGCCCATGTGTTCCTTCCCTTAAGCATGCAACCCTTTAGGTTCTCGTCCACTTGGTCATGAGTTAGATGACATCCGACTCAACCGGTCAGTAGCAGCCTCTAGAAGATGTGCCGACTCCAAGTGTCCGATGAAGCTAGTTAGGTGAACCTGTACTTCACACTTATGTTCGTTTTGCCACGATATATGTTTTCATGCACAAGGCGACATAGTCATCCTTGTTGCAGCACGACCTCTTTCTCGTTCCGGTGAATCCGACCAACACTTTGGATTATCTCATAATCCTCATCGCATGACCATGCTTATCCAGGTCGGATCACCCGAGGGGGCCTAGAGTATATCTCTCCTAGTAGGAAGGGCAAATTCCATCTTGCTCTACCATGTCTTGCAGCATGGGTCTGGACAACCCGAAACCTACCTTTGTAACTACCTAATTAGGGAGTAGCGTTTGGTCGGCCCAAAGCAAGTCTGTCACCATCCCTAGTACGCCAGCTCTGGTCTTAGGACATAGAACTCATGTTGTACTAGAGACTCATATATGACCTATCGTTGCGTCTCATAGTTGGGTCTGTCCAACTCAGATCTTATCTCGACTCAGATCTGACTATGTCGAAGCCAACCAGACCTTTCTGAGTCCATATTATTCTGCTAGCATCTAATGCTACATGGTCAGTGAGACAAGAACATCGACTGTGTCATATGCTAGTCTAACTGGCTACGTGTCCACACAACCCTTTCAAGTAGGGACCATTTAGGACAGTCATCATACAGTGCAGAGTCTCACAAACAAGTCACATACTTGTTAATACACATCAATGATAATGTCCAAGGACTATCTTTATTCATAAACACATAGGAAATATCATCATACATGATTGCCTCTAGGGCATATCTCCAACAGTCTCCCACTTGCACTAGAGTCAATCAAATAGACATCAAATGCCCATAGCTCTAACGTTCCCCTCATGCTTGGGTTGTGGAAGTGGCTTAGTCAAAGGATCTGCAAAATTTGCATCCCTGTGAATCTTGCACAAATTTGTATCACCTTTCTCTATGAGGTTTCATATCAGGTTATATTTTTGGTCTATGTGCCTTGTTTTGCAGTGTTGTCTCGGCTCCTTGGCCTGTGTGATTGCACCTGAATTATCGCAATAAAGGTCCAACTATCTTGACCAGCCCGGGAACACACCAACATCTTCCACGAATTCCCGAATCCAAACACCTTCCTTTGGGTCTTCACAAGCCTCAATGTATTTGGCCTGTGTTGTGTAGTCGGCCATCGTATTTTGCTTGGAACTCGTCCAGCTCACCGCTCCTCCATTCATGACATACATGAATCCTGTTTGCGATCAACAATCATCCCTGTCGGTTTGGAAACTAGCATCAGCATAACCCTTTACATAGAGCTCCTCCTCACCTCCATAAATTAGGAACATCTCTTTAGTCCTTTTCAGGTACTTCAAGATAGTTTTCACCGCTGCCTAGTGACGCTCACCTAGGATGGCCTCGTATCTGCTTGTTAAGCTTAATGCATAAGTAACATTAGGCCGTGTACATAGCATGGCATACATGATGGATCCAATTGCCGAGGCATATGGAATCCTACTCATTCAGTTTTGCTCATCAGAAGTCATAGGACTCTGAGTCTTGCTTAGCCTTATACCATGTGAGACAGGCAAGAACCCTTTCTTGGCCTCACTCATGTTGAACCTCTTCAACACTTTGTCTATGTACGTGCTCTGGCTTAAGCCGAGTAGCCTCCTCAATCTATCTCCATAGATCTTGATGCCTAAAATGTACATTGCCTCTCCAAGGTCTTTCATCGAAAACTTGCCATTCAATGATTCCTTGACTGAGTTCAGCATCGAAACATCATTTCTGATCAAAAGTATGTCATACACATACAAGATCAAAAATACTGCCGAGCTCCCACTAGACTTCTTGTATAAACAATTGCCCTCTTTGTTCTTGATGAAACCAAGGTCAATGATGACTTCATCAAAATGAATGTTCCATCTCTAAGATGCTTTCCTCAATACATAAAGGGATCTCTTGAGCTTGCATATTTTACCAATGTTAGTTAGATCGACAAAACATTCGGGTTGTATCATGTATACATCCTCTTTTAAATTTCCATGAAGGAAAGCCATTTTGACATCCATCTTCCATATCTCATAATCGAAATATGCAGCTATAGCTAGTATGATCCTCACCGACTTTAGCATCGCTATGGCGATTAGGTCTCGTCATAGTCAATTCCTTGAACTTGTCCTTAACCTTTAGCGACAAGCCGAGCTTTGTTCATCTGAACATTTCCATCCACATCGGTTTTATTATTAAAGACCCATTTGCAACCAATGGCAACTATGCCAGGTGGCGGATCAACCAAGTCCTAGACTTGATTGTCATCCATGGACTTTAACTCGGATCTCATGGCCTCAAGCCATGCCTCGGAATCTGGGCTCACCATCCCTTCCGAATACATGGCCGGCTCATTGCTTTCCAGCAACAATACATCACGCACTCTGTGCAATCTTTCCGACCTCCGTGGCTCCGGTGCCGATTCCACTACAAGTTCTCTGACTGACTCCGGTGTGATCTCATCACCAACCGAGTAGTCCCCGAGTGGCTCTCAAATTTCTTCAAGTCACACCGTTGTCCCACTAGCCTACCTACTAAGAAACTCTTCCTCTAGGAAAACCCCGTTCCGAGCAACAAACACTTTGTTCTCTTCTCGGTTGTAGAAGTTATATCTCAAGGTTTCCCTCGGGTATCCCACGAATATGCATTTATACGACTTGGGTGTAAGCTTGTCCGATATGGGTCGCTTGACAAATCCTTCACAACCCCAAATCTTTAAAAAAGACAAACTAGGAGTCTTCCCAGTCCACATCTCATGTGGTGTCTTGTCAATGGATTTTGATGGTACCCTATTAAGTGTGGAAGCTGCAGTTTATAGAGCGTATCCCCATAATGACAAGGGTAAATCTGATTTGCTCATCATTGACCGGACAATGTCCAACAAGGTTCGGTTTCTCTGTTCTGACACACCGTTTCTCTACGGCATACCCGGAGGTGTGAGCTGAGGTACTATACCTTGGCTTTTCAGATGGTTATCAAACTCCTGGCTCATGTACTCACCTCCACGATCTGATCGTAGAAGTTTTATCATCTTGCCGAGCTGATTTTCAACCTCGTTCCGAAACTCTTCGAACTTTCCAAAAGTTTCTGAATTGAGCCTCATCAAATAGATATATCTGTATCTACTCAAGTCGTCGGTAAAAGTCATGAAGTACTGATAGCCACCTCTGGCTGTTGTGCTCATTGGACCACACACATCACTGTGTATAAGCTCCAACAGCTTGGACACCCTCTCGCAACTTTTTGCAAAAGGAGACTTAGTCATCTTGCGTAGAAAGCATGATTCACATGTCTCGAACGACCAGAAGTCGGACGAAGTTAGGAGTTCATCATCATGGAGCTTCTTCATGCGTTTCAGACTAATGTGTCCAAGCCAGCAATGCCAGAAGTATGTTGGATTTATCTCATTAGGCTTATGTCTCTTGACATTCACGTTATAGACTGGTTCCATTTCTAGATTTAAAATAAACAACCCATCTACTATGGGTGCATAGCCATGGAACATTCCCTTCAAATAAAATGAACAACCATTGTTCTTTATATTGAATTCATAAACTTGACTCATCAAACATGAGGCAAAAATAATGTTCCGACTAAGTGCGGAAATGTAATAACAATTATTAAATTCCAAAATAAATCCAGAAGGAAGCTTGAGCTGCATCGTGCCGACCTCCAACACAGTAACTCTTGCTTTGTTGCTGACCCTGATGTCAATCTCTCCTTGTGCCACACGCCTAGTTCTTACCAGCCCCTGCATCGAATTGCAAATATGAGCAACCTATCCGGTATCAAATACCCAAGAGCTACTAGATATGTCAGCAAGGTAAATGTCTATAACAGATGTAACAAGTGTACCTTTGTCTGAAGAAGCATCTCCGACCTTCTTGTCATGCTTAGCAAGCCACTTGCTACAGTTCCTCTTCCAGTGGTCAGTTTCCTTGCAGTGAAAGCAAATGCACTTTGAGTTCAGTCCGGACTTTGGCTCACTGGCAGAGACAGCCTTCTCCGTGCCCTTTGCCTTACCCTTTTTCTTGGACCAACTCTTCTTGAACTTTGGCAAGTTCCGCATTATCAAGACTTGATGCGTTCCTTTCTTAATATCTTGCTCTGCCACCTTGAGCATCCCATGCAATTCAGTGAGCTTCTTATCCATGCTGTGCATATGATAGTTCGAGATGAACGTCCCATAGCTAGGTGGAAGAGAACCTAAAATTGCATCCGTGGCCAGCTCGTCCCCCAGTGGGAAGCCTAACCAATCCAAAGCTTGCATGTACCCGATAATCTTGATCACATGCGGGCTCAGTGGATCACCCTCCTTCAGCTTACAATCCATCAAGGATTGCCAGACGTTGAACCTTTCGGTCCTAGCCTGCACCTGAAATATGCTCTTCAAACTCTCAATCATATCAAAAGCCTGAATGTTTTCAAAATGCTGTTGCAAATCGGGCTCCATATGAGCCATCATGAGGCAGCTGATCTAGTTTGATTCATCAACGAGTTTCTCATGGGCATTCTTGGTTGTGGCATCGGCATTCTCAGGAGGTTCCTCTGGAAGTGGATCCTCTAGAACATGTTCCTTTTTATCATGCTTGAGAACAATTCTCAGACTTCTATACCAGGTGGTAAAGTTTATTCCATTCAGTTTATCCTTTTCCAGAATTGATTTCAATGCAAAGTTGGGTTGAGTAGGTGGTGCCATTGAACTACAACAGAAAATATGCAATCACTAAGCAATGTGTTTATGTAAAGTAATTCAAGCCTTAAATAGAACTACTCCCACTGAAGTCAGCATCCCTCCACAAACTCTCAGTGATTCAGGACCCGTCTAGCGCGAGCGACTAGTGAGCTTTAGCATCACTGCTAGCCAACTTGCCTATTCGATAAGCAACTCCTTGCTAATCGTATCTCTATACGACTCCTGTCGGTTGGGAAGGTATCTCATACCCCGGCTCCCAACCTTCTTTGCCACAAGGACCAAAACCGTTTTGATAGCCTTGTAAAGTTAACCCGATGCAGTGCATGTCCATGTCCGACACGAACCCTCCAGTTCAAGGACACCTAGTAGCACCTCAATTTCATGATCCCACTACTAGACGTACTTGACGTGCGAAGGTGCAACATCCGGAATGGCAATATACTTGATATTAATGAGGCGTCTTTCTACCATTATAACATGCATAGAAACAAGAAGCAATATCAATCACATATAAACATAAATATGTGAAATAGTATGGCTCCTTCATGGGCGTCCTTCCATGGCCAGCTCCTACTCCGATGACCAAGGAGGAACTCCATCTTGTTCGTCATGCCGGAATACCAAAGCTTCGAACTTGATATCTGTCCTCCAACTACTACAACTGGTAATTAATTTATAGAGAATCACAAGTCGACACGCATGTCGTCATACAATATAATGACACCACTTTGGCTCCAGCTGGTAGACAATCATGACACGGAGGTCATGTTAAGTTACACACATGCATCACATACACATGAGCCATACTATTCACATCAAACCTGCAAAACAAACTTACGCATAGAATCACATTCTACTGGTTTGTGTGATCATGTACGAAATACAAGACGCGACGAGCACGACAGTCCCGATCTTGCCGAATTTTCTGATCTGACTGATCTCATCGATCATCATGAACACAATTCAGATTTACGTTTCACGGTTAACCCCGATGGTGGATACCGACCGGTAGGGGTAGGTTGTGTCACGACCTCATTGATTCCGATTGACAGAAAACATAGCCTCAATCTATCCCGATGTGTAGTTGATCTCATCAACCGTGCACACAGCCGATCTTATGAACAACGACAGATCTCATCTTCTGCCGCTGCATATCACATTTTCATCTGATCTGAATCCAATTCCTATAACAGAGGCTCTGATACCACTATTGGGTTCTACCATAGGTGCATCCTATGCATATTAAAATTTTCCTACGCGCAGAACATCCAAGAACTTGCTACGGAGGTGGATCACAGATTGTTACCACTAGACGCGCAGTGTCGTGTAGCAGAAGTAGAGTTGGGGCAGCGCGTTCGTGTGGTCTGTCTCCTCCTCGTCCGATCTCCCTTGAACATTTGTTCCGATCTCCCTCAAACAGCCGGTCGCGGGATCCCACGTACAGGTTCGCCGGAGCGGCGCAAGTGCACCGCCTCTAACGGTATCCACGCGTGCAGGAGGAACACCCGTGCAGTGGATTGCTAGGTCCGATCACACGGTCGGCGGCGGCGAGTGGAGGTGCCTAGTTGCAACTCATGCAAAGCCCTAATGATGGCGCCGAAGCGATCAACCGGATGGGTGTGCTGCACCTCCACTATATATAGGCATCCGGTGCGGACTCAACTCTTGGGCCTCACACGGATCCTAAAGCCCACGTGTTCGTTCCCTTAAGTGCACGACCCTTTAAGTTCTCGTCCACTTGGTCGCGAGTCAGATGACATCCGACTTGACCGGTCGATAGCAGCCTCTATCAAGACATGCTGACTCCAAGTGTCCGATGAAGCTGGTTAGGCGAACCTGTACTTCACACTTATGTTCCCTTTGCCACACGATATATGTTGTCGTGCACAAGGCGATATGGTCATCCTTGTTGCAACACGACCTCTTTCTCGTTCTGGTGAATCCGACCAACACTTCAGATTATCTCATAATCCTCATCGCATGGCCATGATTATCCAAGTCGGATCACCCGAGGGGGCCTAGAGTATATCTCTCCTGGTAGGAGGGGGAAATCCCATCTTGCTCGACCATGTCTCGCAGCATGGGTCTGGACAAGCCTTAAACCTACCTTTGTAACTACGCAGTCATGGAGTAGAATTTGGTCGGCCCAAAGCAAGTCTGTCACCATCCCGAGTACATGCACCAACTCAACTCTTAGGAGATAGAACGTATGTTGTACTAGAGACTCACAGATGACCTATCACTGCGTCTCATAGTTGTGTCTGTCCAACTCAGATCTTATCTCGACTTGGATCCGACTATGTCGAATCCGACCAGACCTTTCTGAGTCCATATTATCCGGCTATCATCCAATGCTACATGGTTAGTGAGACCGAACCATCCACTGTGTCATATGCTAGTCTAATTGGTTACGCGTCCACACAACCCTTTCAACTAGGGACCATTTAGGACAGTCATCATACAATGCATAGTCTCACAAACAAGTCACATACTTGTTAATACTCATCAATGATAATGTCCAAGGACTATCTTTATTCATAAAAACATAGGAAATATCATCATACATGATTGCCTCTAGGGCATATCTCCAACATGGGGGGCTCACCGGCGGTGCTAGGAGGCACGGGGGAACGAAATTGAGGCAGGAATGGACTCAGGAGGCTGCTATCCTTCATGTGGTGGTCGAGGGGGTAACCGGAGTGGCCTTGGTCACCAACAACGAGGGCAAGCGGCAGATGGGCTTCCCAAGGAGGATGCCAATGTCGATTCCGACTACAAAACACGTCAGGGAGAGGGGAAAAGGATCAGTGCGATGAGAGAGACTCGGAGAAGAAGAAAAGACCGACAGAGCGGCTCCCTACGGTGAGGTCGATGGCGGTCGGAGACGGCGGGGTTGAGCTCGATCCCAAGCACGGGAGCTCGCTGAGAGGGAATAGTAGCTGCGAGAGATCAATTGGGTGTGTGAGAGGGCTAAAGAGACCGAGAGAAGGGTTCGGGAATGGCTTAAATAGCTGGGGTGTGGTGCATCGTGGGCCTATGTGCCGACGAGATCATAACCATCGCTGGTGGCCACGGGTGCTCGCTAGGGGGAGTCTGGGGTGTTGGTAGATGTGGTCCACGACTAGAGGAAGGAAGAGAGAATGGGACTGGCCAGGATCTCACTTGTGTGAGGACGTGGGTTGGCCGAGCCGAACGACGCTCTGGCACGCGCTGCAGGAGTGCTGGAGAGAGAGGGATAAGGGGGGTGCAGTTCTGGCATGACGCGGCTTCTAGTGCACGGGGATGACCCGAGGAGGTCGAGGGGCGGGGTCAACTCTAGAGCACGCGGCCGCGCTCCAAAGCACCCATTTGGCCGGCATCCGTGTGCTCTGACGATTCCCTCTTGTCCTGACGCGTTTGGGAGCTACTAGAGATCCTTGGGGGTGTAGATTCTAAGCAAAGGCAAGGGGAGAGCAGAGGGGAGGGAGAAAGCTAAGGGGGAGAGAGAAACTTGATGTCAAGAGGGTGAATATGGGGGTTTTACCCGTGCAATAATGGAGCTTACTTTTGGAAATTTTATTGCACCAGGAAATTTTATTGGACGTGGGAAAGGAGTTGCTAGTGTAGTCGTACGATTTGGGGTGAAGAAGAATAGTGGAATGATCAAAACAATAGCTTTACCAAATTACCATAAGGTGTTTGTGCTTGGTTTGAGTTGGGTAAAAGCATCTACTTTCTATGAAATTTAACAAGATCAAATGGTAGGTAACACTTAGGTTGATCACCAAGTTTGAGTCCATTTGAAGAAAGTTGATAATGCAAACTTTATAAAACCTAGAAATCAACAAAAAAAGGTTTTGTTAGATGTAGTCATGCTAATCTATTCTCCTTGATGCACCACTTGGTGTCATGACATAATTTGGGTATTAGAGCATGCACACAAATTTGGGATCAAATGGAGAAACTTGAAAATGCAAAGTTGTTCAGATTTGGATCTAGACAGACATGGTTTTGGGGCATTTTGGTGAACCAAAATTATTGGAATTGAGATGAAACTTGGCAAGATCGTCACATATGGCATAAGTGACATCCTGGAATTTTTCTAGATTTATTTGCAATATTTCTTATAGAAATATTTGAAATCCTTGAAATGAACAAAAAGGGTTTTGGAGGGTGCTTTCCAATATTTTGAACATGACCATGTGTTGAAACTCGTATATATGGAAAATATATGTCCACTGAGTTTTCCTATATTGTCTCAAATATTTGGAAGAACAAAAATCGTGTTTCCCTATAAAAGACCATTTCTAGCCTCAGAAAAGGGTATTTAAATAAAATAACATAAACTTTTAAAATAATATTTTTGTGGTTTTGATAAGTCTTATATATAACAGGGTCCAAATAAAATCTTTGGGGCAAAGCATCCACCTTAATTTGGGGACTTGCAGTGCAACACACAATTCAGGATTTTTTCAAAATCTAAATTAAATAAATTCTTTTTGGCCAAAATAATATTATATAAAAATATTTTTAGGTCCTATACACACGACATGATCATTGGAAAATATTTGGACCAAGGAGATTTGTTTTGAAACTAGGAGGATTTTTATGAAATAAATCATAAACAAGCAATCAAGCAAATATCAATCAATTCAAGCATTCACATGCACATAAAAAGTTCTAATTGGTCCAAAGTTTTGAACTTACAAACTTTAAAAAGTGGTACAAACATAGGGTGTGACAAAACTATCCCTTACAAGAATCTCGTCCCCGAGATTCCTACATTAGGCGCTAAAGAGATATGGGAACTCAGATCTAAGGTAGTCTTCACCCTCCCAGGTTGCTTCTGCTTTAGTATCATTGCTCCAGTATACCTTGAAGTACTTGATGGTGCGGCTTCAGGTGCAACGCTCGGCTTCGTACAAGATGCAAACTCGCATCTTACTATAAGTGATGTCTCGCTAAAGGTCGATAGCCTGATGGTCGATATCCTTGTAGATGTTTGGGCGGTTGGGAACGTGGAGACACTTCCGGAATTGTGACACGTGGAAAAAATTGTGCGCATTTGATAGCTCACTTAGTTCCCTTGAGAGGCATGACCTAGAGATAGACATGATCTCTGACGTTGTGGTTCACATCTCGGTGGTGGGAATCGGCATAGCTTTTCTGTCTTGATTTGGCGGTCGCTAGACGCTCTCTCACATGTTGAACTTGATATTTTTCTTCCCGGAGGATATCTGGTCCAAAGACAAGTCCTTCTCCGGTTTCTGACCAGTTGAGGGGAGTGCGACATTTGCGACAATATAGGATATAGCACCTGAAATGGTGCCATCTACAGACTTGACTGGTAGCTATTGTTGTAGGAGATGTCGATGAATGGTAGGCAATCTTCCCACTTGGCTCCATACGCCAAAACACAAGCACAAAGCATATCTTTGAGTATCTAGTTTACTCGCTCCGTCTGTCCTCCGGTTTGAGGGTGAAAAGTAGTGCTGAAGGATAACTTGTCCCCATTGCTTCTTGAAACTTCTTCCAGAATCTCGAGGTAAGCTAGGTACCTCGATCCGACACAATCTCATTTGGATCTCCGTGTGGGCTCACGATATAGTTTACGTAGAGGTTTGCTAGCTGGCTTCTGAAATAGGTGGTCTTGATGGGAATGAAGTGGGTTACTTTGGTTAGGTGGTCGACGATGACCCAAATGGAATCAGGTCCCTTGCTTGACCAAGGCAATCCGGTGATGAAGTCCATCCCAACCTTGTCCCACTACCTTTCTGGTACTTTGGGTGGTTTTAATAATCTAGCGGTTCACTGATGCCCAGCTTTCACTCTCTGGCATATGTCACACTTAACATCAAAAGTGGCTATTTCTTTCGTCACACCATGCCAGTCGAATCTTTCTTTGTGATCTTGGTTCCTTCGGGATGGATGGACTATGGAGTATCATAGGCTTCTTACAAGATCACATTCTTGATCTCAACTTTGTTGGGTATGCAAATACGATTCCCAAACCACACTACTCCTTGTTCATCCATTGAGAATCCTGGGGCCTTGCCTCCCTTGATATTCCTCTTGATACCGTCAATACTCTCGTGTCCCTTCTGAGATTCCTTGATAATATCCATCAAAGTGGGCTTCACTTCAAGGTTGGCCAGAAATCCTGGTGTAACTAGTTCCAATCCAAAGCTTTCAAGATCTTCATACAAGGGGTAGCCTTTGCTTAATCATATAATTGAAGGTACAAGCCTTACTGCTTAAAGCATGTGCTAACACATTAGCCTTTCCATGGTGGTATTGAACACTGAGGTCATAGTCCTTGATCAACTCCAACCATCTTCATTGCCTCCTGTTCAGTTACCTTTGAGTGAAAATAAACCTCAAACTCTTGTGGTCTATGTATATCTGATGTTGCTTCCCTAGAAGGTAATGTCGCCACGTCTTCAAGGCATGAACTACAACTGCCAACAAAAGATCATGAGTAGCGTAGTTCTCTTCGGGCGTAGCTGTCTGGATAGATATGCTACGACTCTTCCTTCTTGCATCAGAACACCACCAAACCCGGTTCTCGATGCATCACAATATATCACAAAATCCTTGTGAATAATAGGGGTGGCCAAAACTGGGACTTTTGTTAATCTCTTCTTGAGCTCTTGGAAGCTTTCTTTGCACTTCGGCGTCCATTCAAACTTCTTGTCCTTCTTCAAAAGCAGAGCCATGGTGTAACAACCAAGATGTGGTTCTATCCCAATTAAGGCACGAGGACCTCGATGGGGATAGAAGCGCATCTAAGCATTTTTCAAGTACATAATAATCGCATACATTTATTGAGAACAAGAGTATAATAGTTGGCTTATGCTCGCCACATGCTAAATTACAATGTCACATAAACATTCATACATTCATCCATAAAGCAAGGTCCGTCTATGGACGAAAACAAATGATAAAAGATGCAGTAAGACTGCTTTGCTATCCTAGGAATAGGACCATGCTGCCTCTCTACTCATTGGGATACGTAACATACATCCGACCATGTTCTTCATCAAAATCCCACTAGAGCGGGGTCGCCTCAACAGGATAGACATCATCGATACCTATACCTCTAGTGTTGTAATAATCTATGAGCCACACAGACTCAACAATCTTATAACCCGGGTACCAAAGTCGTGTAAGCCTTTTGGATGAGGAAGGTTAGGTGGTGAGGTTGTAGCAAGCATCTAAGCATATATTTGAGTGGCTAAATTATGAAAACCAGAAGTAAATATGGTGGCTTATGCATAACGTACGTGAACTAGTATGATCACTAAGTGATCCTAAACACCTACTTACGTCAATCATAACCCCACCATGTTCTCTCTCGGTTCATGTCACGAGCAGAGACAATCACGGTTATGCACACGGTTGGTGATTTTATTTGAGTTTACTTCAAGTTTGCTATAACCGGGTGTTAAAACAAATTTCCAGGATGCCACGTAACCGCGGGTACGGCTTCTTGAAAAGATTTAACCCAGCAAGGGTTCTCCAAGTCATCCATCACAAACTAACCACACGCCGTGCTAGAATAACCTTGATCGCGGATAACCCGTGATCTCCTTGGAAATTCCGCTGGAACACCTCAACCTCGGGATAGCCCAAAGTATCCACGGAATGCCATGCACAAGACATTCGAGAAAGGTAAAATAGCTCAAGCAAGACTGCCCGATAGGAGCAGCGTATCTTGTTGTCAGCACACGAAAGATGAGCGATGGTTACCATGCCAACCACCGAGTTACCCCGGGCGGCGTTAATAAGCTACTCTGGATTGGACCAACACTCATGAGGAGCACTGGCCCGAGTCTTTGATTAACTGTCCACGTGGTATCTAAGCCCTATGCATTTTAATTAGGTTGTTAAGAAAATAGTGCCAATGTTGGGTCTTGCCAGACAAGCTTTAATCTAAAACGAATAGTCAAGGGGTCCCCATAACAACCCCAAGCATGTTAGGATCGCAAAATATGGAACATAACACCAGTAACAAGTAACTATGGCGGCAAAAGTGGAACAAAACACAGGGCAAAAGACCAAGCCTTCCACCTTTACCAAGATATATAGGTGCATTAAATTAAATAGCAATAATATTGTGATATCCCCAGATATCGATGTTATCACATGGAAAGAACCTGCACATGCATCTAGGAACGCTATAAGAGGGGCTGAGCAGCGGTAACTTAGCCAAACAAGGTTTTGCTAGGTAGTGGAGGGGTTAGAGGCTTTCATGGAAATTTAGGAGGCTTGACATGTAAGTGGTGGGTCAAAAAGCATAACGATAAGAGCGAGTCATATAGCAAAGGAAAAATAGTGTCGGGATCCGGGTACGATCATCTTGCATGTTGGGTCTTCTAAGGGAAACGGAGATGGGTCCTCGTAGACATTCTCTCCGAGATCCTCGTACTCAGGCTCGTCACTCGGGTCTACCCAAATAGAAACATCACCAATAAACATAAAAACCAAAGTGCAATGCGCAACCAAGATGACGCATGATCATATTGATGCAATTAACATGGCAACCCTATGCTAGTCATGTTCCACATGCAAATATTAAGTTGTTTAGTATTCTAGACAAACCCTCATGTTTAGTTGTATAAACATGAATGAACATGGAAAATATGTAGAAATTTGCAAATGAACTAACGAAGCTCACGGTACGCTCACGGCAAGGTACGAACATTAACAGAGGCAAATGCAAAGAGGAAGAAGGCCATGGGATATTCCTTGGTATTCCAAGGAAGCCACTAGATGGGAAATGAAAATCTAGCAAGAATAGGCCCATATATCATGCAAAATAATGGAGTATAGTTCCTACAAGTCACAAAACACTCAAACACCCAATCTATAAACAAAATTCAACATGTCATCTTGTAACACATATAACCAGAGCTACAACAAGATTCAAATCACAACCAATGCATGTACAGGAAGTATACAATATTCTCATCAATTAATCTATCTATATAAACATGAAACGAAGCATGGATCAATGGCAAAGGAGCTCACAAGATAGCATGTTGAAACATCTTTTAGGCACTTAGTGAAAATTCCAGTTTTACAGATTCTGAGTTAGCATGATAGCATCTTGACAACAGCAAATATATATGCTAGAGGGCATTTCATGGCATTAAAAACTGGGTGGTAGAAGATAACATATACTACAACTAATTACATTATGGCAACATCAGAATATGCATATATTAATGGCTTTCATCCTCACAATATCACATATTGAAAATAGCAGAATCACAGATAGTGAAATTTAACAAGGGGCATATAGGTCACTTGTTACCAGAATAGCATGTTGATAGCAAGTTTTATATAAGATGCAATAGCTCAACCTACAAGCATTTGCCACAAACTTATAGTGGACAACCTGTACTTCAATCAACTTCATGATGCTAACCTCAAAGGAGCAATGCATTCATGGGAATCATCATGAGAACATGGCAAGAAAATAACAGACTCCAACACTTAGAAAATATTTGAACATGGAAAGCAACATTCTGGTGACATGTTGATAGCAAGAAAGCAACTCATACAATGATCTAACATGGCAAAGGAAAAATAACAAGGGCTAGACCTCACACTAATGGACATATTTCATGTTGACAAGATTATCATATGATGCAAGATTTAATTCCTTTGAAAAAGACAAAATGACACAATATCACAAAATAACATTTTCAAAACTTGCTAAAATGGAAAATCCAATACAACCACTGGATTCACTTCATTTTTCTACCCCAAGACCATATGTCACATGCCTTTCTTGTTGTAGGTTAAACTCACACCAATGCAATCACAAGATCACCAAATTACTTATAGCGACATATATTCCTAATTTGGCATGTCCTTTGTTTTGACAGATTTGGTAATAAAACAAAAATGGCAGTTTTCCTAAAAAGGAAATACCTCAATTCACTGAAAAACAAAACAAAACTAGGAAAACAAAAATTGTAAAAAGGGGGGCCACCTGGCAGTGAGCGAGGGCCCTATGGGGTATGACATGTGGGCCTAGGGCCCACTGTCAGGCTCGGGGATAAACTAGAAAAGAAAAGGGGGGAGCCAGGGTACGAACCCATCACCCCCTGGTCATGCGAGGTAGGGTTGACCAATTAGGCTAGGGACGGGCATCTAAACATATGCAAGCCTCTGTTCTTTTGAACAAGCCCTGTGTTTGGCTCTTCCCCCACCGGCGGCAGAGAAGGAGGAGATGGCTTCGGCGAGCAAGACGGCGATGGAGGTCGCCAAGCTCTACCAGCGGGGGTGTGGGATCCCTAGGGGTCCCATTCCCAGGGTTCAGGACAAGATGAAGCGGCGCAAAAGGTGTGCCCGAGCTCGAGCAAATCTCGGCTCCTGCCATGGCGATGCAAGGTGAAGCTGTTGCGGGGGCGACTACGCGAGCGTGCGGAGCAAAAGGCGAGGCTACTATGCGCAGGGCAGGCCAGCGGCGATAGAAAACAACGGGGCATGGTGCGGGTTTTTTTGCTTCTCGGATGAAATCTTCAGGGAAAGCGAGAGAACACAGGGAGCACGGGCATGACATGGTTACGTCATGGATTACGGATAGCTACTAGCAAGAACAAGATGAAGGGAGGGGGTCGACAGAACCTAGCTACCTTTGGCGAGATGGTGTCGACGTAGAGGTATCGAGGCAATAGCGACAAGGCGACAACCAATGGCGGCCTTCTGTCCAAAATGAAGACGAGAAGATGGGGGTGCGGACAACGACGAGCTGGCCCTGGCGCTCCCTCGAGATGTCGACAAAGAAGAGGCAACATAGAGATCCTTCCCACGGTACCAGGGCGACGGAGACATGATGAGGAGGTCAACTCCGGGCAGGAGCTGCTACTTGGCCGGACCACGGCGGGCGCAGCGATAGCATGGCGCTTGGAGGGACTTATCGATGGTGGGTAGGGAGGAGATGGAAAGAATGGAGAGAGGGGGAACCCTAGTATACGGGGGATGCGCTAAATAGGTGTCTTGAGCACTCTCGGGACATCAAATCAACCCGGAGGTCAACGTGGCTTCCTGGATTCGATGTTGTTCAGGAGGTGGAAGAAGCAAACGCGATGGAGGCTTGGTGGGCTACGACTACGCTCGCAAGCTACGCCCTTGCAGGGAGGCAAGGCCCAACTGGCACTACTCTCTCTCTCTCTTTCAGAAAAAGTTTTTTCTTTTTAATTTAAAACTAAAGAGAGCAAAAACACAGAGAAAAGAGTGGGGAGTTTTGAAATAAAGTAAAAATATATTTGAACTCACCAATTGTGCTCTATTTGATAAAAATGGAGTTGGCACTGTTAGGACAAGCATATTAAATCATATTTGATTAAATTGGACTATGTTTTGCAAAATTTTAACTAGGCAAACCTGGAAGAACATGTTTGAGAACTAACCAATAATTCACGTCAGATTCTATAGAACAAGTGCAACAATTTAGTTATGGTGAATAAGGAAGTCAAAACATCACATGTCGCAATTATTAGGGAATAAGAGAGGTGGTATGGTTTAGAGAAATTGTGGAGGTTTTGCCACACACCAAAACAACGCATGTACCCCTCCAACACCAACACCACAAAGACTCACTCGCACACAACAACACAGAACAAGCACTTGAGGCAAGCATGACATGATTATGTGATGATATGATTCCATGATGCTAAATGGCATGAAGCAATTCCATTAACTCAAGTCACATAAGGCACAACAAGATTATAACTCAAACCACATAATGGCAACAATAAGGTTCACACATGACCCATTACAAGTATGGCAAGGGGATGCACTTGGGCTGTTACAACTCTCCTCCACTACACGAGGATCTCATCCCGAGATATAAGAATGAAAGAATATGGGAAATTCGGAACAGATATGGTCCTCACGTTCCCAAGTGGCTTCTTTGTCGCCGTGATGTGTGCACTTCACCTTGAGAAACTTGATGGACTTGTTTTGAGTCTTACGCTCAGTTTCTTCAAGAATAGCAATTGGATCCTCACAATACGATAGGTCTTCTTGGAGATCAATGTCTTGGAGGTTAACGGTACGCTCGGGAGTCTTAAAGCACATCCGGAGGTGAGAGACGTGAAACACATCATGAACATTTGAGAAATTGGGAGGAAGCTCGAGTTGGTAGGCAAGGTCTCCCCTCTTGTCCACAATCTTAAAAGGACCCACAAAGCGAGGAGCGAGCTTTCCTTTGATGCCAAAACCTTGAGTGCCCTTCATGGGAGACACTCCGAGATAGACAAAATCATCGATCTGAAAGGACATGTCACGATGTTTGTTATCATAATAGCTCTTTTGATGAGAGTGAGTTACTTTGAGATTTTCATGATTGACACGGAACATTTCTTCTGCTTTAGTGATCATATCATTCCCTAGGACTTGACGCTCATTGGTTTTAGACCAATTGAGCGGGGTGCAACACTTCTTGTCGTATAGAATCTTGAAAGGAGCCTTTCTGGAACTAGCTTGGAAACTGTTGTTGTATGAAAACCCAACAAATGAAAGGAAATCTTCCCACTTCATGCCAAAGGAAATCACACAAGCTCTGAGCATATCTTCAAGAATTTGATTGACTCTCTCACCTTGACCATTGTTCCGACGATGGAAAGTTATACTGAAACGAATCTTGGTACGTGTAACACCCCGGGATCGATGCTCCAGAAGATTCCCCTTTTATTTCCGTTCTCGTTTGTGATTTATTTTATTGTCGTATTCATCATCGCATCATTCGCATCATCGGCGTAGCATCATCACTTGTTTTCAAAAACTTGCATCCGTTCGTAGTCGCCGGTTCTCTCTGTTCTTGCCGTTGCCCGTTCCGAGACCAACCACACACGCCCGCGCCCACGACATCATTTAAAAAATGTTTTAAAAGGCACGCTAAAAATATCCTTGGATTGGGTCGAGACTTGGCATACGGTCTTGTTTTATTGTAGGTAGACCGCCTGCCAAATTTCGTCGCAATCACCTTTCGTATGATATTCCAACGGTTGCCCGTAGCGGCGCCGTGATCGGGTTATTCGTCGGATGTTTCGGTTTTCCAAACTCCGTTGCCAGGCCTTCATTCTCTCTCTCTTCTCCACATTAGCCCACTCCACACACAACCCACCAACCTTGCCCCGATCCGTCCATCTGATTGCGATCACACGACGGAAATCGGCCCTACAAACCCATAACCCTAGCCCTAATTAGTATAAATAATCCCCCTAGCCTACCATGCCTCGAAACCTGTGCCCTCCTAACCCTAGCTTCCACTTGGCCAGCCTCCTCCCACCTCCAGCCACCGGGCCCGCCCCGGTCCATCTGGTGGCCCACCTGGGCCGAGATCCCCGCCACCGCTCCCCGCACGCGCCCGAGCGAGCTCCCGCAGCCCTGCTCCTGCTCGACCTCGTCCTCCCCAGCACCTGGTGCTGGCCTAGCCCGCGCCAACCCCACCAGAGCCGCCGTCGCCAGCATCCGGGCTGCCGCCGCAAAGCTAGCCCCGCCGGAGACCGCGTCGCCATTCAAGCCGCTGCCATGTGCAGGGGCTCCTCCATGGCGCCACCGGACTTGCTCCCGCCAGATCCGCCTCCATTTGCCATGCCTGGCCTCGGATCCGCCCGTTCTGGCTAGCCTCCGCTGACCTAGCTCACCAGAGACTGCCTCCTCGCCCTGGTGGACTTCCCCTACACCGCCATGGCCTCCCGCTCGGGAGGGAGATGACGTCCCGAGCGGTTGATCCCCTCGCCCGTCGGCCGCACGAACGCCGCGTGGGCCGCTTCCCAGCCCGCAGCCATGCAACGCCGAGCTCCCCTCAGGCCCAGCTGCCTCCATCTGCTTGTGCACCGATATGGGCCTTGGCCCACGAGGTGAGCGCCAAGCTTGCTATCGTTCGCCGCAAGCACCGTATAGTATATATCACCCATGTGCCACAGTTAGCCCAGTTTCAGATTCGGCCCATAGTGTGTGTTCTTTCCCTGTGTGCGATTTTGTCTATTATTCCAGGATTTCAGATTTACAGAAAAACCCATGTTTTAAAATTGTTAATAAATTCTTAACCGTGCATTGGATTTAAAAACTTTATAGATGAAAAGTGCTTAGAATTTCATGTAGATTCACAATATCCAACTTTCACGTGTGATAAAATAGTGAAACTTGTTGTTTACATTAATTTGCACATATGCCATGCTAAAATGATTTATTTCATACCTAATTAACCGTAGCTCCGAATTTAATGATCCACATGTGTAACTTGACCGGAAAATTGTGTTGAATCACTTGGTGACATTTATTTTTCTGTTTAACAACACTAAAATTGTGTTAGGACAGATCTGGACCTAATGCATATTATGCTTATGGGGATGTTTCGGAAATGCTATACGTTGCTCCAGGCCCCATTTAAAATGTCTAGACGATATAGTTGTTCATGCTTCACCTCTTGCCATGTTTAACAACATTTAGTATTGTCGTGTACCTAACGTGAGTGAACTAAATAATTCGAATGTGAAGTTTCGTCAATATGCAACTCGTTGCATATTGAGCTTCACTTAATGTGTAGAAGTTGATTGTTGAGCTTGTCATGCCTTGCATAATTAAACCGAACATGCATCATATTGGGTTGTGCATCATGTCATGCATATGTTGCGGTGTACCGTGTGTTGATTGTGGTTCAGATTGTTCCTTCTTGATAAATTTCCGAAAGCGTTCGGAGTGTGAGGATTCGCCTGACTAAGTTGGCTTGTCTTCTTCATGGACTCGTTCTTCTTCCGAGCAGGATCTCAAGCAAGATGACACATTTCCTTGGATACCATTACTATCATTGCCATGCTAGATGTCTCGTGTTGCTATCGCTATGTCATGCTACCTACCACTTGTTTGACAAGCCTCCCAACATTGCCATAATAAGCCTCTAACCCTTCCACATCCCATCAAACCTTTGTTTGGCTATGTTATTGCTTCCTCAGCCCTGCTTTTAGCGTTTCTAGCTATAGGTGCAATTGCTTCCATGTGTCAACATGGAAATTCTTTTGTTATCACAATATTATTCTTATTTAACTTAATGCACTTATACACTTGGTAAAGGGTGGAAAGCTTGGCCTTTTGCGCAGTGTTTTGTTCCACTCTTTCCGCCCTTAGTTACTTGTGAACCGGTGTTATGTTCCATAATTGAGTGCTCCTACACGCTTGGGGTTGTTATGGGGACACCCTTGATAATTCGTTTTTCGATAAAACATCTCTGGAAAGGCCCAACATTGGTACTACATTTTCCCAACATAATAATACTGATAATACATTTGACGCACCGGGAGTTAGCTGTCACAGCCCTAGAAGTTGTTTGTATTAGTTGTATCAGTGGGCATTCATGGCATCATGTTTAAATTCAAATCAAACCTGAAATGGGGATGATCAAACTCTAGAACTTCAAAAAAAAGATTAAACTAATTCCAATAATTGTTTTTCTTTTTCAATGATTTCAAAATGGCCTTCAAAAATGTTCACCATTTCTGATAAATGTTGGAAACAACATACCAGGGGTGCTGAACTTCTAAATAATTATTTTGTATTTTTAAATAAATCATGAATGCATCTAAAAATGATAATTAAATGGTTCTAAATATTTTAATTTTCCAAAAGTGCTGAAACTTATTATGGGGCTTAGCAATATTATGGTTAGACCCCAAATAAATTTCTGGGATTTTGCCTTTAGGGTTTTGCCCAAATATTTAAAAAAACCAGAGCTAATAAATAGAAAAGAAGATAAAATAGAAAGAAGAGGCCTACCTGGTCACTTACGAAGCCCAAGTGCGAGGCCCAGCCCACCCTGGTGAGCGGTCGTCTTTAACCTCTCCTAGTAGGCAGAGGTGAAGCCGAGCACGCCGAGCCAGGAGACCTCCACTTCCTGCTTCGTTGTGGCACGGGCGGGCCTTCTAGTGGTGCCTCGAGGACGCTAGACCCATAGCTCCATTCTCCCCCCCCCTCTGTTTCCTCTCCTCTGCTCCCTCTCTCCAAACCCGAAGGCCGCCGTCACCGCTGCTCGCTCCCGCTGTGGCCTCCGGCCTCCCCTCGCCCAGCCAGCAAGCCCACCAGAACCACCGCATCCCCCAGCACCTCCCCGCCGAAAGAATCAAGGACAGAGGCCCCATGGCATCGTCCCCGTCGTCATTCCACCGCCGGTACCGAAGGTCGCCGGCCGTCGATCCTCAGCAACCAGAGCGCCCTCGAGCCGATGATCCCGTCTGTAGCCTCCCGGTGAGTCGCTGCCCCTTTCCCCCTTGCGCCCCTGCTCTCCCATGCCCTCTAGTCGGCATCCCCGCAAGGCGATGCTCCAGACGCCGCCATGGGCTCGCCTCTAACGACCTCCGGTGACCCCATGGCCTCCCGTGGTCCCCTCCGGATGTGCGGAGCCATGGGATTCGCCCGAGTGCCCTTCGCGGCCGCTCCCGTGGCCCTCTGGTGGCACTCCTCCATGGCCAGAGGTCGCCGGCGACCAAATCCCGGCCGGCCGACGTTGCCTAATTAGTATGTCACTAATTAACCACCCCTAACGCTGACTAGTGGGCCCCGCATGATTAATTAGCCTGGAATGTTTTAGTTAGTTTAAGTAACCATGTGATTAACAATGAGTCGACGACATGCGGGCCCCACAGGTCAGTTTGACCTGAAATGGCCAGCTGACCAGGATGACGTCATGCTGACGTTTAGCTGATGCAATAATTACATTTATAGGATTTAAATAAATTCCAGAAATTGCAGAAAACTTCTGAAATCATAGAAAATAATCTGTAAGTCAGATGAAAATAATTTATACACGAAAAATGATCAGAAAAATCCAATAAATATGTTTATGCCATGATCATGCATGTTTGAGTAAGCTAACATCACAAAGTAGGACATTTCATGATTAGGATAATTTAATAAATAGTGTTGGAGTTGGAATTATTTGAATTCCACTTCACTTAATATGACTACCTATAGCACTAGGTTGATTCAGTACCTTAACATGACATTTCATGCATCATGGTTGTTGCATTGCATTGAATGCGTTCCTTCTTCCTGTTTGTCGGTGATTGTTCCGTCTCGGTAGACGGTGGTTCTGAGGATGTGAACGTTGACACTAATGGAGAGAAGTATATCTTCAGGACTGTCAGGCAAGCAAACCCCCTTGAGCATACTGATATGAACCCACTCTCTTGCTCCTGCTCTGTTTTACTTCATTAGGACAACAACGATTAAATTGTTACATGTCATCGGTAGTTGAACCCATTCCTTTGCATGACCTGTCTTTTCCAAAGTTAATAGTTAAAACCACTTAGCGTGGGTAGCAACTGTTTGATCCTTGTTGTGCTTACTCATCCATGTTTGCTTACTGTGCCTGCTATGCCTAGAGTCGTGTCGTGTTGGGTTTGATCTATCTGGGGGATGAATCATAATAGCAATGATTATGTCCTACTGTGTGGGAGCTAAGTGTGTGAACACGATTTGGTAAAGGTAGCGATGAGAGGTCATGTAGGAGTACATGGCGGGTTGTCTCATTGGGACCGTCCTTAAGAACGGAGTTCTGTGTATGTTATCCAAGACAAGATACTACCACACATTGGGATACTTAATTGACCCTCTCGGCCCATTTATCGCTTAGTCCTCTGTCCAGGAGTTGCAACTAGTTTCTGGTGTTTGTAGGAAAGTGTTGGCGGCCGTGCATAGCGCTGCCCGACAGGGTGGACTGTGATGCGGTATAGGCACAGTGGCATGGTGTACCAAGTGGCACCGGAACATTGGGCTTGGGAACCCTGCGCACATCGTTTGAGGCCATAGCGGAAACTTTGGCCGGACTTTCGTGCGAGTTCACTCTCAAATCAGCGATAAACCTGGACTAGGGTCTTGTGTGGTTGACGGTTGTGGCCGACTCCCTCACTGGGCTTCCGCTTGAAGGTTTCCAAGGTGCCTTTTTACGTGCACATGGCGATAAGTGGCGGGAGCGTGTGTGAATAAGTATACCCCTCTAGGGTTAAATAAACTATTCGAATAGCCACGTCCTCGGATATGGCCTACTTGGAGAACTTATGTGGTTCATAGATAAGTGAAATGGATACTTCTAAAATACGCAAGATAAGCTTGAGTGCTATGGATGGCCTTCTCATAGGGAGACGAGAGTGGATCCATACTAGTGTATTGATTGGAGAATATGTGGGCTCGTGTGAGTTATTCCACCTTAATGATACTACTCGTAGTCATAGTATCGGTTAGCCAAGAGTCACAGCTGGCTTGCTGCAATAAACTCCACAACCCCCTTCATTGATACTGATGCATATGTAGATAGTTCTTATGTAAGTCCTGCTAAGTACCCTTGTACTCACATTCGCTTAATTTATGTTTTTGCAGAGGAGACGTTAGTCTCATTAGTGATATTTACGACGTGAAGTTCAATGTTGACCAGATTAGCTTGGGAATCCCAGACAGAGGTCTGGATCCTTTTGTAGGGTCGTTGTAGCTTTTCAGGCTCCTCCAGCCACTTTTGTAGATGTCTATACACAGACATGTTTAACTTCCGCTTGCTCGTTTGAATGCTCTCAATTCTTGTGACCCCTGTTTGTAACATCTTATTGTATTGGCTCTTCCAAGCCTTCTAAATAAATGTTGTAATGTTGTATTGTTATGTTGTGATGCCATAGTTGTATCTATTCATATCGGGCATGTCGTGCGTACGTGTGACATGCAACGGTATGTATGGGATTTGACACCTAGTTGTGTGCCTTTAGTAGTACTCTTTACGGGGAACTGCCTCTTTGTGCTTCACCGAGCCTTGGTATCTTGCTACTGCTCCGGACACATTGATTGACCAGCATCTATCCTTCTTTGCTGTTGTGTCTATCCCTTCGGGGAAATGTCTTGCAGCGTAATGGAGTCCCCGTAGCCTGCTACGACTCGTCTACGTGCAGTGATGACATTTATGTCCCACGCGTAATGGAGTCCTTGTAGCTTGCTATGACTCGTCTACACACGCTAGAGATCGACACCTGCAATGCTGGGTTACGTATGCCTGTCCCTATACGGATGTGCCACTTGGGTTCTATGACTAGTCATGTCGGCCCGGGTTCTTTGACATTTGAATGCTAGCGATACATTCACATACGTGAATCAAAAGATGCAAACGGTCCCGGCCTAGGTAAGGTGGCAGTCGTGGAGATAACCGTGCGTGAGACCGCAAAGTGATGTGATGTGTTACAGGCTGGATTCTTATGGCTTAGGATAGGGGTCCTGACAGCTTTTGTATCAGAGCCTGACTGCATGTAGGTTTACCAAGCCAAACTGGTCAATGTTGAGTCTAGAACTGCTTGAGTTATCTAAGGGAATTGATTATGGAAGGGAACGTCAGGCTCTTTCTACTCCTTTCCTTGTGTCATTCTAATTCTGAGTCACCCTCTTCCTTTCTACGAGTTTAAGAACTAGACCTTCTCATCTATCTATTAGGAGGACGAGTTGCTATGCTAGAGACCTATAGGAAAGTTATTATCTTCTTGGATCAGTGTCGCCATATGAATTCATTGTCATGTTGTTAGTTTTCTTGTGCAGGTTGCCTCATATTTCATGCCCGTACAGCCGTTATGCTGTCCGAGTTATCCAAGGTTTCTACATTATCTAATGCAATTGCAAAACTCTTTCATCTTGAGTCAATGTCTTTCAGGCTAGACAAAGCACACTAATTTTTGAGTTGAGGTACTATATTACCTCGACGTGTTTGATGAAAGTGTTTTAGGAAACCATGTTGTTTCAATGAACCACCCAATAGTGTAGTTGTGTATTTTCTTTCGAGTGTGATAATTCGGGCCATCATTATCAAAAGCATGATGTGATGCTACTTAGTCAATAGGTATTCTGTATTTGGGTTCTTGAACCCAAGGATCATTCTGCTCATTCCTGTTGATAGTATTTTCTCGTTCCTTTAGGATATTAGTAACCTTGTTATAGTCCTCAAGGTTTGTGGCATATCATTCTTCCAATACCATGAATCAGTTATGGTACAAGTTCTTTGTGAACAAAATATCACAATAAAAGTGCTCGTGATGAGTCCTCCATTTCATAGTTGTGAGTCTGCCAATTCTTTCATTTCTGCATGGATTATCTGGAAGAAACATGTTGAACTCTGTTTGATATATTCAATCCATGCATCTACAACTCAGGAAAAATCAGGTGCTCTTGAGTTGCCCTCCTTCAATTGTATTCTGACCTTTATCTATCAATGGATAGTCAAGAGTATGTCATGCATTGCGTTATCGATGTCGACTATTCTTGTGGTCTGTCAAGCCATTCTATTCTAGAATGACTAGGATAAGCAAACTCCCGTACCTCATCCATTTCTAGGATTTGGTCAAAGCAGTTGTATTCTGCAGATCAAAATGCCAATCCAGCTTTTGCTCTGTTCTTCCTTGAGGTATTACCCTCTTCATGTCAAGATTGTCATGAGAAATGCACTCCTTCTTATGAAATCTTGATGTAGTGATACTTCTCGCCATCATCATTCATTCTTCGGTCCCAGTGTTTTCTGCAACCAGAATACCAACAAGAGAATCGTGATGTCTGAAATCAATAACCCTAGCAATTTTGTTGCTTGGTAGTTAATGGACAATAATTTCATCCTTAGTGTGTTGGTCATTGAATCACCACTCTAGGAGTGATCGTGCTACCTGGTCCATTTTCCATGTTGCACTTTTCGATAAACGAGATAGGATTTTGTCAATCCTTCACTCTGTTGATCATATCGACTTGCCCTGAAAAGAAAGATTGTTCTTGAGCTTGATAACATATCGGTGGATCGTGATTTTCCGAATATCTTCTCGAAAGTATTACCAAGGTGTTCCTCGACAGTTATGTTTAGTTCGTGATCACGATGGTTTTTCTATAAATCGCCCCTTCTCCAAGACTCTTTGTTGGATAACTCTGAACTAGTTGGTTAAGCTAAACAACAACTTGGAGAGTTGGAAGATAGAAGCTTGATCTAACTTAGCTCATGTTAAAGGGATATCTTGTGTTTTGTGCTTGTATGTGTAGAAGAAAGATGATATCTTCATCGATTGATCCTTGTGACAAATTGATGCACCTATCATCTTGTACAACAATTGATTTGAGTATGGGCTATCATCAAATCAAAATCAAAACCAAAGATTTCTCTAATGTTGTTTTATTCGTGGATGTATCCTCGAGCATACACCGTTATATCTTTCGGTCTGACCAATGCTATCACCTTGTTTCCATAGTTGTGGAATCCATCTATATGGATATCTCGATGAATTGTTGTTAAGCCCATAGACAACATTTTCATCTCTTCCATGATTCATGATGAAAATGAAGCTTGTGTTGGAAACTTTGTAGGCATATCTTCATGTTCCGTTCGTGAAGTATATGCTAGCTGTAAGAAGTGACTTCCTCTCAGCTCATGTGTAGTTGATGCAAGTTGTCGTCGTGAATTCAAGAAAGTTCATCTTGCTTCCTTGGAATCGTCCCAAGTCAATCATGCATGTGCGAAGTATTCTATGGTTTGGTAGATTTGCAACCTCCATTCCATATGTATCTCCTAGCACACCAAGACACCGATTGATTTGTTTAAGGAAAAGAAGTTCCTTCTTAAGAGTTAATCGTATGAATTATGCAAGGACTTCGTTACCCCAATGATGCTTCCATCCAGAACTCAATAGTGTTTTGTTGTAAGCTCTCCATATGACCACGATTGTCTTGGACACCGTGTTCATGTGGGTCTTGCAATCCTGCTCATGTTTTGCAGTTGACTTACGCAGTTCATTTCCCGAGAATCTTGCAACGTCGTCCCTTCGATTTGTTTTGCAACCTTTCACTTTCAGACATGCTGAGTCTGGAATATCCCAGCACCAACCAGATCTGAATCTTAGGCAGATATAATGGTTGGGACGTTTCACCAAGAATTATAATATTGATCTCTCTGAAACCCGGCAAAGGGATGTTGTGGCTAACATACCTATCCAGAAGACCTACTATTATAATATTTTGTTTCAGCAACTTGGCCAGCTCCCCTTGAGGACCTTGTATGACTTGCTCTAGCAGTTATTCCTCATGGACCCTTTGAGATCCTGAAGTCCGACCTTTACTTGATGTTCTAGTCATAACACCTGACACATAATTGGGGTTATGCTAGTACATCAAGGAGAACATTAGAAGCGGAGTGATAAATGTCTCTCGGTCCATCATCCACATTTCGCTCCCTTGGCCTAGCCCAGGTGAAATCTGAGAAAGTGTTGTCTTCCTTTGCATCTGCATTCCTCCATCATCGTTCATCATGGTGGTATGAGGTATTGCCAGGATCCTTGGCACGGATGTTGGAAAAACTTTGATGAATATGGAGATGCTCAAGTTCTTGAGAGCACGCTCAGACACTAGGTTATACCCTCAGTATTAATTGGAACGTGCCTTCCATTGCCGAGTTGTTTTATAACTCTAGTTTCCCTCCGATCTGAGAATGCCATTCTTTGAATTCCTTCCAATGATCATTTTGAATTGCCTTAGGCTGGTGTAAAGAGTTTTAATGATCTCTGTATCAAAAGTATTTCTTTTTGCCACTTAAGGGATAAACCTACGAGTCACTTTCCCTAAGGTGCCCGTAATGGTAATATGGCAATTATCTCCTCGCTACTTTCAAACCTCTTCACCATCTACTTTAGCATGGAATTGTTGCCTACCAATTGGATATCCGTCCTCTGCCTCATTCATTGTTTCCGACGTGTGTTTTCAGTCCCAGCTCGAGAGACGTTATTATGTCTCACTCCAAGAGTTGGTTATGAGTTGCTCGATCTCCGAGAAGATCGAATCTTGTAGAGCTTTATTATTCCTTTTGTGATCGTATTGGATGAAGATCTTGAAAGGCAAAGACGTCAAAGTCAAGATGAAGAAGTGAAGCAACATCTTCGGGAAGAGCAATTGGATCATGAAGATTGTGGTAGTTGTGTCCCCTTTGTCCGATTACCCTACGCCTGAATCTCGAGACGATATTCTTGTTTAGTGGGGGTGAGTTATCACAGCCCTAGAAGTTGTTTGTATTAGTTGTATCAGTGGGCATTCATGCCATCATGTTTAAATTCAAATGAAACCTAAAATGAGGATGATCAAACCCTAGAACTTCAAAAAAAGATTAAACTAATTCCAATATTTTTTTTCTTTTTCAATGATTTCAAAATGGCCTTCAAAAATGTTCACCATTTCTGATAAATGTTGGAAACAACATACCAGGGGTGCTGAACTTCTAAATAATTATTTTGTATTTTTAAATAAATCATGAATGCATCTTAAAATGATAATTAAATGTTTTTAATATTTTAATTTTCCAAAAGTGCTGAAACTTATTATGGGGCTTAGCAATATTATGGTTAGACCCCAAAATAAATTTCAGGGTTTTTGCCTTTAGGGTTTTGCCCAAATATTTTAAAAAACCAGAGCAAATAAATAGAAAATAAAATAAAATAGAAAGAAGAGGCCTACCTGGACACTTACCAGGCCCAAGGGGGAGGCCCAGCCCATCCTGGTGAGCGGTCGTCTTCAACCTCTGCCAGTAGGCAGAGGCGAAGCCAAGTATGCCGAGCCGAGAGGCCTCCACCTCCTGCTTCGCCGTGGCACGGGTGGGCCTTCTAGCGGTGCCTCAAGGACGCCAGACCCCTGGCTCCATTCTCCCCCTCTGTTTCCTCTCCTGTGCTCCCTCTCTCCATACCCGAAGGCCGTCGTCGCCGCTGATTGTTCCCGCCGTGGCCTCCTGCCTCCCCTCGCCCAGCCAGCAATCCCACTAGAACCGCCGCATCCCCCAGCTCCTCCCCGCCGAAACAATCAAGGCCAGAGGCCCCATGACATCGTCCCCATGTCATCGCCCCCATTGTTGTTACACCGCCGACACCGAAGGTCGCCGGCTATCGATCCTCGGCAACCAGAGTGCCCTCGAGCCGCTGATCCCCTCTGTAGCCTCCTGGTGAGCCGCTGCCCATTTCCCCCTTGCGCCCCTACTCTCCCATGCCCTCTAGCCAGCGTCCCCACAAGACGATGCTCCGGACGTCACCATGGGCTCACCTCCGATGAGCTCCGGTGACCCTAGGGCCTCCCATGGTCCCCTCCGAATGTGCGGGGCCATGGGATTAGCCCGAGTGGCCTTAACGGCCGCTCCCGTGGCCCTTTGGTGGCACTCCGCCGTGGCTAGAGGTCGTCGGCGACCAAATCCCGAACAACCGACGTGGTCTAATTAGTATGTCTCTAATTACCCCCCCTGACGCTGACTAGTGGGCCCCGCATGATTAATTAGCCTGGAATGTTTTAGTTATTTTAAATAACCCTGTGATTAACAATGAGTCGATGACATGCGGGCCCCACAGGTCAGTTTGACCTGAAATGGCCAGCTGACTAGGATGAGTTCATGCCGATGTTTAGCTGAAGCAATAATTACATTTCTAGGATTTAAATAAATTCCAGAAATTCCTGAAAACTTCTAAAAATCATAGAACATAATCTGTAAGTCAGATAAAAATAATTTATATGTGAAAAATGATCAGAAAAATCCAATGAATCTGTTAGTGACATGATCATGCATGTTTGAGCAAGCTAACATCACCAAGTAGGACATTTCATGATTAGGATAATTTAATAAATAGTGTTGGAGTTGGAATTTAGTATATATTTGAATTCCACTTCACTTAATATGACTACCTATAGGACTAGGTCGATTCAGTACCTTAACATGCCATTTCATGCATCATGGTTGTTGCATTGCATTGAATGCGTTCCTTCTTCCTATTTGTCGGTGGTTGTTCCCTCTCGATAGACGATGGTTCTGACGATGTGAACGTTGAAACTAATGAAGAGAAGTATATCTTCAGGACTGTCGGGCAAGCAAACCCCCTTGAGCGTACTGATATGAAACCACTCTCTTGCTCCTCCTCTCTTTTACTGCATTAGGACAACAACGATTCAACTGTTACATGTCATCGTTAGTTGAACCCATTCCTTTGCATGACCTGCCTTTGCCACAGTAAATAGTTAAAACCACTTAGCATGAGTAGCAACTGTTTGAGCCTTGTTGTGCTTACTCATCCATGTTTGCTTACTGTGCCTGCTATGCTTCGAGTCGTGTCATGTTGGGTTTGATCCATCTAGGTGATGAATCAGAATGGCAATGATCATGTCCTACTGTGTGGGAGCTAAGTGTGTGAACACGATTTGGTAAAGGTAGTGATGAGAGGTCATGTAGGAGTACATGGCGGGTTGTCTCATTAGGACCATCCTTAAGAATGGAGTTGTGTGTATGTTATCCAAGACAAGATACTACCGCACGTTGGGATACTTAATTGACCATCACGGCCCATTAATCGCTTAGCCCTCTGTCCAGGAGTTGCAACTAGTTTCTGGTGTTTGTAGGAAAAGTGTTGGTGGCCATGCATAGCGTTGCCCGACGGGGTGGACTGTGATGCGGTATAGGCACAGTGGCATGGTGTACCAAGTGGCACCCGAACGGTGGGCTTGGGAACCCCACACACATTGTTTGAGGCCGTAGAGGAAACTTTGGCCGGACTGCCATGTGGGTTCAGTCTCAAATAGGCGATAAACCTGGACTAGGGTCTTGTGTGGTTGACGGTCGTGGCCGACTCCCTCGCTGGGCTTCCGCTTGAAGGTTGTCGAGGTGCCTTTCTATGTGCACATGGCGATAAGTGGCGGGAGTGTGTGTGAAGAAGTATACCCATCTAGGGTTAATTAAACTATTCGAATAGCCGCGTCCTTGGATATGGCCTACTTGGAGAACTTATGTGGTTCATAGATAAGTGAAATGGATACTTCTAACATACGCAAGATAAGCGTGAGTGCTATGGATGGCCTTCTCGTAGGGAGACGGGAGTGGATCCATTGTAGTGTATTGGTTGGAGAATATGTGGATTCGTGTGCGTTATTCCACCTCAATGATACTACTTGTAGTCGTAGTATAGGTTAGCCAAGTGTCAAAGTTGGCTTGCTGCAATAAACTCCACAACCCCCTTCATTGATACTGATGCATATGTAGATAGTTCTGATGTAAGTCTTGTTGAGTACCCTTGTACTCACGTTTGCCTAATTTATGTTTTTGCAGAGCAGACATCAGTCTCATTAGTGATATCTACGATGTGAAGTTCAATGTTGACTAGATTAGCTTGGGAATCCCAGACAGAGGTCTGGATCCTTTGGTAGGGTCGTTGTAGCTTTTCAGGCTCCTCTAGCCACTTTTGTAGATGTCTGTACCCAGACATGTTTAACTTCCGCTTCCTTGTTTGAATGCTCGGAATGTTGGGTCTTGTGACCCCTGTTTGTAACATCTTATTGTATTGGCTCTTCTGAGCCTCCTAAATAAATGTTGTAATGTTGTATGGTTATTTTGTGATCCCATAGTTGTATCTATGCGTATCGGGCATGTCGTGCGTACGTGTGACGTGCAACGGTATGTATGGGATTCGACACCTAGTTGTGTGCCTTTATTAGTACTCTTTACGGGGAACTGCCTCTTTGTGCTTCACCGAGCCTTGGTATCTTGCTACTGCTCGGGACACATTGATTGACCAACATGTATCCTTCTTTGCTGCTGTGTCTGTCCCTTTGGGGAAATGTCTCGCAGCATAATGGAGTCCCTGTAGCCTGCTACGACTCATCTACGTGCAGTGATGACAATTATGTCCCACGGCGTAATGGAGTCCTTGTAGCTTGCTATGACTCGTCTACACACGCTAGAGATCGACACCTGCATTGCTGGGTTACGTATGCATGTCCCTGTACGGATGTGCCACTTTGGTTCTATGACTAGTCATGTCGGCCCGGGTTCTTTTACATTTGAATGCTAGCAACACATTCACATACGTGAATCAAAAGACACAAACGGTCCCGTCCTAGGTAAGGTGGCAGCCGTGGAGATAACCGTGCGTGAGACCGCAAAGTGATGTGATGTGTTACAGGCTAGATTCTTATGGCTTAGGATCGGGGTCCCAACATTAGCGCTACCTGAGTTCTGTTATTCTGCACAATACAGGGGGGCCAGTGCTTCTGGTGCTGGTCCAAACTATAGCACCGTGCGGGCTACCTGGGGCAACTCGGGACGTCAGTTACTGTACGCTTAGCTCATCCGCCATGTCCTGAGAACGAGATACGTGGCTCCTATCAGGATTGTCAACACGTCGGGTGGCCTTGCTGGATTTGTTTTACTTTTCTCGAATGTCTTGTGTACCGACTCTAAGTATACCTTGAGCTATCTCAAGGTGGAGGTTTTTCGGTGCAGCTTGTGGTAATTTGTGATGTACTAGTTGGAGCACCCCTGCAGGGTTAAATCTTTCGGAAAGCCATGCCTACGGTTATGTGGCAAACTTGGATATTTAGTTTAACACCCGGTCATAGCACACTTGAATTAAACTCTAATAAAATACACCAACTGTGTGCATCTCTTCTCATGAGTCCTTATCCGAGAGAGAACACGGTGGGGTTATGTTTGACATAAGTAGGTGTTCAGGATCAGTTAGTGATCATTACTAGTTCATGTTCGTTATGCGTAGACCACCATACTTTACTTCCTGTATTCGTAAGTTAGCCACTCAAACAAATGCTTAGTCGCTTGCTGCAGCCTCACGACTTGACCATACCTCACCCATTAAGCTTTAATAGTCTCTATACCCATGGAAATGAGATTGCTGAGTCCATGTGGCTCACAGATTACTACAACAACAATTACAGATATAGGTAATGTGATGATTTGACGTGTGCATGTTGCTTGTTTGATTTGGAGTTCTTCTTATTCATCATCAATCTAGGATGGGTTCTAGGCGGTAGCCTGGGATAGCAAGGATGGATGTCATTTTGTCATTTGTTTTCGTCCGTAGTCGGACCCTGCTCTTCTGTATGATGTTTGAATATGTTGTTGTATTGATGTGACTCTGATGTAGCTTGTGGCGAGTGTAAGCCAATTCCATATACTCATCTCTTCTATACATGTACTTGTAATGATATCCATTCTTGCAACACGACGAGATGCGCTTCTATCCCTATCGAGGCCCTCATGCCAAAATAAGGATAGGATAGCATCTTGGGCATGACAGTACCCATCGCAGTCTAGAAGGAATCCCAGAACTTGGAAGTGAAGAGGCTTCCACGATCTGAGGATAGCTGAGGAATACTGTGCAAAGAAGCTATCCTTGAAGTATACATCTCTGCAAGCTGAGCTGCCGAGATAGATTCTTTGACCGGAAGGAAATGGGCAACCTTGGTGAGCTTGTCAATAACCACAAAGGTGGCATCGTTACCTCTCTTGGAGTTAGGAAACCCAGTGATGAAATCCATCTCAACATGATCGAATTTCCACTCTGGAATAGGCAAAGGCTAAAGGAGACCTATTGTTCATTGATGTTCTGCCTTCACTCCGCAACAAACATCACACTCGTTCATGAACTGAGCAATATCACGTTTCATACGAGTCCACCAGAAGGTTTTCTTGAGATCCTGATACATTTTGGAACTGCCTGGATGAATGGAGAGGAGATAATTAAGCGTTTCATCCATGATAACTTTCCTGAGCTCTCCCATGGTAACCACTAGACAATCCTCAAAAAACAAGTTGTCCTTGTCAGCAACACGGAAGCACTTATACTTTGGAATGCTCATGGCCACACCTTTCACCACTTTCTTCACCATAGCATCAAGAAGCCGAGTTGGGTGAATTTGATCTTCCAAAGTCAGAGAGACTTGAAGATTGGAAAGAAACCCTTGAGGAACAATTTGAAGATTGAGTTGGCGGAAAGCTTCACAAAGCTTGGGTTGAAGAGGCTTGAGGATAAGAATGTTGCAGTACGCCTTCTGGCTGAGCGCGTTTGCAATGACATTTTCTTTTCCAGGAGTATATTCAATGCTTGGATTGTACTCCTCAATCATTTCCAACCAACGCGTTTGCCTAAGATTGAGATTTAGTTGAGTGAAAATGTACTTCAATCTCTTGTGGTCGGTGAACACGTCAACTGGTCTTCCCAAAAATAGATGTCTCGAAGTCATCAAAGGATGAACAACTACCGCCAACTCAAGATCGTGAGTGGGGTAGTTCCTCTCGCTAGGCTTCAACCGATGTGAGGTGTAAGCAATAACCTTCCTATCTTGCATGAGAACACCACCAAGACCTTGGAGTTAAGCATCACAGAACACTTGGGAAGGTTTTGATTGCTCGACAGGAATGAGAACTAGAGGTGAAGTCAGCCTCTCCTTGAGTGTACTGAATGCCACATCACACTCAGGAGACCACACATACTTGACATACTTCTGGAGGAGGTTGGACAGAGGCTTAGCAATTTGTGAGAAGTTCTCCATGAATCTTCTGCAGTAACTTGCAAGCCCGAGGAAGCTATGAAGTTATTTGACATTCTGAGGAGGCTCCCACATTAATATGGCCTCAACTTTCTTAGGGTGCACCTTGATGCCTTCAGCAGAGATGATGTGCCCAAGGTAAACCACTTCATTGAGCCAAAAATCACACTTAATGAACATGGCATAGAGTCGATGGTCTCTCAACTTGCCAACCACAAGTCGGAGATGCTCTGCATGCTCTTCTTATATCTCCGAGAATACAAGAATGTCATCCAAATACACCAAGACGAACCCATTTCTATAGGGAGACAAGACAAAGTTCATCAATCTGGAGAAAGTCGGAGGTGCATTTGCAAGACCAAAGGACATGACAGTGTACTCATAAGAGCCAAAACTCGTCCTGGACGCAGTCTTTGGAATATCTTCTTCACGGATGTGAATCTGATGATAGCCCATGCGAAGATCTAGCTTCGAGAAAATATTTGCCCCTTTCAGTTTCTCAAACAACTCATTGATGTTTGGAAGTGGGTACTTGTTCCTGATTTTTTTCTTATTCAATGGACGGTAATCAACACAAAGTCAGTCTGTGCCATCCTTGTTCTTGGCAAATAGAACACCACAACCCCATGGTGAAGAACTTGGTCTGATAAAGCCCAGACGTTCTTGTTCATCTAGCTGCTTCTTCGACTCTTCTAGCTCTTCAAGGCCAAGCTTATAAGGGCGTTTGCACCCTGATTCAGTTCCAAGTTCGAGTTCAACCACAAATTCTACTGGCCAGTTAGGAGGCATTCCTGGCAATTCTTCTGCAAAGACATCTTCAAACTCAGAAACAACCGGAATCTAAGAAATGGCTGATATTTCACCCTTCTCATTAAGAGAAAATATACGAATCGTGTCATCGCGAGCAGTGAAAATGATCACGTGTTCAGAAGGATGATTCAATTAGACTTGTTTGGCTTCACAATCAACAAAAGCCTTGTTCATAGCAAGAAAATCCATGCCAAGAATGAGATCAATATCGGAATTGTCGAGAGCAATTGGAGAGGCCAGAAAGGAATAGCTACCCATCCCGATAGAGACATCCGGAACCACCATATTAGAGCTGAGACGCTTTCTTGGAGACACAACTTGCAATGCATTTGATAAAAACTCCATGGTAAAACTATGCTTTGATACAAAAGGATATGACATGAAACAATGCAATGCACGAGTGTCAAACAAAACTTCTGCACTTGAGAAGAATCCTATGCTTCAGCTGCATTAACCATGTTCACTCTGAATCACTTGGGGTTGTGCCTCGCCATAGCATTGCTTGGAGGTCGGACTAGAGGACGAGGCGGAAGACATCACTGGGTGGTGCACTTGTTTGAGTAGTGACCCTTCTGACCGCACTTCTGACAAGTAACCTATGAGAGCAGGCGAAAATTGCCTGGATGAGGAGCATTTACTGACTTGGGTGCTGGAGCCTCTATTGAAATCCTGGGTTGGGTGGGTGGGAAGGACCACAATCACCGTGCTGCTTGTGTTGCTGAGGAGGACGAAACGGAGGTGGAGGAGGAACCCAATACTTATGCTACTTAGGAACTATATGAGAGCTAGAAGAAGAAGAGTTGGATTCCCTGGATCGCTTCCTTGAGTTGTCCAACCTGAGCTAAGCTGCCTAAAACTTTAGAGCCATGTTGTACAACTGATCAAACTCACGAAGCTCGTGCAGGACTAGACCCGGCTGAAGTTCATACTTGAAACCACCTCTGAACTGATAAATCTTGCACTTGTCATCAAGAACATCTTGCTTAGCACAGTGGGCCAAATTCTAGAACTCGATGTTATACTGATAGACAGACTTGCATCCTTGCTTCAAATTCCTGAATTTCTCATGCATCTCCTCGACAAAGCTCGTCGAGATATGCTGAGCTCTGATGTCACAACAAAAATCATCCCCACAGATAGCACGATCACCCCTTAAGTGCTTGTACTGCTGTCACCAATCTGATGCCTCACCCTTGAGATGGAAGTTCGTGAACCTTACATAGTCATCTGGCCAAATACTGCTGCACTCAAAATTCTTATTCATGTCGCGGAGCCAATCATCCGCATCAAGAGGCTGAGTTCATGAACGGCAATGGCCGCTCCACTCTGTCTAAGTTCATGAGGAATTCGCCCCAACGTTCACCGAGACTGCTGAACCATTGGATGCTGATGACTAGATCCGCACCATCGAGGACCTCCTTGTACTGGTCAATTGCAATGAGGATCATGAGAAGGTGTTGTATGCCTCTCACTGCCTCGGAGTATCGCCCGAGCTTGGTGGGATGGATTCAAGGTCATGGAAGATGAGCATGTGATCACTCGGAATGACTTCAAGGAAGGATTCCGCACCACCCACATTCCTTTTGGGATCATGGCTATCAAGAAGAGAGAATTCCGAGTGCTGAAGCAAGGAAGTGGCTCTATCAAGGAGTACTTGCAAAAGTTCAACCTATTGTCAAGGTATGCACCTGAAGATGTCAACACGGAGGCTGCCAAGAAGGAACGCTTCATGGAAGGACTTCAAGAGACCCTGCAGTATTAGCTCAACGTCTGCGACGTTTGTACCTTCTTCGACTTGGTGAACAAGGCCCTCAAGATGGAAGACAAGCGTCGTGCCATAGACGACACTCGCAAGCGCAAGATGATCAGCAAGGGTAGCTCAAGCAACCAGAAGCCTCGCCCCTGGCAGCCAGCCCCAGCCAAGCCAACCTATCAGCCACAGCAGGCTAGACCTCTTGCACCTTGTCCGAGCTACCAGCCTCACCAGTATGCCAATCCCAGGCCAGCTTACAACAACAACCCCAATAACAACAACGGTGGCAGAAACTTCAACGACAACCCTGGGCAAGTCACTTGCTTTGGATGTGGTCAGTCTGGACACATCTCTAAGCTTTGCCCCAATAGGAAGACGGATGCCCCGCGCCCCAATGGGCCAAAGCAAGGTCAAGCCCATGGAGCACCACCAAGGAACCCAGCTCCCCACAACCAGACGAACAATGGAAAGGGTCATGTGAATCATGTCACCACACAGGAAGCCCAGGAAGACCCGAACGTCATACTAGGTACATTCCTCATCAACTCAACCCCGTCAGCAGTATTGTTTGATTGTGGAGCTTCGCATTCTTTTTTCACCCAAAAGTTTGCATTAGAGATTGGCATGAAGCCTACACCCCTGGGTAGTCATATGTTGATACAAACCCCAGGATTAGTTATGAAGTCTGGGATAGGTTGTAAGGGAGTGAAGATTCTCATCAACGGGGTAGACTTCCTAGCAGACCTTATAGTTCTGGATTCACCCAGATTGGATGTCATCCTTGGCATGAATTGGTTGACCAAGCACCAAGGCATGTTAGACTGTGCCAAGAGGATAGTTACCAAGACCAATAGCCAAGGAGGGGAAGTCAAGTATGTTCCTAACCCTGCCTCCACTCAAGCCCCTCGGGCTAACTGTCTATCGGGAGTTGAGTTGGATCAAGTGCCAGTGGTATGTGAGTACCCGGATGTGTTTCCTCATGAGCTGCCCGGAATGCCTCCTGACCGCGACATTGAGTTCATCATTGAGCTTATGCCCGGGTCAAGGCCCATCTATAATAAGGCCTATATGATGGGATCCGCAGAGTTCGCTGAATTGAAGAAGCAACTGGCAGAGCAGCTTAGAAAAGGATTTATTCTCCCTAGTGCCTCTCCTTGGGGATCGCCTGTTCTCTCAATGAAGTCACTATAAAGAACAAGTACCCCATCCCCAAGATTGAAGACCTGTTTGATAAGTTGAATGGAGCCTAGGTGTTTTCAAAGGTCGACCTCAGGTCTGGGTACTACCAGCTGAAGACCAGACCCCAAGACATTCCGAAGACGGCATTTGTAACCCAGTATGGCCTGTAAATACACGGTCATGTCCTTTGGGTTGACTAATGCCCCTGACTACTTCATGTATCTCATGAATAAGGTCTTCATGGAGTAGTTGGACAAGTTCGTTGTTGTCTTGACTGATGATATACTTGTCTTCTCCAAGTCTGAAGAAGAACATGAGGAACACTTGAGATTGGTCCTAGAGAAGCTTCGAGAGCACCAGCTTTATGCCAAGTTTAGCAAGTGTGAATTTTGGCTGCATGAAGTTGGATTCTTGGGTCATGTGTTGACTTCAGAGGGATTATAGGTGGATCCCGCCAAGATTGAAGCCGTGACTTAATGGCAAACCCCAACCACCGTGAAGGAAGTTAGGAGCTTCCTCAGACTCGTGGGATATTACCGCAAGTTCATGGAAGGATTCTTGAGCATTGCCCGACCCATGACCCAGCTTTCGAAGAAGGACAAGAAGTTTGAATGGACTGCTAAGTGCGAGGAAAGCTTCCAGGAGCTCAAGAAGATATTGACCATAGCCCCAGTTTTGGCCACCCCCGATATTCACAAGGAGCTTGTGATATATTGTGATGCATCAAGAACCGGGCTTGGAGGTGTTCTGATGCAAGTAGGCAGACTTGTAGCATATCTATCTAGACAGCTACGTTCTCATGTAGAGAACTACGCAACTCATGATCTCGAGTTGGTAGTCATGGTTCATGCCTTGAAGACATGGCGACATTACATTCTGGGGAAGCGATGTGAGATATTCATAGACCACAAGAGTTTGAAGTATATCTTCACTCAAAGGGAATTGAACATGAGGCAGCGAAGATGGTTGGAATTGATCAAGGATTACGATCTCAGTGTTTAATACCACCCCGGAAAGGCCAACGTGGTAGCAGACGCCTTAAGCAAAAAGGCTTGTTCCTTGAATGCTATGATTAAGGAAAGGCTACCCACCCTATATGAAGAGCTTGAGAGCTTCGGCTTGGAACTGGTTGTACCCGGATTCCTCGCCAACCTCGAAGCAAATCCTACCTTGATGGATGATATCAAAGAAGCTCAATAAGGACATGAGAGCATTGAAGGCATCAAGAGGAAGATCAAGGCAGGCAAGGCCCTAGTATTCTCGATGGATGAACGAGGAGTTGTATGGTTCGGGAATCGCATCTGCGTACCCAACAAGGAGGAGCTCAAGAACCTGATCTTGCAGGAAGCTCGTGACCCTCCTTACTTCATCCATCCTTGAGGAACCAAGATGTATCAAGACCTCAAGGCAAGATTCTGGTGGCATGGCATGAAACGGCAGATAGGCACGTTCATGGCTAAGTGTGACATATGCCAGAGAGTCAAGGTTGAGCATCAGTGGCCCGCTGGACTATTGCAACCTCTCCAAGTGCCTGAATGGAAGTGGGACAAAGTCAAGATGGATTTCAACACCGGTTTACCAAGGTCAAGCACAAGACATGATTCCATTTGGGTCATTGTCGACCACCTGACCAAGGTATCCCATTTCATTCGTGTCAAGACCACCTATGACGGTAAAAAGCTAGCTAGCCTCTACATTGAGCGTATTGTGAGTCTTCACGGAGTTCCTAAGGATATTGGGTTGGATCGAGGCACCTAGTTCACCTCAAGATTCGGGATGATGTTTCAAGAATCTATGGGAACCAAGCTCTCCTTCAGCACTGCTTTTCACCCCCAAACCGGTGGGCAAACTGAGCGAGTAAATCAGATACTCGAAGATATGCTCCGCCCTTGTGTATTGGCTTATGGAGCCAAGTGGGAAGATTTCCTACCATTCGCCGAGTTCTCCTACAACAACAACTACCAGGGGAGTCTTCAGATGGCACCATTTGAGGTGATGTATGGACGCAAGTGCCGTACTCCCCTCAATTGGTTAGAGACCGGAGAAGGATTGCTCTTCGGACCAGATATCCTCCGTGAGGCAGAAGAGCAACTTCAACTCATCAGAGAACGTCTGGAGGCCGCCAAATCGACACAGAAGAGCCACGCCGACTCTCACCACCGAGAGGTGAACTTTTGTGTCGGTGACCACGTCTACCTCTGAGTCATGCCTCTCAAAGGGAGCAAGCGTTTCCATGTCAATGGAAAGTTGGCACCAAGGTACATCGGCCCCTACAAGACCAGTGCTACGCGCGGAGAAGTTGCCTACCAGCTAGAGCTACCTTCCGAGCTATCGGATGTGCACAACGTCTTTCATGTGTGACAACTACGGAAGTGTTTGCAAGTTCCCCACCGCCTCGACCTCTACAAGGACATCAACCATCAATCCATCAATCTTCAGCCAGATCTCACTTATCGTGAGAGGCCAGTTCACATTTTGGATGAAGCCGAGCGCTGCACCCGAAGCCGCACCATCAAGTGCTTCAAGGTCTCGTGGAGCAACCACACTGAAGCGGAAGCAACCTAGGAACGTGAAGACTATCTTAGATCTGAGTTCCCTTATCTTTTTAGCGCTTAGCCTAGGAATCTCGGGGACGAGATTCTTGTAAGGGGGGAAGGTCTGTCACACCCTGTGTTTGTATCACCTTGTTATGATTGGGTTTATAAAATTTGGAGCCAACTAAAACTTTTTCAAAGTGCTTGTGCTTGTTTGCAATAATGTTTGCATGCTTGATGATTGTGGTTGTGGCACTCCTAGATTCTATTCTACTCCATATTCATCTTCCTTGTCCCAAGCCACTTGCCCAATGATCATGCCATGTGAATAGTGCCCAAAACTATTTTTATAAAATTTTGTTTTAACCAAAAATGATTTATTCAAATTAGATTTACCAAGGGAGGAAGCCCTAGTTTCACCTTTGTGGAAGCAATCTAAGCATCAATGCCCCAAACTCTTTTGTGTTCAACTCGAGATCTCATCTACACATAGACCTAGCTCATGATCTATCTAGCAGATGATTGTCTACGAGAGGAGATATTGGATCCACATACCCTTGTAGATCGCTAAGCGGAAGCGTTAAGCAACGCAGTTGATGTAGTCAAACGTCTTCGTGATCCAAATCGCAAGCCGTCCCACGAACTCCCGATCAAGTGCTGGACGGACAGCACCTCCACGTTCAGCACACGTACAACTCGATGACGATATCCGCCGTCTTGATGCAACAAGAAGGAGTGGAGAGGTAGATGGGTTCTCCGGCAGCACGATGGCGTGGGGGCGGTGGTGGTGGAGCTGATCCGACAGAGCTTCGCTAAGTGGCGCCGAATCAATCTACTAGAGGTGAAGCAATCAGGGAGGGAGCAAGGGCTGTGCCGTGGCTTGTGGTCCGGCTGCCCTCCTCCCTCTCTCATATATATAGGGGGGAGGGTGGGAAGGGCTGCGCCCTAGTGTTCCCACCCCTAGGGACAGCGGTCAAGAGGAGGGGGGCGGCGGCCAAGGGGTGGCTTGGCCCCCAAGGCAGGGTGGAAGGCCCCCTTAGGGTTTCCCCCCGCCACCCTTCAACCGCATGGGCCTTGTGGGACGGGAGGAAAGCCCACCAGGGTCTGGCGAGCCTTCTCGCATAGCCCATGGGGCCCTTCGGGGCCGTTGGCCCCTTCGGGTAGACCCCCGGAACCCTTCCGGCACCCCCGGTACATTACCGGTGACGCCCGAACTTTTCCCAGTGATCAACACGAAACTTCCTATATATGAATCTTCACCTCCGGACCATTCCAGAGTTCCTCATCATGTCCAGGACCTCGTTCGGGACTCTAAACAACCTTCGTTCACCGACATACATGACTCATCTATACCGAAACGTCACTGAACCTTAAGTGTGCAGACCCTGTGGGTTCGAGAACTATGTAGACATGACCGAGACACCTCTATGGTCAATAACCAATAGCGGCACCTGGATTCCAATATTGGTTCCTACATTTTATATGAAGATATTTATCAGTTGAACCTCTATGTCAAGGATTCAGATAATCCCGTAAGATGTTCCCTTTGTCTATCAGTATGTTACTTGCCCAAGATTCTATTGTCGGTATTTTCATACCTAGTTCAATCTCGTTGCCGGCAAGTCTCTTTACTCGTTCTATAATACAAGATCCCATGGCTAACACTTTAGTCACATTGCTTGCAAGGCTTGTTGTCATGTTGTATTACCGAGTGGGCCCTGAGATACCTCTCCGTCACACGGAGTAACAAATCCCAGTCTTGATTCATGGCAACTCAGCAGACACCATCAGAGATACCTGTAGAGAATCTTTATAGTCAACCAATTATGTTGCGAATTTTGATGCACACAAAGTATTCCTCCGGTGTCAGTGAGTTGCATGATCTCATGGTCATAGGAACAGATACTTGACATGCAGAAAACTGTAGCAATAAACTGACACGATTACATGCTACGTTCATAGTTTGGGTCTTGCCCATCACATCATTCTCCCAATGATGTGATCCTGTTATCAAATGACATCCCATGTACATGGCTAGGAAAACATAACCATCTTTGATCTACGAGCTAGTCTTCTAGAGGCATACTCGGGACATAGTGTTGTCTATATACCCACACATGTATTTAATTTCCAATCAACACACTTATAGCATGGACAATAGATGAATATCATGAACAAGGAAATATAATAATACACACTTTATTTGTTGCCTCTAGGGCATATTTCCAATAGCAATAACAAAAACAACAAAAACAACATGGGTCAAGTCACCTGCTTTGGCTATGGTCAGCCACGACACTACTCACGGTCGTGCCCTAATAAGAAGCCAGATGCACCACGCCCACTACACCGAACCAAGGTCAAGGATGGGGAGCTCCACCAAGAAACCAAGCTCCCCGCAACCAGCCCAACAATGCCAATAGTTTTGTGAACCATGTGTAATGCCTCCTTACGCCTGGCGGGATCAAAACTAGCCCTACAGACCAACACTAGTCTTTCCTGCACACTTTGTCCTCACTCATGCGCACCCGAGACCAACTTTCCGGTCGGTCACCCATCCTAGAATTGCTCCAAGCCAAGCACGCTTAACTTTGGAGTTATTTTCTAGTGGGATCCCGGAAAAAAGGAATTTCTTGTTGATATGAGTAGTCTATCATTCCTATTAAGGCATGCTCTCACATACACGCCACTCAAAGAAACCGACGTCCTCGTCGACCCATTAGGAACATTCCCTTTTGGCACACGTATGTGTGTCCAGTCCAGCACATGTGTCATGATCTGTGACACAATGGTCCACACGTACCATGTGACACAAGCCCGCGCACCTAACACGCGCATGCCCGTATAGCCGCAAGGGTCGGCTCTGATACCAATTGTAACGCCCCGTTACACCTGGTGTAATCAAGATTGGCCCCACAGATGAACTCTAGTCTTTCCCGCGCACTTTGTCCTCACTCATGCACACTCGGGACCAACTTCCCAGTTAGTCAACCATCCAAGAATTGCTCCAAGCCATGCATGCTTAACTTTGGAATTCTTTTTGAGTGGGTTCCCGAAAAAGAAGGAATTCCTTGTTTATATCAGTAGTCTATGATTCCTCTTAAGCCAGGATCTCACACCACATCACCGCTGAGAAAGTCCAGGAAGACTCGGACGTCATACTGGGTACGTTCATTGTCAATTCAACGCCAAAAAGTTTGCACTAGCAAGTGGTATGAAGCCTGCACCCCCGAGTATTCATTTGTTGGTAGAAACCCCATGTTGAGTATTGAGAACCAAGATAGGATGTAAAGGAGTTGGGATTATCATCAACGGGGTAGACTTCCTAACAGACCTCATATTCTCGGACTCGCAAGGCTTGGATGTGATCCTTGGCGTGAATTGGTTAACCAAACACCAAGGCTTGTTAAATTGTGCCAAGCGGACTGTTACCATGACCAATAGCCAAGTGATTGCAGTCAAGTATGTTCCCACCCCTACCTCCTCTCCATCCCCTTAGGTCCATTGTCTATCGGGAATTGAGTTGGATCAAGTGCTAGTGGTATGTGAATACCCAGATGTCTTTCCTGACAAGCTGCCAGAATGCCTCTTGAATGCGACATTGAGTTCATCTTTGAGTTAATGCCCAGAGCAGGACCCATCTATAAGAATCCCAATAGAATGGGATGCGAAATGTTTGTAGAACTAAATAAGAAACTAGCTGAACCTCTTAGAAAAGGATTTATCCACCCTAGTGCCTCTCCTTGCGGGATCACCTATTCTATCCGTGTCAAAAAGGTGCGGAACTATCCGACTTTGTGTCGATTATCGTTGTCTCAATGAGGTCACAATAAAAGAGAAGTACTCACTTCTCAAGATTGAAGACCTGTTCGATCAGCTAAATGGTGCTAAGCTGTTTTCCAAGATCGATCTCAGATCTAGGTACTATCAGTTGAAGATCACAGTCCAAGACATTCTGCGGACGACATTCGTAACCCGATATGGCCTATATGAGTACGCTGTCAGGTCATATGGGTTAACTAATGCCCCAACTTACTTCATGTACCTCATGAACAAAGTTTTCATGGAATACTTGGACAAGTTTGTCGTCTTCTTCATCGAGGACATACTCATCTACTCCAAGTGTGAAGAGGATCATGAGAAACAATTTAGGATGGTCCTAGAAAAGCTTCAAGAGCATCAACTTTATGCCAAGTTCAGCAAGTGCGAATTCTGGCTGCATGAAGTTGAATTCTTGGGTCATGTGTCGAGTGCAGATGGATTGTTAGTGGATCCTTCCAAGATTGAGGCCATGACTAAACGGCAACCCCCAAGACTTGTGCAGGAAGTGAGAAGCTTCCTTGGACTCGTGAGATACTACCGCAAGTTCGTCAAACAATTCTCGAGCATTGCTAGACCCATGTGTAACAGCCCAATTGCATCCCCTTGCCATATTTGTAATGGGTCATGTGTGAACCTTCTCATTGCCATTATGTGGTTTGAGTTATAATCATGTTGTGCCTCATATGACTTGAGTTAATGGAATTGCTTCATGTCATTTAGTATCATGGCATCATATCATCACATCATCATGTTGCATCAAGTGCTTGTTGTGTGTAGTTGTGTGTGAGTGAGTGTTTGTGGTGTTGGTGTTGGAGGGGTACGTGTGTTGTTTTGGTGTGGGCAAAAATCTCCACAATTTCTCTAATACATACCACCTCGCTCATTCCCTAATAATTGCAATATGTGATGTTCTGACTTCCTGATTCACCATAACTAAAATGTTGCACTTCTTCTATAAAATCTGACATGAATTATATTTTAGTTCGCAAACATGTTCTTCTAGATTTCCCTAGTTAAAACTTTGCAAAACATAGTCCAATTTAATCAAGTATGATTTAATATATTTGTCCTAATGGTACCAACTCCATTTTTATCAAATAGAGCATAACTTGGTGATTTCAAATATATTTTTATTTTATTTGAAGACATCCCTCTCTTTTCTCCGTGTTTTTTCTCTCTTTATTTTTAATTTAAAAAGGATCCTTTTTCAGAGAGGGAGAGAGAGAGAGCAGTGCCAGTTGGGCCTTGCCTCCCCGCAAGGGCCCATCTAGCGAGCACAGCCGCAACCCACTAAGCCTCCATCACGTTCGCTTCTTCCACCTCCTGTACGATAGCGAATCCAGGAAGACACGTTGACCTCCAGGTTGATTTGACGGCCGTAGAGTGCTCGAGCCGCCTATTTAGCATGTACCCCTTACCCTAGGGTTCCTCCTCTCCATTATATCTATATCCTCCCCTCCCCACCGTTGGTAAGTCCGTCCAATTGACATGCCGTCGTAGCGCCCATCGTGGTCCAGCCAAGTAGCAGCTCATACCCAGAGTTGACATCCTCGCCATGTCTCCGTCACCCTGGTATGACGGGAATGGTCCCTTGTCTCGCCTCTTCTTACTCAACGGCTCGAGGGAGCGCCAAGTCCATCTCGTCGTCTGTGCCCCCACCTTCTTCGTCTCGGTTTTAGATAGAAGGCCACAGGTGGTTGTCGCCTCGTCGCCGTGGCCTTGGTACCTCTATATTGACGCCGTCTCACCGAAGGTAGCTAGCTACCTTCGCACCACTCCCTGTCGTCTTGTTCTCTCTAGTAGCTAGCGGTAGGCCGCGATGTAGCCATGGCATGCCCGTGCTCCCCGCGTTATCTTGCTTTCCCTGAAGATTTCTTCAGAGAACAAAAGCCTCGCGTCACGCCCCATTGTTTTCTCTCGCCGCTCGCCTGCCCTGCGCATAGTCGCCTTGCTCGTAGCTTCACATGCTTGCGCAATTGTCATAGCCGCTGCGCCCGTAGCAGCTTCGCCTTGCATCGCCATGGCAGGAGCCGAGATCTACTCGAGCTCGAGCACACCTTCTACGGCACTTCATTGCGTCTTAAACGAAGGGAATGGGACCCACTAGGGCTTGTTCAAAAGAACAAAAGCCTACATATGTTAAGATGCCCATCGCTAGCCTAGATGGTCAACCCTGCCTCGCGACCAGGTGGTTGCGGGTTTGAAACCCGGTCCCGCCTTTCTTTTCTAGTTCATCACTGGGCCTGATAGTGGGCCCTGGGCCCACATTTCATACCCCACAGGGCCCTGGCTCACTGCCAAGTGCCCCCCCTTTTTTCATTTTTGTTTTCTTTGTTTTGTTTTGTTTTCCAGGGAATTGAGGTATTTCCTTTTTAGGAAAACTGCCATTTTTGTTTTATTACCAAATCTGTGAAAACCTAACATGCCAAATTAGGCATATAAGTGGCTATAAGTGATCCGGTGATCTTGTGATTTCATTGGTGCGAGTTTAACCTACAGCAAGATAGGCATGTGACATATGGTTTGGGGGTAGAAAAATTGAGTGAATCCAATGGTGGTATTGTATTTTCCATTTGAGAAAGTTTGTGAAAATGTTATTTTGTGATATTGTGTCATTTTGTCTTTTTCACATGAATTAAATACTTCATCATATGATAATCTTGTCAACATAAAATATGTCCATTAGTGTGTACTCTAGCCCCTGTTATTTTTGATTGCCATGTTAGATCATTGTATGAGTGGCTTTCTTGCTGTCAACATGTCACCAAAATGTTGCTTTCCGTGTTGCACTATTTTCTAAGTGTTGGAATATTTTTTTGCCATGTTCTCATAATGATTCTCATGAATGCATCGCTCCTTTGAGGGTGGCATCATGTAGTTGATTGAAGTACAGGTTGTCCTATGTAAGTTTGTGGCAAATTCTTGTAGGTTGAGCTATTGCATCTTATAAAAAACTTTCTATCAATATGTTGTTCTATTAACAAGTGCCCTGTATGCCCCTTGTTAAATTGCACTAAGTCTGTGATTCTGTTATTGTTAATATGTGATATTGTTAGGATGAAAGCCATTGATATATGCATATTCTAATGTTGCCATATAGTACATGTTTTCCTCTATCACCCTGTTAATTTTAATGCCATGAAATTCCCTCTAGCATATATATTTTCTATTGTCAAGATGCTCTCATGCTAACTCAGAATCTGTAAAACTGGAATTTTCACTAAGTCCCTAAAAATTGTTTCAACATGCCATCTTGTGAGCTCCATTGCCATTCGTCCATGCTTCCTTTCATGTTTCTGTAGATAGATGAATTGTTGAGTATACTGTATACTTCCTATTCATGCCTTGTTTGTGATTTCAAATTTGTTGTAGCTCTCGTTATATGTGTTACAAGATGACATGTTGCTGTTTGTGGATATATTGGGTGTTTGAGTGTTTTGTGATTTATGGGAGCTATACTCCATTGTTTTGCATAATCATTGGGTCTATTCTTGGTAGATTTTGATTTCCAATCCAGTGGCATCCTTGTAATACCAAGGAATATCCCATGTCCTTCTTCGTATTTGCATTTTCCTTTGTTAATGTTCATACCTTGCCGTGAGCGTACCATGAGCTTCGTTACTCCGTTTGCAATGTTCTACATATGCATTTGCAACGATTTTACATGATGCATCCATATTTGCCATGTTCATGCATGCTCATACAACTAAACATGAGGTTCTGTCCATAATACTAAACAACTTAATATTTGTATGTGGAACATTACTAATAGCGTTGCCATGTTAATTGAATCAATATCATCATTGATCATCTTGGTTGCGCATTGCACTTTCGTTCTTATGTTTATTAGTGTTGTTTCTATTTGGGTAGACCCAAGTGACAATCCTACGCTCGAGGATTCTAGATAGAACGTCTACGAGGACCCAGCTCCGTAGCCCCATGAAGACCCCATAGGCAAGATGATCGTACCCGAATCCCGACACTATTTTTGCTTTGCTAGATGAATCTCTCTTATCTTTATGTTTTCTTACGCACAACTTACATGTAAAGCTTCCTAAATTCCGATGAAAGCCTCTAACCCCTCCACTACCTAGCAAAACTATGGGGACCCCGACTCATAAGTCGTGATCACCGAATTCACGTGTACAATGATCCCAAAGATCAATGCTCACTGAACACACAGAAGCTGAATAACAAGAGTCTTACATACACATTTAGCATCTTACACAAATAAAGACCATGAAGGTCTAGTCTTACATAGATAGTGCCACAAGGGCCAAACACTTAAATAGAACAAGCAACGGAAATCTTGGTTGAAAGCATGAACCCGTGCCATCTGCCTTAACCTACAGGCATTCTGACTGGGAAGCGTCCTAGTTCGCATGTTCATCACCAACGAGCTCTTCAACATACTCCTGTTCTTCCATGCCTAGCCAATTAAATGACCAGTGGCAAGACAATGAGTACTTTGAATGTACTCGTAAGCAACCCAAGTTGTGGAACAAGGCAATAATAATGCGTGATATAGCACTAAGTAGGTAATTTGCGGAAAGCTAGTTTTAAATGCAATGACATGATCAAGTAACTAGTAAGCATGCGTAAACAATAGGCAGATATCCACATGAACAAGTTACGGATATCATCAAAAGTAGGGGTTGAACACCACATGTTCATTCATCATGTTAAGTCATCGGACTTAGTTCAATTCCCATGCTAAGTCATCAGACTTAGCTCATGTGACTTCCTTGTCACCACCACATCCATACTCACACCGACTTTCATGAAAACATCCGAACGTAGTTTAAGAAGGACCTCCAACTGTCCATGACTGCGGACGCAGCTATTCGAATAGTTTTACACTCTGTAGAGGTTGCACACTTTACCCACAAGACTAGGGGAACCTCCGTGTCATCCACGACTCGCGGTATATAACATACCCGAGGTAAGCACCCGAACAATGCCTTTACCATGGTGATACTAAACAAAGAGTCCACTTGTTGGTGCCATCCCTCATGATATACATCACTCGTATCATCCATGAGGGCACACAACGGTTTGCCCGGTGCCTGTAAAGACAGCGCATGACCTTCCACTCTGGGCGACCCCGTCTCAAGAGTGACCACTTCACTCTTGCCACTAGCAATGCAGGCTCCTTGCTAGTACTAACCTTAGTAATCAACAAAGCCCATCCGATAAGGGGTATCGTGGTTGCGCATGAAGGGTTGGGACGGTCAGCAGACCTTAAAACTCTCCGTTTTCGAAAACATACACTTACTTGGTCCGGTGCACCACTTCTTTATCAAGGGTCACCCATCTCATCATCATCTCCCTCGGGCATTAGTGGCACCCGACGGGGTTTTCGAAAAGTCTTTGAAATCATCTCTTTCCTGCCATCACTATGCATAGATCCCGAACCCACTTGCGTAGCATCTACTAGCATCCTAACTACACCCACCCGCATCACCCTCATAAGGTGGTAGGGTCATGCACGATGCAAGTGTCAATGGTAAGAGTGTCGGAAACAACCCACCGGAGGGGTCACCACTCCACATGATCAAATATGATGAAAGTAAGGTGCTATATGACATGCAATAAAAATGGTTTCTTATCATGGTCAAAGGGTTGCTTGCCTGGAACAACAAAGTCTCCGGGGTCTTCGAAGTCTTCGGGTCCAACTTCATCAACCGTGCAATCTACCGTCACGAATAAAATCAATAAAAATAAGCAACAAATAAAAACAGAGCACACAAACTACTACCAAAAATGCTACCCTACTTTGATAAATACCACAAGCTATACTAAAAATATTTGTCTAGGTTTTTGAAATCAAAAAGATTTTCAAAACTATTTAAAACAGGAGCTTATAATGCTAAATGGGTTTTTTAAATTAAAACAATGCATAAAATGTTTTCAAACAGTTTTACAAGTGGCACTAATAAATTCTATGTATTATTCTAGGAATTTAGGTGCAAAAATCATTGTCATAGGAATTTTATTGGGCTCTGTTGGATTTTTGCAAAACCCCACAGAAAAAGAAAATAAAAAGCCATGGGAAACACAGGTCAGAGGTGGCCAGTGGCTGGGCCGGCCCACCTGGCTAGCCAGTCGGCCTCGCGCGTGGCCAGGTTCAAACGTGATGCGCGGGGCCCGGCCGTCAGCGACAGCGGCGTGGGGGGGGAGAGCGTGGGAGAGGGAGAGAGAGGCCGACATGTGAGTCCCCCCTGTCGGATCCTTCTCCCACCTCGGGGCAGAGAGGGGAGACGCTCACCGGTGGCAGCACGAGGCACGGTGACGACAGGTGATGGCGGGAACGGGCTCGGGGGGAGTCGCCGTTCTAGGGGAGGTCGAAGGGAAGTCGGAGGTGGCCGGAGTTGCCGGCGGCGAGCACCCACGGCGGAGGAGACTTTAGGAGGTGGTCGTCGGGGCTGATTCAAGCTGCAAAGAGAACGGGGAGAAGGGGGAAACGCGTCAGCATGGTGAGGGAGGACTAGCCGGAGAAGAAGAAGGGCCAAAGGAGGCCGCTACCAGGAGATCGATGATGGCAACACCACGGCGATCTCCGGTCGATCCCGAGCGCTTCGAGCACGGGGAGGAGCGGGGGCTTTGAAGGCGGTCAATGGAGGAGGAGAGGGGGCCAGAGAAGAGGAGAGAGCTCAGGGGAGGCCCTTTTGTTAGGGGGGGAACGGTCCACCGCACTGCGGTGCACCGGCAAGGGCGCGGCTGGCGCCACAGGCCACGGGGTCCTCCGGTTCGAGTCCAGGGAGTTCGTGGATGCGGTCTAGGCCTAGGGAAAGTGAGAGAGAGAGCGGTGGACGGGTCTCGCGCCCACGCGTGTGAGCTCACGGGTTGGCCGGCTCGGGCAGCGTCGGGCACGCGCGAGAGGTGTCGGAGGAAGGAGAGAGAGTAGGGGGCCGACCGCGTAGCATGTCATGGACGCCGAGGGTTCCTCGAGGGACACGCGGGGAGGCCCAAGGTGGTCGGGGGCGGCCATTGGGTGGCGGCTACAGTGCGGGAGCGCACTGTAGCACGCTCCAAAGCGTGCATATGGCCGGCATTGCCGTTGCTTGCATGCTCTGGGGTGCCCCACCTTGTCTAGTAGCCTTTGGAGGTCCTGGAGATGCCCCTTGGATGCTATTAGGCAAGGGAGAGCTAGGAAGAAAAGAAAAGGGAGGGAGGAAGCTTTGGCGAAGGTGATTCAGAGGTGAAAATGGGGTTTTTACCCCACCTCCTAGTGACCTGAGGACTTAGTTTTTTGACTAGAGGTGCTTGGGCACTGCCAAAAGATGTGGTAAAGATTTGGGGGCAAGGGTAAAAGAGCAAGGGGTGAAAATAGTGCCTTTACTATTTTAGCAGAAGGTGTTTGATAAGATTAACCTAATTTGAATAAATCATTTAAATCCATGCTGCTAATGTATCTGAAGCCAATAAGGTGACTTTCGCTGCCTACTTTCTGGAAGGACCTGCCAACCTGTGGTGGGAAAATTATGAGGCCATGCGTCCTGCTAGCCCTGCAGCAACCTGGGTGGACTTCAGTGAAGCATTCTGTACACATTAAGGGAGCCTTGGATTAAGGGGTCCTCGGATAGCCATCTTGTTTCTCATGGGCTAGACTATATGGGCCACAAGGTCAGCATTGGATGATCAAGGGCCCCATCGCCAGGGTGGAAGCTTCAAGGAGTCATGGTGTATCCTCCAAGTTGTTGACCATAGATAGGCATGTTTCTTCCTTCGATGTCACAGCCTTAGTTTCACCTCGCTTGACATTGCATTCATGCATGCATCTAAATTTAATTGAAATTAAAATGAGGACTTGGTCAAGCCTCAGAAATCATTTTCTTGCGAAAATAAGCATTATAAAAATTTGCTTCAAACAAACCCAAGAAAATTTCCCTGGTATTCTAATAAAATATTGGACTAAGGTAAAATGCCACCCACTATTTTATGGATCACAGAAACATTTTATATAGGGCATTTAATTAATCAAACAATAATTGCATTGGATTTATATCTATTACATATAAAATATAAGTTCAATAATTATGAAATTAATTATGTGGCACTAGTTCATTATACCTAGATCACATAATAATTTTCAGGATTTTATAAAATGGTTTTTTTTATCCAAATCGAAACAAATGTTAGAAAAAAAATAGAAAACAAATAAAAGGGAAAAGCAGAAAACTACCTGGGCCTTACCTGTGAAGAAGAGGCCTAGCCCACAGGGGCAGCCTCACCTTCTACCTCCAGCCAATAGTCAGGGGAGAAGCGTGGCGTGCACCTAAGGGGCCTCGGCCACCTCATGTTTCCACCTGGAGGCCCCGAGACTTCCAAACCGCTCCAGCACGACGGCCAGGGCGAGCTAACCCCATTCCCCCTCTCTCCTTGCTGTCCCTCTTCCCTCCCGAACAGAGCTGAGCTCGCCGCCGCTGCTCGCTGCTCGGCGACCACTGGCTAGTCCTCGCCCCCTGACCTGTCCAGAAGCCCCCATGCACTCCTCCTGGAGATCAAGTTGACAGAATCGAGGCCAGAGGACGTTCAACACCGTCGTTCTTGTCATCTTCAACCTCCGGACCCGCCGTACTCCATTGTCGATTCGCCGGCTACCAGACGTCCCCGACCTCGTCATCACCTCAAGTGCAATCGAGGTGAGCTGCAATGTCGTTTCCTCCACTAGCCCATCCTTCTCACGCTCTCTATCTAGCCTTCCGCCATGGTCGGAGCGAGCCACCGCATGCCCTTGTCGCCGATGCGGCCACCGCTGCCTCTGCTAGCTCCTGAGTGCCCTGCCGTCTTCATCGTGCCCCCCGCGGGTCCAACACGTGCCCCCGCTCGATCCAGTGCCCCTCCAGCTACCTCCTCGTCGAACCCGTGCAAGCGCTGCCGCGGATGTGCTTGCCGACACACGCTCCTGCCGCCCCACGAGCTCCCGTCTGGTCTGCTAGATGCGCACGACCGAGGGCATTGCCCAGTGCCCTCTTTCGCCGTTTCCGCAGCCTATGGAGCGGACTCCGCCGCCTCCAGTGGACCTTGGCAGCGAACTCGTCGGCCAGACCCACTCACCGGTGGTCCCAACCCATCAGGGACTAGATTAGGCGCTAACCACTAATTAATTTAGCCCTGACCCAGTGACAGGTGGGCCCGGATGCCCTAATAACCTTGTTAGTTTTAAGTTAACTGTTAATTAGCCACTGAGTCAATGACATGCGGGTCCCAATGTTAGGTTTGACCTGCACCCATGCCTGTTGACTAGCTGACGTTATGATGACATTAGGCTGACGCAGTAATTGATTTCCGAGTTATCTAGAAAATTTATAAAACTTCAAAAATTCATAGAAAATAATCTATAAGTCAGATTAAAATAATTTATATATGAAAATTTATCAGAACAATCCAAAGAATCTGATGGTACCATTTACATGAATGTTAGAGCAACATAAAAAGGAGTACTTGGACATTTTTTCAAACCACATTAGGTAATCTCACTTATGGAGTTGAATTTGAACCTTGGGTTCAAACCATATCCATTTAACATGTTGATAGATGCCTTAACTCAAACCAGCAACATATTTCCATGCCATATCATGCATGATGTTTGTTGCATCACACTGAATGTTATTCTTTTAATGTTTGCCGGTGTTAGTTCCCTCTCGGTAAGACATTTTTCCGATGTTGAGATCGATGCCACCGATGAAGACTCATTGTTATCTTCAGAAGTGTCAGGCAAGCAACCCCCTCTTGAGCATATTGGATACAATCCCATCTGTCGCTCTTGCTCTCATTTCAATGCATTAGGACAACACGTTTCAACTGCTACTTGTCTTGCAGTACATGAACCCACTCCTTTGCATGACCTGTCATTATCACAGTAAATAGCCAAACCAAGCAACCTAGCATACCTGGTAGATGCTTGAGCCATGTTGTGCTATAACCCTGTTATGCTTGCTATGCTTAGAGTTGTGTCAGGTCTGATTCATCTGGGTGATGAACCGGAGTAAATGAATGTGTCTTGATGATGAGGGCTAAGTGTTGAACCCGTTTTTGTAAAGGTGGCGATGAGAGGCCATGCAGGAGTACATGGTGGGTTGTCTCATTGAAGTCGCTAATAGGAAGTGAGTTACGTGTTTATGTTCCAAGACTAGCTACTACCCCACATTGGGGCCCAGTAACTTGACCCGTCTCGGCCTATTAACCTACCCTATTCTCAGTCCAGGAGCCGAAGTAGTTCGAAACGTTGATAGGTGTGGCACGACCCGCGAAGTGGATGAATGGCCCAGTCGGGACCAGCTTGGGGCCCTGCTCACAATGTTTGAGGCCATGTTGGAAACCTCGGCCGGACTTCCATTATGGGTTCCAACTCAGATAGGCGACTACCTTGGACATGAGTCATTGCAGGTTAATGTCCGTGGTTGACTCCCTCACTGTGCTTTCGCTTGAAGGTTGCCGAGGTGCCTTTTTACGCGCACATGGCAATAAGTGGCGGGAGCATGTGTGACGAAGTACACCCCTGTAGGGTAAATTATCTATTTGAATAGTTGCATCCGTGGATATGGACTACTTGGAGACCTGCATTGTGTATAGATAACTTAAATGGATACTCTAAAATGCTCTAGATAAGTGTGATTGCTATGGATGGCTTCTCGTAGGAAGACGAGAGAGGATCCATAGTGGTGTAATGATCTGGTGAATATGTGGACTCGGGTGTGATTTGCCACCTCAAAGAAAATATTCATAAACGTAGTACAGGTTAGCCAAGAGTCAAAGCTGGCTTGCTGCAATAAACTCCACAACCCCCTTTGTTGAAAATGATGCATATGTAGACAGTTCTGATGTAAGTCTTGTTGAGTACCTTTGTACTCACGTTTGCTTAATTATGTTTTTGCAGATCAGACTTCAGTCCCATTAGTGATTCTTGCGATGTGAAGTTTGAGGTTCACAGGATTAGCTTGGGAATCCCGACAGAGGTCTGGTTCCTTTGGTAGGGTTGTTGTAGCTTTTCAGGCTCCTCCAGCCACTTTCAGCAGGTTGGATTGATGGGTTTAGAGCATTCAAACAAACAAGCGGAAATTAAACATGTCTTGTTGAGTCACCTTATAGGGCTTCCTACCTTGGTTGTGTTTTGATTCAGTAGTATTGTGGGATGAAGCTGCCCGGACCAACCTTACTCGTACACTTACGAGAGACAGGTTCCATCGACTGACATGTAACTCTGTTACACAAAGATGGCTGGCGGGTGTCTATCACTCCTACTTTTGTTGGATCGGATTCGACAAAGGCAGTCCTTGCGAAGGTTCAATAGCAATTTGAGTATCACCGTTGTGGTTTATGTGCAGGTGAGAATTGTTCTTGCTAGATACCCATAGCAACCACGTAAAACATGCAACAACAATTAGAGGACGTATAACTTGTCGATCTTGCATGTTGGGTCTTCAGGAGGATACAGAGATGGATCCTCGTAGACGTTCTCTCCGGGATACTCATACTCAGGCTCGTCACTCGGGTCTAGCCAAATAGAAACAACACCAATAAACATAACAAGAAAAGTGCAATGCACAACCAAGATGATGCATGATCATATTGATGCAAATAACATGGCAACCCTATGATAGTCATGTTCCACATCCGAATATTTAAATGTTTAGAATTCTGGACAAAACCTCATGTTTACTTGTATTAACATGCATGAACATGGCAATTATGGATGCATCATGCAAAATCGATGCAAGTGCATATGTAGAACGGTGCAAACGGAGTAACGTAGCTCACGATACGCTCACGACAAGTTACGAACGTTATCGAGGACAATTACAAAGATGAAGAAGGCCTGGGATATTCCTTGGTATTCCAAGGATTCCATTTGATTGGAAATAAAAATCTAGCAAGAATAGACCCAAAGATCATGCAAACCAAGGGAGTATGGCTCCCACAAATCACAAAACACTCCAATACACAATATGTCCAGAAATGCCAACATGACATCTTGTAACATGTATACCCAGAGCTATAACAAGTTTCAAGTCACAACTAAGACATGTACATGAAGTGTACAACATTCTCAAAAATTCATCTATCTACAGAAACATGAAAGGAAGCATGGATCAATGGCAATGGATCTCACAAGATGGCATGTTGAAACATTTTTTCGGGACTTCGTGAAAATTCCAGTTTTACAGATTTTGAGTTAACATGATACCTCTTCACAACAAGAATTATATATGCTAGAGGGCATCTCAAGGCTTGAAAATTAACAAGGTGATAGAGGACAACATGTACTACAACTACTTACATTATGGCAATATTAGAAAATGCATATATCAATGGCTTTCGTCCTCACAACAGCATATATTGAAAATAGCAGAACCACACACTTATTGAAATTTAACATGGGACAAGAGGGCACTTGTTATAAGAATAGCATGTTGACAACAAGTTTTATATAAGATGCAATGGTCTAATCCAACAGATCTTGGCACTCACCTATAGAGGATGACAAGCACAACAATGCATACCATTGTGCCAACTCCAAAGGAGAAACATATACATGGGAATCATCTAGATAACTTGGCAACAAAATAAGAGATTTCAACACTTAGAATTAATTGGGCATGTGAAAACAGAATTTTAGTGGCATGTTGCCATCAAGAATCCAACTCATCACATGAACTAACTGTCACACCCTGTGTTAGTATCACATTGTTATGTTTGGGTTTATAAAATTTGGAGCCAACTAAAACTTTTTCAAAGTACTTGTGCTTGTTTGCAATGATCTTTGCTTGCTTGATGATTGTGTTATATGGCACTCCTAGATTCTATTCCACATCATATTAATCTTCCTTGACCCAAACCTGTTGCCCAATGATCATGCCATGAGAATACTGCCCAAAACTATTTTTATTAAATTTTGTTTTAACCAAAAATGATTTATTCAAATTAGGTTTTCAAAAACCCCTGAAATGAGGTTTTGCACTTCAAATCATCAAATTTGGTGGATTCTTCTTGCCCAAAGACTTTCCAAAACCACCAAATATTAATTTTAAAGATTATTCTTATATTTTATTTAAAGGCTTTTTCTTAAGTTAGAAATGGTCTTTCCTAGGGAAAAATTATTTAAATGCTTTGAAAATACTTGAGAAAATTTAGGGGAACTCAATGGACTTATATTGTCCATATATATGAGTTTCAAAACAAGGGCATATTCAAATCATGGGCAAAACCCCTCATAACCCGTTCTGTTCAAATCAAACTTTTGAAATATTTCTATAAGAAACATTCTCAATAAATTCCAGGAAAATTCCAGCAAGTCAACACCATCATAGGTGATGATATTGCAAAGTTGCATCTCAATCCAAGTTGATTTGGTTCTTAAAACCATCCCGCGACCCTTCCTGTCCAGATCCAAATTTAAGGAACTTTACATTGTGAAGTGGATCCCCTTGACCCCAAACTTTGTGGGCATGCTCTAATGACCAAATAGTGATGCCACACTAAGTGGTGCATCAAGGGTAAAAGCCTAGCATCACTAGATCTACATAACCTAATTCTGTTAATTTCTAGGGTTTACCAAGTTTCCATTGTCAACTTATCCCCCTTGAGCTCAAGCTTGGTGAATCCTCTCATTTTTACCTAGCCCTTGACCCTGTTAAATATCTCAGTGAGTTGGGAAATATTTTTGACCAAACCCCTATCAAACACCTTCTGGTGAATTAGTAAAGTTGCTATTTCTAGCCCTTCCTCTTTTACCCTTACCCCCAAGTTCTTACCACAACCTCTGGTAAGTGCCTTGCACCTCCAGTAACTCCCCCTGGCCCAGGCTCCTTGGGTAAGTGGGGTAAAACCATCATTTTACCCCCTGGACAGGAGTTTTCCCTCTCTCTCTCTCTCTCCTAGCTTTCCTTCTCTCCTAAGGCACTCCAGAGCATCCAATGCCCTATTCTCCATTGTAATACTCCACTAGATCCTCTGGGCACTGGTGGCCTCGCAGAAAATGCCAAGGGCATGCCTTGGCATGCAAAGTTCGTGCTCTGAAGCGCACTACAGTGCGCACCCACACTATAGCTGTTGGGGATATAACCCCGTGGTATGACCCGACTGGAAGGCTCCGGTTGTTAAATGTTGATTATGAGCCGGCCCACGAAGAAATGTGTCAACTGAAGGCCCAAAAAGATTGGCGGCTCTTGATGTGGGTCGGACGGCGGAGACCCG